>JAWWTY010000019.1:12105219-12148293 GCA_035222235.1 Margarornis squamiger | reverse complement strand
GCCCGCCGCCGCCTGCCACGAGCCCCCATTGGCCGCGCCGGCCGCCCCGCGCCCTCAGTGGCCGCGCCGCCGCGCGGCCCCGAGCCCCGAGCTTCTATTGGCCCAGTCCCCTCGCGAGAACGAGTCACTGGGGTGCTCGCAGACGGACGCGAACGGAGCGCCGTGAGGGGGGTGGGGGGCGGTGCAGAGGGCCGCGGGTTCGAGGCTGCCCCCGGCTGCCCCGCGGTGAAAGCACCAAGTAAGTACGGAAAGAAAGGATCGATCTCTTCGTTCTCGTGACCAGTGATAGGACTGGGGGAAACGGCGTGAGGCCGAGCTAGTGGAGGTTTAGGCTGGATATGGGGAAAAAGTTCTTCACCCAGAGGGTGGTGGCGCACTGAAAGAGGGCCCCCAGGGAGCACCAAGGCTGGCAGAGTTCAAGGGGCTTTTGGGCAGCGTTCTCAGGCACATGGTGGGATTCTTGGGGTGTCCTGTCTAGGGCCAGGAGTTGGACTCGATGATCCTGGTGGGTTCCTTCAAACTGAGCGTATTCTGTGATTCTATATATATTCTATATTCTAAAAAACACCACATGGGGTTGTTCCTCTCTGACCTCCCTGTCCCCACGTCTTGCTGACAAATCCCCTCTGAGAGCTGATTTCTGGGGAGGTAAAATGAGGATAAGGAATTCATCCTGATTTCCCCTCCTGTGGCCAAATACACCATGAAACAAGCTCACAGCCAGCAGGTACTCTTGCCATCACCTGTGGAATGGTGTCCTGGAGGTGCATAAGGGTATGCTGTGTTTGGTCCCCTTGTGGCCACAAGCACATAATAACCTTAAAGCAGATACTGCCAGTGACCCAGCATTTGTCAGACAAGATCTGGGAACTGGGAATTTCATGGACCTGGCAAGGGTACATCCAACCAATGTGACCATGTATTTTTTCTTCATTAAGGCTTGTTTTAACAAGCAGCAGCAAGAAGAAGCCCCTGTTCCCCTTTGTCCAGGTCTCACTCCATTGCCTTTCTCCCCAGTAAAGAGTTATTCCTGCTGAGGAAATCCATAGCACCACAGTTCAGCTACAGTGAACCCTTGGATCCCATTTTGTGGTAACCATAAAGGGAAGCAAGTGGGTGCAGCACCAAGATTTCCTACAGCCCTTCAAAGCTAAACAGATTTCCCCATTAGTAGAGTCTCTATTTCTAGAAGTTCCCATGCAAAAAACAGTTCCCAGGCCTGAGGCAGCTCCAAGTTCAGGGGCAGTGCTGGCATGAGCTGCAGTCACTCCCCCTAATTGCAAACTGCAGGCAGGGGGTCAGGGTGCATCCCTGCCTGTGGATTCACGGCTCTGCTCACTGGTTGCTGAAGCAGCTGCATGGAAACCTGCCCTTGCCAGGATGTACTTGGACAAATTACATCCCAGCCTGCCTCAACACCTAAATCTGGATTTTCCCGAGATATCTTCTTGAATGCAGGACAACAACCATCAAAACTCGGCTTTCCTTGAGATCTCCTGGGGATTTCTTTCCTTTGCGTCACTAAATACAAGTTTTCCTAAGCTGTCATATATCATCTCCTGCCACTTCATATTTTCCCAGTCATAAGCATCACTTAGAGCATTGAAAAGCACCCAAGGTGGCTCTAAAATGTTGCTGTCTGGGAGCTGCCTGCCTCAATGCTCAGTCTGCCCATGCCCCAGCCCACAGGGCAGGAGCATCTCTGAGGTATGGCAGAGATTTAGGACCCCATCAGGGTGCAGAGAGGCGCATAAGCACTTCTGCTGTAAATTACAGCCCTGCTTCAGGTCGCCAAGGAGGTGGAGGTGATTCGCAGCCATTTTAGCTCAGCCACCTTCCCCAGCAAAAAAACAATGTGCGAACCCCAGATTTTCCCTCTCTGAGGCAGGTAGGTTGCTCTCCCTGCACTGTGACAGTCACTGTTCAGCAGCTGGCTGACACCACCAAAAATCTTTTTTTTCCAACCCTGGAGTCTGTGTTCTTTGTAAATCTGTAGTTTTAGCAATTTCTGGTGTATTTAGCTGAGTCTTGGCACATATAAAGTCTGTTTTCCCTATTCCGTGGGCTGTTCCATGCTCTGGGGTCTTGCTGTGTTTGGGCTTGGCCCGCAGAGTGGCCAGATAAAACAGCCATGGAACTTCATCCCAAAAATTAGCAGAGGAGGGGTGCTCTGGCACTGGAGTGTTTGGGGCAGGCAGTTCTAGTGGTGCACTTGTCCCCGACGGGATGTCTGGGTGGAATGGATGTACTGATGGGATGCGTGTCCTCCTGGGATAAAAGTGTTTTGGTGGGACAGATGTCCTGGTGTGATGGGCGTCGTGATGGGATGGATGCCCTGGCAGGGTGGCTGTGCCACCACATCTCTCCCTGAGCCCGATCAGGCTTTTCCAGCGAGAGGAGGAGAGTCCTGGTCTGCCCGGTGCTGGTGCCCGCCGGGGCTGGGTGGGGGAACAGCGTCCTGAGGGGCCAGGACCAGGAAGGACAGGCACAGAAAGGGACCCCGGGGGTGGGAGCAGGGGCAGGCAGGGACCGGGAGAGCGAGGACAGGATGGCATCGAGGGAAGCAGGGACAGGCAGGGACTCGGTGCTGGGCGGGCGGCGGTGCTGCGGGCAGGCAGGTGGCAGCAGATCCCTATGGAAGGGCTTGGAGGCGCCGGGAGCAGGAGGAGCCACTCCTGCGACGGGGCCCGAGTCCCCTGCACTGTGTGCACGGGGTGCTGTCCCCTCTGTGGGTGCCCGTCCTCTCTGCAGTGGGTGCACGGGGTGCTGTCCCCTCTGTGGGTGCCCGTCCCCTCTGCAGTGGGTGCACGGGGTGCAGTCCCCTCTGTGGGTGCCCGTCCCCTCTACACCAGGTGCTCATCCTCTCTGCCCTGGCTGCCCGTCCCCTCTATAGTAGGTGCCCATCCCTGAGCATAGGGGTGTCTGTCATTTCTGTGCCAGGGCGATTTGGATTGGGTATTAGTAAAAATGTCTTCACTGAAAGTGTTGTCAAGCACGGGAACAGGCTGCCCAGGGAAGTGGTGGAGTCACCACCCCTGGAGGGATTTAAAAGACGTATAGGTGTATCACCTGGGGACATGGCTTGGTGGTGGTGCTGGCAGTACTGGGATAAGGGTTGTACCTGATGACCGTAGGAGGGCTTTTCCAATCTTAACAATTCTATGACTCTATGATTCCCCTTCCACACTGAGTGCATTTTCCCTCTGCACTGAGTGTATGTCCCCAGGTACAGAGTGTGTTTTCCCTGTGCACACGTGCCTGTCACCTCTGTACAGGGTGTGTTTGCTCTCTGCATTGGGTGCATGTCCTCTCTGCACACAGCACTTGTTCCCTGGGCAAAAGACAATGTCTCCTTGGCACACACTGCCTGTCACATGTGCACTGGGTGCTCTCCCTCTCTGCACACAGTGCATCCCTCCTCTGCACAAGGCGCACATCCTATCTGCACATGGAGTTTGTCAGCACCACACAGGGTCATGGACATCCATCATCCCTCTGGGGCTCATGCAGAGCCAGAAAAAGGGGAACTGAATGCAGCCCCATGGGCAGCGGCAGGGCTGCCTGTATGGGGATGTGCCCAGGACCCCCCTGCCCTGACTCCCCTTGAGTGCCACAGGAGGGATGCATAGTCACCTCAAACCACCTCTGCAAACTGAGGTGGACTTTTCTTTGAGGGGCTGGATAAAGCACATCAGCCTTTTCTTGCATTGAGCAAAGGCTCCCATCATCCTCCTGCTATACACAGCCATGTGCAGGCTGAGAAAAGTTCCTGCTTCATCAAAAAGTATTTCTTTGTACAGAAAATACTCCTTAGGGAATCAGAAAGCTCTCAACCACCTCACTGAGAGCAGCTACAGGCAAAGCCAGGTACTGTGTACATCCCAGGCCTCACATAGGTGCCTGCACCCATTCTGCTTGCTGATCCTGTAGCTTTCCTCACCCCAAATCCCTCCTGGGGAGGCTGGAAAGGGCACTGAGGCTGAAGGTCCCCACCTCTGCCAGATAGATGTGCAGGCAGAACCAGGAGCAGGCAGGGGAGGCTGGCAGTAGCAGGTTGCAGAGGTGTATGCCCACATCCCACCCTGGCACATCGCTGAGAACAGGGAGCGGTTGATGCCTGAGGTGCTTCCTGCGAGGGGAAACCCCAACCTCGCCCCGGCTTTGTTTCTGGTGCAGGATTTGGGGACCCAGCCCCAGGGGGCTGAGCTCGAAGCCCCTCTGCTGCAGTGGACAGGGTCACAGCCCTGCTGCACAGGGCTCCAGCAGTGGAGCCAAGACAGTCTTGTTTTCCAGCAAAGCATCTTCTCACGGGATTTACTGTTTTTTAAATGTATTTAGGGCAGGGCAGACCCTTAAAACCTATCTCCGGTGCTAAGCCTCTGTTGCAACAGGCATTGCTGGGAGGCTGCTTAGGCAAAGATACACTAATGTAATAAGGCAACGCATTTAAAAGGCAAATGGGTGCTGAGCTGGGTGTTCCTTTTCTCATTGGCAAGGTTGGGTGCTGAGCAGGCTGGGCACTCACCGCAGGGCCACGTGCTGAAGCTGAATAAACCTTCAGGGAAGGGATGAGCACCTCCCCCGGGTGCTGACATCCTCCCTCCTTGCAGGCAGCCCACCTTGTGCCACCCAGCCTAACAGAAAGGACTACATGGGTACCTAAGGGCCCGATTTTGCTGGTTTTTTAAATTGGTACTGTCTCTGGTGCCTTGTCGCCAAGGACTGGAGGAGACATCCCTGCCAGGCTGAGCTGTCCCACTGCCCCAAGAGGCACAGAAGAGGTGATAGCAGCAGGGCTGGGAACCTGCATCCGTGGTGGGACACACCCAGGGGATATGTATGGGCAAGCAGGTGCTTGAAAAATTACTCTCACTTGGCAGAGACTTTCAGAAGCAAAACACATCCCATGCATCTTCTCACTGCCCTCCGTCATCCACTCCCAGCAGCCACCCCTCAGCCAAGCAGCCCAGTGCTGAGTTTGCAGCTATGGCTGGTTATCTGCCCTCCTGCCTCTGGAGGTCACAGCTCCAAGCAATATATTCACCAGTACTCTTGCCCAGGGCAGGAGGAGCCAAGTACTGTAGCTGGAGGTATTTGGAGAGGTTGCATGGAAAGTGTCCCTTTGGGAATGGATCTGCTCTCCAATAGATTGGGGTTTGCAAAACACAAGCTCTTGAAGAAGGGAGTTTGGCCCCACTAGGATTTGTCCAAGAGCTCTTCAGCAACAGCTCAGAGTGGGCATGTTGCCAGCCCACCCACCATGCTTGCTCCCACAAGCTCTTTCACGCAGAGGAAGCCCCAGGGTGGTCCAGAGGCCACAAAGCCAGTGAAAGGCTGGAGCCCTCCCTGCCACAGCTTGCCCACACCCCTAAGCATGTCACCTGTCTTTACTAGGAGACCAGCACCTTAAAGATTCCCAGAGCCACCCCACATGCAGGATGAGGTCTGTCCCATGCCCTGTGTCCCAAGCCCAGGGAGGCACAGAGGCCACTCAGAGAAGGCCATAGGGAAGTTTGTGAGCACCCCACCCTCCCACAACAACTCCCACACAGCTGTCACGAGCAGCAGCCACACTCAGCCACCAGACCAGCCCGACACCAGCACTTGTACCTCGAGACAAACTCCTTTATTTCCATCCAGTTCCACCACTGGTACAGAAAATACAAAACATGAAAAAAAAAATAACTTTTTCCGTGCCCCCCACCCCCCGTCCCCGAAGCGTGCCGGCTATTTACAGGCAGAGGCGAGCGGCTCAGTGGCAGCAGCTGCACTTGCTGCTGGCAGGCTCCTTGCACACGCAGCCCTTGGCGCAGTTGCTGCAGCTCGCAGGGCAGCAGGAACAACAGCCTGGGGGGAACACAAGAGTTAGAAAATGGGTGGAAGACATGCGAGTCCCACAGGGCAGGGGCACCCAATGGAGACTAGAAAACACCACCTCTCCATGAGCAGGGCTGTGGTGGTCCCAATGCATTGGAGGTCTCCATAAAGGTCCTACAGGGCAGGGGCGGCCCCCCCGACAGAGGAGCTGAGGGTGTCTCCATGGGGCAGAGGAAGAGGGAAGGATCCCATGAGGGTTCTACAGGGCAGGGGCCCCACCATGGAGGAACGGTGGGATCTCCATAGGGGGTCCTACAGGGCAAGAGGTGGTTATCTATGGAACAAGGGTGGGGACGTCCCCATGGTGGTCTGACAAGGCAAGGAGGGGCTTCCCTGTCGGGTAGGAAAGTGTCTACGGGTCCCTACAGGACAAGGAGGGATTCCCTTGTGGGAGTTCCCCAGGGAGTCCCACAGGGCAGAGAGGGGTTCTCCTATGGAGCAGGGAGGTGCCCACTGGGGTCCCACAGGGCAGTGGCAGCTCCCCCGCGCTGAGCCCCGCACTCACTCTTGCGGCAGCTCCGGCAGCGGCAGTTCTTGCACTTACAGGACCCGGCGCAGGAGCAGGAGTCGCCTGGGGAGGGAGGAAGGGACAGCGGAGTGAGCGGCACTGAGCGGGCAGCGATCCGGGAGCGAGCCGCGACGGGACGGGGCGGGGCACTTACCGGCGGCACAGGTGCAGTCCTGGGGGTCCATGGCTCGGCTCGGCTCGGTTTAGCTGAGTTTGTGTCTGCTCGGCTCCTGTGGCTCCGGTGGGGTGGCAGCGGTGCGGAGCGGGGCCGGCAGCCCGGTATTTATGGGGCAGGGCGCGGGGCGGTGCTGGCGCTGCGCACGGAGCGGCGGGGCGGCTGGCACCGGGGCCGTGCTCACCGGGGGCGGTGATGCGGGGCCGTGCTGTGCCCTGCCGTGCCGTGCTCACCCCGGGGCCGTGCTCACCCTGGGGCGGTGCTGTGGGGCCGTGCCGTGCCGTGCCGTGCCGTGCTCACCCCGGGGCGGTGATGCGGGGCCGTGCCGTGCTCACCCCGGGGCCGTGCTCACCCTGGGGCGGTGATGCCATGCCGTGCCGTGCTGTGCCGTGCTCACCCCGGGCCGTGCCGTACCGTACCGTGCCGTGCTCACCCGGGGCCGTGCCGTGCTCACCCGGGTCACGGACCTGCCCACCCCGTCCCCCGCTCCCAGCGCGCTGCGGGGAAGCTGTAGGGTCCCACCCGCAGCCCCCTCCCCGCCAGGGTGCCGCATCCCCGCGGACCGGGATGATGGGGTGTGAGTGACAGCACTGAGAGCACAGGGGTGATGGCACCGCCACCGGGTCCTGCACGTTCGGAACAGCGCCGCGACACTGCCCCATGTGCCCAGTGCCGGTGGTGCCCCCCACCCTAAAGGTGTATGGGGCTGACCCTAGGGATGGGACAGACTGTCTCGGTGTCCCACTGGAGAGCAGCATGGCCTTGGGTAGCCTCTGCGAGGCTGAAGTGCTTGAATTGTCTCCCAGGAGGGGGGAATCATAGAATATCCTGAGCTGGAAGAGACCCACAAGAATCCTGGCCCTGCACAGGACAACACCAAGAATGACACCATTTGCCTGACAGTGTTGTCCAAACACTTACTGAGCTCTGGCAGGCTTGGTGCTGTGACCACTTTCCTGGGGAGCATATTCCAGTGCCTGACCACCTTCTGGGTGAAGAACCTTTCCTAACACCCAGCCTAAACATCCCCTGACACAGCTTTGTGCTGTTCCCTCAGGTGAGCATGGGGATGAAGTGTGGGAGCATGGCATCGCTGGCCAGCTGCTGATGGGAATCACAGTTTTCCATCCCTGTGGGTTTTTCACGGGTGTTTGTCACGGTGTTTATGTGCCAACTGGTTTCCACCACTCTGCACACGCCTGTGGCCAGTTCAACGTCCAGCAGGCCATCCTGCTGCACCCGCTACTCTTGGTGGTGGTGTCCTACATGTCCTACATGTGATATGCCTGGCTTGGAGCCAGTGCTGCAGACGGGGTCTATCCCTGTGGAGTGGAGCCTGGACTACTGGGCTCGGGGACCAGGAGAGAGTCAGTAGCCCTGGGAAGTTGTGCTAGGGAACGGCTTGTGCTTGTTTTTAAAAGCACAGAGTAGTTTTTTCCTGGCAGTGTTTGCAGGCAGCAGCGAGGCGAAGCCAGCAGGCATTGCACACGCCACTGGCTGAGCGGGAAGGAGGAGAGGTGGAATCACTGAGCACATGTGGTCTTACTGCACATAAACATGGGTTGTGAAACCACTTCCCTCTGGGACAGCCTCCAGCGCGGTGCTGCAGGAAGGAGCTGCCTTCCTGCCCCCCCCTCGCCCCAAGCTGTCCCCGGCCACCCAAAATGGGATTGTGCCCCCTTACACGGGGCCACACCAAAAGTGGGGGATGAGTGTGCAGAGGCAAAGCTGTGGAGAAAAGTAGGGGAATTCCCAGATTTCTAGGAATCCTGCATGTCACACATTGACATGCAGTGCTGAATCCTGGGACACATTGTCCCAGGCCCACGTCACTGTGAGTGGGAAGGGGCAGCACAGCATCCCCACAGAACTGTGTGTGAAGTTAGGATGGGAAAAGAGCCTGGAAAATGCCCAGTTTCCCAATCGGGGCATTTCCACTAAATAATGAGGTCATCCCGCAAGCAGGACAGGGTATGAGTATGTATCCCCCAAGCCACAGGCTTGCTGAAATGCCGAGGTGCAGGGCACATGCTGGACATCTGTGGGGAGAAGAGAGCTCAGGGAGGGTCTCCTGAGTTACTGCTAGCATTCCAGTTTACTGAGGCAGGAAGTAGTTAAACCCAAGGCTGTAAGAACAGTGCCAGGTCCAGCTCTGATTTTACAGCAGCCATAAAGTGAGCAGTAGAGCTGCAGCTGCACAGCACAGGGCTCAGAGTTGGGCTGCTGGAACCCCCATCTGCCCCTCACTCCCCCTGCAAGGACAGTGTCTGACAGCTGCTTTCCTTTATACTATTATGGGGCACAGGAATGGGCACAGCATAGAGCCACAGGGCAGGACCAGTGCAAACCCACGGGGACCAGCAAAGCTGGACTGATGCTTTGAGCCCTGCTGGTTAAACCACATTTGGTGATAAATCCCATTAGCAACCTCTCCTTCACCCTTGTGGGCTCACCAATGATGTTATTGTGTGGTTGGCACTTAAATCTCTCTGGGTTGGAAGGAATAAAGATAACCCTGCTCTTTGTGGAATGGAGTTTAGTGTGACGCTCCATGCCTGCAGCGTGCCTGCCCTGCCCTACATTCAGCTGGCACAGGAATGGGCTCACACCTGTCAGAATTGTGGGGTGATGGTGACATCTCAAAGGACACCCTGGGGGAGAAGCCCTCCTGGAGCAAAGGGGCATCCTCTAGGGATTTGCATAGTGAGCAGTCAGTGGGCAGGGTGCTGTGCTGTTGGCTGTGCCAAAATCCTGTCTGAGTTCTGGTAGTGGTGACTGGATGGGTCAGGAAAGGTTTTGTAGCTAAAACGATGTCATGAAAGGCTGCATTTTGGAAGTGTGGGGACAAGCAGGACCTCCTGTGTGTCCTGGGAAGCAGTACATGCTTGGGTGGCTGGGGTGCAGAATTCTGACAGCAGCATGGCAGCAGGGCAAGAATCACACACTGGCATGGGCGTCAGATCCCATTGCAGGCATCACATCCCATCATGGACATTCCATCCTGGTATGGGCATTGCAAACCATAGTAGGCATCACACCCTAGTGTGGGTATCACACCCCATTGTGGGCACTGCACCCCATGGTGGGGAGCCAGGTCATCTGATGCTCCCCTGAGGGACCCAGCCAGGCTGACAGAGGTGGCAGAGGGGATAAGCAGTGTGGTTCTTCCAGCCAGTTCAACGAAACTGCTGGGAGGGAAACTAAACCTGTTTCCCTGCTGCCTCACCTGCCATGGAAACGTTCCCCCTGGAAATGGGCAGGGCTGAGGTGGTTATTACAGTGAAAGCTTGTAATAATGAGCTGCTCATTAGCCCCGAGGATTTCTGGTGGAAGAGAGAGCATGGGATTTGCCCTTGGGTAACAACAGGGTGGGGGGGAAAAAAATCCCTTTCTGTGTAGGACAAGTGTTAAAACAAGAGTCAGGGCTGCTGGTAGAGAGAGCAGAGCCAAGATTGGAAGAAAGAAGCCAAAATAAGACGCAGGCTCTTTGCCATGACCCCCCACACACACTGCCCTACCACTCCCAAGGGAAACCGCCCCATCCAACAGAAGTGCCAAGTTCTCTATGGACCTTTATATACATATCACTTTATTTAAGTAGCTTATTACATGTCAAAGTGACAAACACTAAAGAAATCTGAACATATATATAAAAAAAGACAACCAACATACACAATAAGGTTATTCTTCTTCGGCCCCCCAGATGTGCATCACCCCCAGATGTGCAGCCAGGGGTCCCCTATTTGCAGCAGCTGCATTTGGCAGAAGGGGGTCCCTTGCAGACGCAGCCCTGTGCACATTTGGCACATCCCGCTGGGCAGCAGGAGCAGCAGCCTGTGGGAGAGAGAAGAATATGTTAGGAATGTTCTTGGGGGTCTTAGGGTGGGGTCTAGGGGGGTCTCATTGATTTGGAAATATCCCATGTATGTGTGTCCTTCCCTTATAGTAGCATCTTCATCCCTGTCAGCACCTCCCAGGCTGTTTGTGCAGCTAGGGCCGGGACTGGAGAGGCAGCAGAAGGGTGTGGAACCCCAAAGGGCTCACCTGGGTCCCCCCAGTCCCTCTCAGTGAGGGTTTAGATAAGACTAGGTGGTTTGTATTGCCTGGCAAGGGTGTGGGATTCACACTGCACTTCTTTTGGGGAAAAAAATAGGTGAGGAATAAACTCAGCTTTGGCAATGCTGAGCCTGATTTGATTCAGTGCATCCTGGGATGTGTAGTGAACCCCCCCTGAGTGTTTCTGCCCCCAGCGGGGGCTCAGGGATTCCTCGTACCTTTTTTGCATGATGTGCATTTGCAGTTTTTGCATTTGCAGTTGTCCCCGCAGGTGCAGGTGCCACCTAAAACATAAAGAAAAGGAGAAAAAGGGTTTGAGAGGAGGTGATGGGAGGGGATCCCCATATCCCAGTGACCCGCAGGGGAGAGCATTGCCGCCCCTCCGAGCATCCGCTGATGCTTCAGCCTTGCTCAGCACGGAGGTCACGGCATTCCCAGCCACTTCCCAGTGAGAGGCTCCCAGTGTGACAAAGCCGGGACAGGATTTTAGCAGCGGGCCCAGCCGGGATGAGAGAGAGCATCGGGAATATCGTAGGATGCCGGCGGGCGGGAGTGTCGGTGCTAGCGCTGGGATGCTCGGGGACGGAGGGAAGCGCTGGCTTACCCGTGGCACAAGGGCAATCCTGGGAGTCCATGTCTGGCTGGGCTGGGTGCCGGCTGTCGGAGGCGTTGTGCAATGGGAAGAGGCTTTGGCAGGAGGCGCAGCCGCCCGGTATTTATCGCTGGCCAGGCGAGAGCGAGTGCAAAACCTCCGCCCCTGCAGCCTGCGCACGGCTCAGCCCGGCTCCTGCCCCGGGCGCTGCTGCTGATTCACTCCCCGGGCAGCCCGGCGTGACCCGGGGCTCCCCACGCCCTCCCCGGGCTGCGGTGGCTGCAGGGGGGATGGCGGGGTGACCACCCCTCTCTGCTGAGGTCTTGGGGGTGCGGAGAATGGCAGATCTCACCGCACGGGTGGCACCTGCCTCGGGGGCGCTGCGCTGCTCCCAGGGGCTGGCGGGGTGCACCCAGAGAGCCCCCACAGTCCAGCCCTTTGATTGATTGATTGATTGATTGATTGATGCCAAAATCAATCTGCCAAGCCCCCAGATGTCTCAGGGGGTATATTGATCCTGGGGGTGCCACCACTGGTGGGAAATCTCTGTCCCCTCCTCTCAGAGCTGGCACAGTGAGGTGACAGGGCTGCAGTCCCTGCCCGAGACCCTGTCCTGTGGCTCTGACACCCTCCCTGCGAGCAGGAGCAGCAACAAGCTGGACAGGCCTGGCTGGAGCCTGCTATGCCCTCCCAGTGCCCCAGGACGGCTGCGCCCACGTCCTCTCGGCGCCGTGCATGGCACCTCGGGGCCTCGTCTCCTTCCTGGCTGTGGTGCTCCATCCCACTCATCTGAATTAATTTCCGTGTGCCATTAGCTGGGTGTGCAGGGGAGGAGGGTGGCGGGCGAGCTGCCATCACCCTGGTCAACTCCTCCACACTTTTACCCACCCACTCGAAAGAGTAGAGGGGGTTTGGGGTGGGAGGCACACACGCACACACACACACACACAAAATTATGCTTGCTGATTTTGGGTGTCAGGACAGTTTACCCCATATGCAGGAGGCACTGCCAGCGATGGAGTGTCCATCCTTCTCACCCCTGGGGTTACTGTGTGTTCCCTGGTGTTGGTGGTGTCCCATCCCAGCTGCCCCTGTTTTGAGAGTCCTTTGCCTTGGGGTTTTATCTCGGCTGGGTTTTTGTCTGTATTGCCTGGCTAAGGCGGTTTGTTGATGCTAATCCAGCCGAAACAGCGGCCCAGGGAGTATTTTTACCATTCAGCTGTCTGGGCTTGTCAGGAGCTTGTTGGGTGACCTGATGGGGAATGTTGCCAGCACCCCAACTCAGCGTCTCCTCCAGCCTTACCAGGCCAGTGTGGGAAATCAGAATGGAAAAGCCTGAAGAAGGCAGGGCTGGTGGCCCCTTCCTTTTCTCTGCTACCCTGGAGCAGATTGTTGGTGCCCTGGCATGCCAGCCCTGTGAGGTCGTGTGAGTGTCACACTGCTGCTGATGCACTGGGGTGTGATTGCAGGGGACTGTGCCAGGGACCAGGCACGTGCCAAGGGTGTTATTTGCTCCTGTGGGAGCAGGGAAATGCAAACATGTGGGGAACACATGTGCAAGTGGCCACCTGCCACACTGGCTACAGCCCCCGGTGCTGCGTTGGTGTCATGGCAGAGGGGGCACGTCTCCTTGGGGTCCTGCACTTGCTCTGCTCCTGAGCTAATCAGCCAAGCACTTCTGCAGTGCAGGAATATGTCCAGGGAAATGCTTCCTGCCATGTTGTGGTGGATGTATGGAGAACAGCAATGACACTTTGGCATCTGCTGTGTCCTCCCCCACCACCTGTCATCCTTGACCACCCAGGCAAAGATTGTGCCTGTTCCCAGTTGGTGATGGCCCAGGGATGCAGGAACAGGTGGCCCCTTCAAAGTGGTTCCTCTCCTCCAGTCTGGGGGAAGGAAAGTGAAGCCCACACTGAGAAAGGATGGGGTGCAGGAAAAGTTCTCCAGTGTCTATTCTCACCTCAGACCCCAGCCCTTTTTACCTTCTTTCCTGCCCCCCTGCACAAAGGAATAAACTATCTTCCAGGTGATGCAGAACTGGGGGTCAGGGCTCTGGGAGTTCTTGCACTGCTCATGCTCCATTCTGTAATTAATGTGGGATAGGGCTGAAGCAGTGGATTGTCAATCAGACACGCACCAGCCAGGCCACCTCGAGAAGCAAGCTGTGATTGTGGTGATAAGCTGCAGAGCTGGGATCCCAGGAGGACTTTCCTGCTGCTTAAATACCCCTTGTGACAAGGTCTTGCCAGCCTTAGTTTGCCTTCTGGCCTCTGCCTTCCATTTGCTGTGAGAGCTTGGGGGTTCCCCATAATTTAAATGACCCTGACTCTGCTGCCAAGAGCTGAGCAAAATGGGCAAGATCCCTGCGGAGCATTTATTCACCAGCCCTTGCCATGCCAGAGCTGTACCCCTTGGCGATCATGATGTCCCCCGTGTGGGACTTCCAGCTCTGTCCTCAGGCATATTTGTGGCAATCACCTCGAGATTGCCGGGCAGATTAACACAGGTGAGTCAGCGTCAGCTCCAGTGCCCCAGGCAGAGCCAGAGGTGATGCTCACTGGTGGGATAGTGATGGCTGAGCATCACCATGGACATGTGAGGGATGGGGCTCCCTGGAAAGAAGTGAAGGAGGCTGACAGCTTTCAGGACAATGTGTCGGAGGCACCTGTTCCTATTGACACCTGGGGTGCCTAGTGCCGATTGCTGAAAGCCATGGGCCGGTGCCAGGGCTGGTGCTGGTGACTGGCAGTGACTCAATGCTGGTGCCAGGCAGGCGAGGACAACAGCCAGCTCCTGTGGAGATGACCTGGCACAGGTGTGCCCTGGCTGAACACGTGGCTCCAGTCACCCATGGCATGCAGCAGCCTGTGAAGGACCTGCATCAGCCTCCACCTGTCTGTGATGCAGCCACCCAGCACATCACCTTCAGGGGACCCTGCAGATGACTACAAGTCCACCTCTCACCTCACTGATGGCACATGTCTCCCCACAGCACTTGCTCTGGGTTCATTGTCCTCTCTGGAGCTGTGATGGGTTTGATGCCCTGTCTTTTGCAGATACAAATTCCCAGGCAGCTGTGACAGTCCCTGGGGGTACACTGTCCCTCACCATTGCCTATTGTTTTCCAGGCAGGGTGCTGATGCAGGGCACCTAAGGGTGTCCTTGACACTGCAGTAGCATTGAGGACAGCTCAGGTTTGCCTGCTTCAGCTGCCTCTTTGTGTTGGACTGGGCAGGAGAGCCATGGCTGGCTGGTGCTGAGCTGACAGGGGTGCATTCAACCATAACCCAAATAGAGAGAATGAGGGTCCTTATTTTTGCACCCAGCAAACACCCAGCACACTCAAAGTGCTGAAAGCCAGCAGGAAGCCATGGGAGCGATTGATGCTTAGAAAGTAGGCTCGGCTTTGATCCGACAGGAATCTCAGGTTATTGTTTGCTGATGATAAACAAGTGTTTAAAACATGGGAAATAGGTGCTGACGTCGTTTTGTTTTGCCAGTGCTTGCCAGCCCTTTGGCAGAGGAGGAAGAGGGTGAATCACCTCTCGCCTACCTTGGGAAGCCATTCCCAACCGCTCCCCATGTGCATAGGCAAAGCCTTGGAAACCATTTGGGAGTGAAACCGGATCAGTGGGGTGACCTCAGGCAGTGCAGGCTTCTTTCGTTTTCCCAGAAAATGGGGAGCAAAGACTTGTTCCACTCTCAGTGGCAGACATTAGCTCAACCCATTGTCTGATTTCTCTCCTCACATCTTCCTGGGAAGCTGCATGCATCCCTGCCTGAACCTTGATTGCAGCTTTGGGAAAATATATCCCAGTTAGTGCTTTTCCAAGCACCAGCCACTGGCAAAGACATGGTGTGTCCCCTGTTTCCTGGGGAAATGCCCTCTTTGGTAGACTTTGCTGGCCCACGTCATGTCTATAGCCATAGGAAGGCACCTTCAGTGAGGGCCCGCTGGCAGTGGGAAGGGGACGGGCAGATTTCCATTAAGCAGCAGTTGCACAGTGTGCAATACTGCGACGCTTTCACAACCCAGCAGCACACTTTGATGTGGGCTCTTTGGGAGCCGCCTTGCGACCCAGCCGGCTGCACTAGGGCTGGGACTCCCTAGGCCAGGATTATGAGTCGGGCTCAGCTGCTGGCTCATCCTATGGCTCTGGGCAAGGGCTTGGCATTTATTCTCCGTTTCTTATCTGGAAGGGAGCTATCAATATTACCTTCCCCTCGAAAAAAAGTGCAGAGAGTGTGGGGATTTGCTAATTATAGATTTTTAGGGAGAAGGGAAAGGAAGAAATGCTGAACTGATGCCATGAACTAGGTCTAGGAGGATAAACTGACCCTGCAAAGCCCCCGCTGGTTTTGGGGTGTGCATCCTGAGGGACCCCAGCACAAGGTGCAAGCTCCCACCCGGCAGTTTGGGCTTTTGACGATGGGTGGTGTGTGTTTGGACATGTCTGGAAGATGAAAGGGCTGATTCCTCTTTTGATCATGAAATTCTCATAAATGTTAATGGGAATTACTTCAAGGTCTAACGAGGGTTGAATTGCAGCCCCCAAGGGAAGGAAGGGGGTGAAGACCAACCAAGCTTTGGCTGGGAAATAAAAGGGCTTGAAAATACCTCGTCCCCCATCTGTGAGAGCAGAGAACTGGTGTGGGTCAGGGCCTGCCAAGCAGCCCTGCACACCTTCCTGGGAAAGTGGGTCCCCAGGTGTCCCCCACCTTGCCCAACGCTGCTGGCACCTTCATGACAGGCTTTAAGCATCACCTTAATACGAGACATCATTGTAACTCACTGATCGGATGCTCTTTCCCAGTGTACAATTTGGATTTTCTTATTTTTCTTTTTTTTTTTTTTTCCTTTTACCCTTACATCTTCCCTTCCCTTTTGTGTCTTTCAGGTTCCCACAGACTTCAAACTCACCTGCTCCAACTACTTGCCGCCTCCCCTGGCTGAAACGTGACCCAAAGTTTCCAAGTATCGTTACCTTGGGCATATTTAATTATTTTATTCCCCTTTAGTTGCTAATTAGAAGCCAAGAGTAGAGGGGATGAGTAATCCCCTGGGATGTCAAGTAGACAACTTGCCTGAACTTGCAAAGAAAACACCAAGCCCCTTGGTATAAAGGTGTGAAATAAAAGGATGTGATATTTTCCTTGATGTCTTCATAGCCTGGCTCCAGAGATCCAGAGATCCTTGTTGCCTGTCCTGGGAATGATTCATGCAGCTGCTGTGCCAGATCCTGCCTCCCTGAGAGCAGCATAACTGTAGAGATAGGATCTGGCACAACAGCTCTTTCCGTCACCATTCAAAATCATCTCCCACCCCAGAAATGTGCATGGGATGGAGGGAGAAATACTGCTCCAGTTGGGGCAGCAAACCTGGGATGGGGAAAGCGAAAAGCCCCTGCAGACAGGCTCATTCTTTATTTTAAGAAGTATTTAAGTATGCAGATGCAATTGCTTGTCCCTTCCCACTCCCTCCAGCCATATTATGCCCTCCTCAAGGGCTGGGGATAGTTATTTTTGCCAACATTTTTCCAAACTTGACATCTGAGTGCTACTCAGTGTTCCCCTGCCAGGCAGATAAGGGCATCAAGAATTTTCAGTTAGATTTGAAATCTCTGCCAAGAAACAGCTTCTGGGTGGATGATGATCCTTGTACCTGTTCTGGAGTCATGGCCAGCTTCTCCATGCAACCTGCCTAGAAAGCCAGCAACCCATGCCAAGAATGTTTGATTATATAATATAGATATTTATTATATTTCATTATATCAAATAATATCTGCTTAAAAATATTATACCAAATTAAGATATTATATTATTGCATTGTATTTATTATATTACATATATAAAGTTATTTTCCCCCAGGAGCTAGAAAAGAGCCAACACTGGCCACAGGGCATCACCTTGCCAAGCCTGTGCAGACTATCCAGGAAGGAGGATGGTGAGGATTTCTTGCTGGATTGTAAGACCCGCACTCTAGTGAACAAACCAAATAATCCCACAAATACAGCCACACGGGTCCTGGCCACATAGCAGCCCCTGGCTGTGCAGCAGTGAAACACGGGAGCTCAGCAAGGATTATATGGGATTTTCCCCCTTATAAAAGTGAGGAAAGGGATGCACCCCTGTCCCAAGTTCTGCTCAGGACTCAGGACTGGTTGCTGTACATTTAGATGCAAATAAATTTCATTATATTTTATTCTTTTATTTATAAGATAAATAAATTTAGTTTAGTTTCATTTTATAAATGGTGAGCCTTTCAAATGAAGGGAAATGAGTGCTAAAAGCCATGATTTCAATATTAAGAGTTTCAGTGCCAGCCGATTCAAAGTGGCATCTGTAATTTAACTGTGTTGCAGATGTGCCAAACCCAATACCATAATTAGTGATGCAAAGTAATATTTACAGCTCAAATCATACATATTTGTGAGAAGTTGAAATTTTCATCTATTTACAGATTTACCAGCTTAAAAAGGTCTCTGAGACAGTTTTTCCCCCATTTTGCTCTGTTGGGTTTGTGGAGCCCAGCAGAGCAATGCTTGGCACTGCTGGGAGAGGAGTGGGGATTCTGTCCCTGCCTGTGGCAGGAACTAGATGATCTTTAAGGTCCTTTCCAACCCAAACCATTCTAGGATTCTGTGATTTTCACTGTGAAGGCAGCAGTGTTTGCTGGCTTTGAGCAACACTCTGTTGCGTGCCTAACTTCACGCTGGTGCTTTGCCTTTGTTCTCCAGTACCAAAACCAGCACACAGGAGGGGGGATCCACTGCAAGGCTGGCACCGAGACCCATGCTCACCCCAAACAGAGCCACAAAGGGGAAAAAACCACCCTCTTTAATATGCTACTTGCAATTGCTGCCTCGTTATCCGCAAGTATAATGGCACATTGATACAGCTGCCAGAAAATCTTGGTGGAAACAATTAAAAAAAGAGGAAAAGGAGGTTGTCACATTCAGAATCGCATGATCCCCACTCAAGCACTGCCTTTGAGAGCCCTCCTTCGCATGCAGGGCAGGGATGCCGCTGCCGGCCAGGACTCGGCCAACACATAAGTAAATGCCAACTGGGACATGCCTGCCAGCTCTCCTAGGAATAAATGAATCTTTGCCTCAATCCGGTGGCCTTTGCAGGGAACGAAGGGCTGTTGTTGCAGTGTGTCCTTTTCCAAACCTGCCTCTTGCTGGGATGGGGTGATAGTTGTGACAGTGGATGGCAGGTGCTGGATCCGGGCACTATTGGAGAGCACAGTGTATTTACGGCACCCATGAGTGTTATCATCTTAAAATATTTCTTAGAGGCAAAATAATTTAAGAGTTTTGAAAGTCATGACCTTGGGCCAGGGTTTCCCTATCCAGCCTATGGCTGGGCAGGGACTGGGTGCTGCAGGGAGACACAGGGGGGTCTGGGTACTGAAATCCACACTGGGATGGGGACCAGCATCAGTGCTTACACTATGGTTCTGTGGGGGTTTGCCCTCTGTCCTCCCCATTTCCAACCTCCTCCCAGTGCCCCAATGGCTGTTTTCTGTCTGAACCAGTGCATAATCTCATAAAGCAGCAGCACTGATGCTCTGAGGCTGTGCTTTCCCAGATGCAGTGTTGTAACTCTGGGTTGGGTTTTACTGGCTCCTTGATTAGAGATACTCCTGGTTTACACTCAAGTGCTGGGCTGCTAGAGAAGGTGTAAGGGCAAATGTGGCAGCTGGTAGGCAGCAAGGGGTGAAGCGAGGTAGCTGGGGATAGAGATGAGACACCCCTTGGCCCTAGCTGGGTGCTGACCCTGCAGAGGAGCTGGGACTGAGATGGCAATGGGAGTGTTGGGGGCCACTGTGGCTGCCCAGGGGGCAATTGCCTCTAACCTCCTACCCCCTGCTCCCCCAGCTGCCCCCCAATACATCCAGTTGCTCCTCCAGTTTTCTGACCTCTGCAAATGCCTCACCTAGTTCCACACCTCCAGTTGCCCTCCAGTTTCCCCTAACTGTCCCTTGCATCCCAAACTGCCCCTCAGCTCTCCTAGCCCCCTAATCCTAATCCTCCCTTGACCTTTGCAACCACAGCCCCAGTCCCACCCCAATCTCCCCCAGCTGTCCCCCAGTACCATCCCATCTCCCCTAGCTGTCCCGCCCCATTTTCCCCCAGCTGCCCCCAATCTCCCCCAGCTGTCCCACCCCATTTTCCCCCAGTTCCACCCCAATTAGCCCCAGTCCCAACCCAATATCCCCAATCTCCCCTAGCTGTCCCACCCCATTTTCCCCCAGTTCCACCCCAATTACCCCCAGTCCCAACCCAATATCCCCAATCTCCCCCCAGTCCCCACCCAGTGCCACCTCAATCCCACCCCAGTCCCCCCCAGTCCCTCCCCATTGCCCTCCCAATCTCCCCAGTCCCCCCCAGTCCCTCCCCCTTCCCCCCATATCCCCCCATCCCACCCCACCCCACTCCCCCCCACTCCCCCCTCCCGGCCTGGCCCCTCCCCGCTGACGCTCCTGCCGCGCATGCGCAGGCGGTGCCGCAGCCGGGCCCGGCCGATCCGCCTCTGGCTCCGGCCCCGCCGCCCCTCCTGTCCCGTCCCGTCCCGTCCCCGGTGCCACCGCGTGCCCGCTCCCGCCATGCTGGTGCCCGTGTTCACGCTGAAGCTGAACCACAAGATCCTGCCCCGCATGGTGGCGCTGGGCCGGTACGACGGGACGCACCCCTGCCTGGCGGCCGCCACCCAGGCGGGCAAGGTAACGGGGCCGGGCGGGAGGCCGCGCCGTCCCCGCCGGCTGCCCGCGCCGCTTGGTGGGCCTGTCCCCCCCAGGCCGGGGCTCCGCGGCTGTGTGCGGGCTCGGAGCCTCTCCCTGTGCCTGCGGGGGGTTCGCAAACAGTGCTGGCTGCGGGCTGAGCGCGGCCACAGCCTGCCCACAGGGGCTGTGCACAGAGGCGCTCCAAAGCCGTCTGGACACAATCCCGAGTAACACCTTCTGGGGACCCTGCTGGAGCAGGTGACTCCAGTGTGGCCCATTCAGTGAACCCAAGCCGCCCAAGGAAGCTTTCACGTGTTCTAGCGGAGTGTTTTGGTTCTTTTTCTTGAAGCCATGGGTTTTATCGTGCAGTTCTCAGTTCCAGCAGCGAGCCTTGGCGCTGGTACAGACCAAGCTCGGTGCTGATAACAGCAGTGGTGCTGAGGTTTCTGTGGGTGATGCACACGCAGCTTGGCAGGAACAGAGAGCATCCTGTGTGCCCTGTTTTGAGTCTGAAGCATAAACATAGAGGGTTAAGTACAGTTTGAATAATAACATAGGTTGAATTATAAAGCCACAGAGGCACTTGGGTTGTTGTAAATACAAACAGGGTTCATCTGTGATGCTTCCCAGCATTATTATTTTGGAGCCTTTAGGAACCATACAGAATGTAGCCTCATCCAAGGAACAGACTGCACAGCCATAAAGCAAAAGCATAATATCCTGAAATCCTCTGACTTGGCTCCAGACAATTACAGTGAATGAATAGTGGTCAGTGAGAATAAAACCTTATTTATCGCAGGTGTCTTTTAAAATTAACTGTGCTCAGCTACAGATGGAGGCTACAGATAGGTACCAGGTAAATTGTCCTAAATATCTGGGGCATTTTGCAAACACCAGCTGGATGTAATTTGCTTAGTTTGTTGTTCTCTTTGGTTTGCTGCTTTTGCCTTACTCTGAAGACTTGTCAGCTGTCATTTTCAGAAACAAACAAAACAATGGTGTCGCAACTCCACTGGCCAGAGCAGTTTTTCCTCCCATTTCCCTTTTTTCTGGTCAAAGAATAAGTGTGAGAAATACTATTGTCAGCAAAACCTCCAGTCTTTTCTCCTTACTTGGGTTAAGTAAATGCCCTTCTTCCCCATGGCATTTATTAGCCAAACAATAGCCTTTACTGGTTGTATACACAGATACATGCTTTGTGTTAATATTTACGTCCTTGTTTCAACAGGTTTTTATTCACAATCCTCATGCCCGAGGGCAGAGAACAAGCACAAACCGAATGGTGCAAAGTAACCAAGATTCAGACATTTCTCTTCTCAACATTAATCAAGGGATCACTTCTCTGGCTTCAGGAGTGCTGAACCCTCAGCTGGGTTATGATTGTCTCCTGGTTGGAACACAGACTAATTTATTGGCTTATGATGTGTATAACAACTCAGATTTGTTTTACAGAGAGGCAAGTTCATTTAACACTGCTTTTTTCAGTATCTCCATTGCTTTCAGTTTCTTTCCATTCCAAAGATTCCATAGTTTCTGCATTACATTGCCAGTTAACTGTGGTTCGGTTCTATGGTTCTATGCATTAGTTCTATTATTGTATTCAGAATATTTTGCGGAATATCTGCAGTATTTCAAAATAGAGATATGAATGTGATGTGTGACCGTATGTACGAGAGCAGACTTTCATAATATGTCACACATCACCTAGCAAGAAAAAATTAAAGAAAATTAATAGGCATTCAGAGCTTAGCTAAACTGGTGGTGATAATGGTGGAAGCCTTGATTTGTGTACTCTGATGTCTTATTGTCTGCTGTTTCCTTTGATGTTTCTCTGTAGATTTCAGATGGAGCCAATGCAATAGTTCTTGGAAAGCTTGGAGATATTTCATCTCCCCTTGCTATTATTGGTGGAAATTGTGCCCTGCAGGGCTTTGATTACGAAGGAAATGACCGCTTTTGGACGGTAGGGCTATGCATAATCATTTTGATGTTGTTAGAAGATTCCTTCAATGGCACTAGTTCATCTTGATTTTTTTTTTTTTTTTTTTTAATATAGAATCATACAATGGTTGAGTTTGGAAGGGGCCTTAAAATTAATCTAGTTTCAACCCCCCACCCCTTCCAGTAGATCAGGTGGCCTAATGCCTTATTCAACCTGACCTTGAACACTGTCGGGGTGGGGCAGCCACAGCTTCTCAGGGCAATAGTAAATATTAATTTAGTTGTTGATCTTCCTTAATTTATCTCAGACCTTAAAGTGTATTTTGATTGTGTGTTCAGTGCACTCAGATGTTGGTTGAATACTGACTATGTCAATTGTTCTGTTGCAGTTGAGATAATAAAAACAATTCAGCTTCTGACAGCTATCACCAGCATTGAGGACTGTCTTTCTCTTTTTAGGTTACTGGAGACAACGTTCGTTCATTAGCATTGTGTGACTTCGATGGTGATGGCAAAACTGAGGTTTGTAACCATTTACAGATGAATTCAGCTGTTCTTGTAGTCTTGTAGTGAAATGATAAGTAAAAAATTGGCTTATCAAGTATGACTGCCTTATATTACCAGTTGAAGTGACCCTTGTGTGGGAGTTGGGTCTTTTTCAGACTCTGGTCTGGCAACGATGTGCAAAATGCTCAGTCAATGTATAAGGAGCAGCACTGCTCTGGCACTCCTTGGAGTAGCTAAATCTAGTCACATCTGGAGTCTTTTCAGCATTGCTGCCTGGCTCTGGTGCATTGATTGCTTGCTGCAGTGGAAAACTTCTCTCATGTTTCTTCCCTACACCAGGAAAAAAAATACAATGAAAACAATGAAATAGCTGTGATCATCAGTTGCAAGGCATCTCTTTCAGTGGTTTTTCTCGAATATGGTTATAAATTATTCTTTGAATTTCAGAGAAATAACTTGCAGGCATCTTACATGTAAAAGTGATCTCTTAAAAAGCTGTCCTGTGAAAAGTTTCACTTATGCTTGGTAAAATCAAGAAATCTGCCTTCATGTTCAGCCCTCCTGTTTCTTTATAGTGACATGGGGAAATGAAATAGTGTTTGCTTTGCTGATTTAAAATGGTGATAACTTGTAGCACACATCTTGCTGATATGATGTGAGACAAAGAGTAGGAAACAGCTGCCGTTCTCATCATGCAGACTGCAAGGAATGGGTGAAATTGTGTATTTGTATGGCATTCTCTGTTGGAAATGTTCTTCCATCCTAAATGAAGGATCGTGCTTCTAAATATGAATCTTTAAGAAGAGTAATGGCTTCCTAACATACATCAGATGCAAGTAAATACAAAGTTAAATCATTATGCTAAAAATACTTGCTTTTCTCATCTGTCTCTCAGCTTTAATCATAATTACTTAAGCTTTTCTGTTTAGCTCTGGAAAAGTGGTTGTTTGAAATATCCAGTAGGACTATGTAATAGTGACATACAAAGGGCTTCATCACCTTTCATGTGTTTTTTCCAAACATGGAACTGATACAGACACTTTGCTTAATTGGGATCTTCAGGAGGTGAAACAAGTTCAAGTTTTCAAATCAATTTCTGCACAGTTCCTCTCAGTTTATTTCTTTAATGTGCGGAGCTGTGGTTACAGAAAGTGGAGACAGTGTATGAAGATTCAGAAACTAGGAAAGTGATCTGTGGCACTAATTATAAATGGTTTGCATTTGTGCTTCTAAGTGGGTTTGTGTTGTTTTGCTATGTTTTCCTGCTTGATAAATGCTCATTCTCAGCAGTTGGAGTAATTTGGTGCTACTTTGAGGTGAGCAGAGTTGAATGCATTATCCAACTAACTTGCTGTACCAGTTAGCCCAGCATACATCTGCTGAGATTTTTTCAGGGTTCTTCTTAATTTTCTAGGAATTTTTTTTTAGTCTTTATTTGTGGCTTTTGTGAGACTTCCTCTGATTTAAAATTGAAGTTCTGAGAAAATGCACAGGAACAACTTCCTAAATTATCACTTTGTGTCATATCTGGTAAATGACTGTGCTAGCGTCATTTCCATTCTTTCTGACGCAGTAAAAAGAAGTTTACATTTAAAAATTACTCATTTTAAAACTGCATGAATATACTACTGTCAATTAGTAGCTAACAGAACTAATTTGTTGTTGCTGCCTTCCTCAGAATTTTTAGATTGATTACTTTCTCCCATCTTGACAAAGACTTGGTGGGAGCAAAACTTTTGACTTGCTTTTTCAAACTCCAGTTCAGTGGAATGAAAGTCATTGAGGTGGATGAGGTGAATCAAAGTAATGAAATGAAAATCTTTGAGGTACCTTTATGAAATGCAGCATCACCAGTAATTACTTCAGAATTCTCTGCTTTTAGCTGGTTGCCTTCTGCTGCTGGTTGCAACTTGGTCAAGAAATCTATGCTTCTTAAATATGTTAATTGTTGTAAGTTTTTTCAGTAGCTACAGTAGGCTTAGCTTGGTGTGATTTAGGTTGTCATAATTTGAAGCATCTTTGCTTTAGAAGAATTAGAAGGCCTTTAATATTTTTAAAAACCCAATTTTGATATGGATTTGTATCTCTCTTACCAGGTAAAGATGAAAGGCTCAGGGGTTGCAGAGGGCAAAAGTACTACTAGGTGTTAAACTTTGATTTTTAATTGTGTTTGTCATTGATTTGATGGATGACTTTGGGCAAGGCACTGAGCAGATCCATTCCTTGGTTTCTCAATTTGCAAAATGGAAGCTGAGACTTGTCATCTTTAGCATGTGCTTTTTCATGAGGCTCCTTTTCACTTAATACCTTCTACCTGCTCAACAAAGAAACAGGAAAAGAAGTAAAATGTAAAAACTATAAGGAATGAGGATGCAGAAGACCCAATTCAGTGCCTGTTTGTAAATGATTTACATCAAGGCAAAGCCCATTTTACTCATGCTTTGCAGTAGTGGCAGCCACCATTTAGGCTGGAGAAGCAGGATCAGTTTGATGCTTGGATTCATTGGGTGGGGTGTTTTGTTTGGGGTTTTTTTAGTTGGTCTTTTTTGTTATCGTTTTTTTGGTAATGAGGGATGTTTAGTGCTAAGCAATGCTTTTTTTCCCCCAGATTTTTGCTCACAGGCAAGTAAGCAGGAGATGCTGTTTCTCTGAGGCCATGTAGTAAAGTCAGAACTGAACTGCATGTCTCCTGATCCAGTACAGGCAATGGCAGTTTTTTTTATGTGTATAATTGCAGTTACAAATTATAACACTGAATCTTCCACAGCAAGAAAAGAGCAGAGCCCTGATGTTTCGAAGTATCTTTTCTCATTCCTACCCCAGATATTTCACTATGCTTTTGTGGAAACTGCCTTGACAAAAAAAAATGAGTAACGAATACTTGATCAACAGGAGACTTCTGAAATCTTGTCTTGACAGAGGGTACCTTTTGTTTCACTGGCAACTTTTCAAACAGCTCTTCAAACCTGTTCATTGCTGGACTTGGAATATTTGTTTTTCCTCTGGATCCTGGCGTATATTCTTATTTCCTTAGTTTGAATAACTTTTTAAGATATACTTTTTTTTTTCAGCTTCTTGTTGGCTCTGAAGATTTTGATATCCGGGTGTTTAAAGAAGATGAGATTGTGGCAGAGATGTCAGAGACGGAGGTAAATTACTTCTAGCTAATGTTTATTATAGTTGCTGATGGAGCTGAAAGTGTTTTCTACTGTAAAGCTTTTCTGGTTCAGATTTATTGTGGAGTTAAACGGTTACGTAACTATTTGGCACAGTATCTATTCTGCTAGAACTGCAAAAGTTAGAGTGTAATAATGTCTTCCTTTAGAAAGGGGATTTTTGCTTTGTTTATTTACAAACCCTTCACCCGCTGAGAAAAGTGACTGTTTCTTGGCTGAAAGTCAGGGCCGTGTCCAAGGGTCATTAAGGTTACTGGATTGTTACTGAAGCTCTTAGTGCCCTCTGAGCAAAAGAATGTCTTCTTCAGATTTCCTCAAATGCATCAACACAATCACAATCATGATGTAACTTGCCCCTGTGCGTATCCAGACAGTGGATGACAAGGTGGAAGGAGGATGTCCAGGCAAAACTGAAAGTTTATGTGACAACTGGAGTTGTGCACTGACTGTATAAGAAGGTTGTGATGACTAAAGTAAAGTAGGGGGCAGAGAGGTTTACAGAGGGGTAAATAAAAGGTGTAGGAGATGCTCTTTTGCTTAAGAACTGGTAGAAGATCCCCAAGATTTTGGTTTCTTGGAAGAGAATAAAATAATCTTATCACAGCATTTAGGAGTGTTCTCAGTCTTCTCATGGCCCTTCTGGACCTACAATAGAGTAAGGACATGTTACAGTCCTTTGTGCTTAAAGATCTGAGGTCTCCCTGCTGCCCAGGTTGGGACTCCAAGGCTTAACTATTAAACCACTTATGAAGAGCTATAAAAGACAAATCCACTGTTCTAGGAAAGGAGGCTGGTGCTATCACTAAAATTAGAACTGGGCCTGTAATACGTCCTGCTGTGTGTGCAGTGGCCAGTCTAGGCACGTAGTGATTTCTAGTTAAAGGGAAGCTAAAGGTCCATCACTCTCATGTGTGATTTATTTCCAGATCCATGGTAGAATTGTTTTATATTCACACCTGCAGAGTCTTAGGAGGCCTGGTACAATCCTACTGTTGTAATTTAAAAGAACACAGCTCCACCTAAACCTTTCTTTTTAGGAGGATAGATTCAGGGAACAATGGCTTTATTATACACTGTGCTTGGTTTGGAAGTCCTGAATACTTTGCATTTTCTCTCTGTTTAATCACTTACTCTGGTAAAACTGAAGCTGTAGACTGTTGTGACTCTTACAAAAGGACAATAAGGTATAGGTTTAGGGAGTGTTATCTTTGAGTTTCTGACTGTTGCTGTGGTCTTTTGTCCTTACTGAGTGCTTGTAATTTGGAGGGTTCTGATACTTGGGAAAGACTTTGGAGAAGATTGTGTGAGGAAAGGATAAAGGGTTTAGACACCATGTTTTATGGTAAAAAAAATCCCAACAAGCGTAGTCAGCTGAGTTTAATTTAAATAAGAAGTGGGTGAATAATTTAATTGAAGGAAGTCTCCTGTGCTATGTTGTACAGAAGACCAGACAGATGATTGCAATTGTTCTTCCTGACATTAAAATCTCTAGTCTTACTGTGTGGAAAAACCTGCATTTCCAAGCACTGAGAACCTTATCTCAATGAAATGTGGGTCTTAAAAGGAGTGAGAAACAGGCTGAGCTATGACTCTCAGGTCTTCCCTCGGAGTTGTTGCTTATTCAGGTAATACCTAGCCTGGTATGGAGCTGTTAATTTCTATCTTATTAATCTTGGGTGAAGATTTTCTACCAATAGTATCTGTAGGGCTTTCCTAGCCCAGGCAAAGTTGAACCTTTGACAATCTCAGCTCCTGAAGCTTAAGTAATGTTGTGCGTTTGGACTAGTTTTTCAATGATAGTGTGTTAGCACTGATGACCACAGGAATCCTACGAGCGGTTGTGTTGCTGCCTGTGGTCGGAAATACTTGGGCAAAGTACACAGTTTGAGGGCAGTTATGCAATCCTTGCTAAAGTGTGTCCTAACACTGGGAATGCACCTTGTATGAGGAAATCCTGCAGGGCCTTTGGTGATTTCAAAATGATTTTAAAAAGTAATTTCTTCAGCACTCATTGCTTCCTACAACAGACTTATTTACTGTTTAAGTAGTGTAGAGTTCATGTGATAGCTCAGACAGCCTGCTCCCTGTTACTTGAACTTGCAGAAGTTTTCACTCCTGTATCCTCTCTCTCCCTCCTTTCCCCACAAGACTATTACTGCACTTAGCCCCATGTATGGCAGTCGGTTTGGTTATGCTCTTGCTAATGGGACCGTTGGAGTTTATGACAAGACAGCCCGCTACTGGAGAATTAAGGTTAGTCCATTGCTGGAATATCATTACTGAGGGCTCCTAGGAGACTTGGTACCTAGTCTTGGGTCATTCTGATGTTATCCTCACTCCTTAGATGAACTTCGAGGAGAGACCTTAATGTAATTTTGTTCTTACAAAAATCTACCTATTTTTATAGGTACATGCAAAATGAATACTGTGTCAGTTCCTTTTGGGCTGTTGGTGATGGTTTAAACAATATGCATACAACCACACACCTACAGATGCTTCGGCTTCACAGAGTTGTTTAAGTAACAGAGAAATTTGAGTTCACATTAAAAAATGCCTCTGGCTGTATTGTTGAATCAATAAACTGCTTTTCAGAGACTGAAATTTGCACTGTCTGTGTTCAAAGTTAATTTTTCTCATCAATAGCAATTTGCTCCTTCAGCAAATCAATTTGACAGGATCCTTTCCTGATGCTCATTTTAATATTCTTAATGTGGCACAGATTAGAACAGTATCTTTAATAGTAATAAGAAAAGAAGATTGCTTATGAGGTGGCAGGAGGAGGGTCATGGCTGTCCTCAGTGGTCTCATTTTATAACAGTGTTGAAGACCTGATTTTTTTTTTCCTAGAAGATTTGTCTTTTTATGCTTTGTTTTTGTGAGTTTAATCATCTGCTTGGATGGAAATGTATTTAAAAGAACAATCAGGTCCTTTGAAAGCAGTGGACTAGATTTGTAATGCAAGGACTAGGCTAAGATTTCACACGTGTGTGTGTGTGCGTGACCCTAGGGATAGTGATGCTCAGACTTCCTGTTGAGAGACACTGCTGTGTTTCTGTAGTCTCTATAGCCTCATAGTCCAGTGTTTTGCATGTGTCAAGCATGTCCAATTCAGGTAACATATTCAAGCTTAATTTGTTCTTTCTTTTCTGTCCTCAGTCAAAAAACCAAGCGATGAGCATACATGCGTTTGACCTGAATGCTGATGGAGTGCCTGAGTTGATCACTGGTTGGTCCAATGGGAAGGTGAGTTTATACAGGGGGGAAACGAGCTGTAGATATCGAAACTGTGTTTGATCAATGCTGTTAAGTTATTTGAGGAACAACAATCCAAAAAATTAAAAAGACTTGAAAACTGAGCTCGTTTGGCTGGTGAGTCCTGTGCCAAGTGCAAGATCAGAGAAAAGCTGCTTCCTCTGCTTAGCTCAGAGCCAATTGCAAAGGTGTGGCAGGTTGTTTCTATGGCAGCAGAGATCATATGCCACATCCTAAAGCTCCTGAGTGTTTCTTTTCAGGTGTGTCTTGAGGACACGCTAATAATCCTCTGCAGTGTTTCCTGAATGTTCCCAAACTACAGGGAAGACAAAGCAGTTATGTAACAGGAGAGCAGCATCAGTCTCGACTGAGGCAGGATTAATCAAGCATTATTTAATTTTATGTAAAGGCGTGCTATACAGCTCAGACTTAGTCTTTTAAACCTGTTCCTTGGTATTCCTCTTTGCCAAAAATGACTCTTGTAACTGCCACATCTCTTCTGGATGCAGCTTGCCAGTTTTTTTTGTAAAGCTATGCTTTTTTCTTCACACCTCTCATTACTCTTATTAGCCTGGGGGAATTTAATAACTTCATATCAAGCTGGCAGTCTGGAGCCCAGATATGTTGTAATTTGTGTTGGATTAGGTGTATAACTTAAAGGGAGAACCTCTCCTTGCTTTACTCCTGGTTTTTTCCACGGGCAGTCTCTACTCAGCTTGTTGGTCTGAAACAGTTCATAGATCCTAGGAGGAGTAGTGGGACCTGTGCTTTGGAAAATACACAGTTCTCAGAACTGAGCCCACCCTTCTTCTCCAGTGAAAGATAATTGAAGGGCGACTGCAGCTAAGAGGAGAGGTTGTAAATACTGCATTATTTCTGGTTTAGTCCCATCATTGCTGCGTTCATGTGTGCATAACCTTCCTAGGGCAGACTTGCAGTCCCTTTATTTCCTTCCTTGTGTGTAACGTAGGGAAGCATATCTGAAGAGCAGTTCCTTCTAGCTGAGTCTGCCTAGAGGTCATTTCTTGATGGTATTTTTTTCATGTGTGGTGTTCAGATCAGCAGGCCTGCCACTTCACCTGCAGTTCTGTGAGTGGAGCTGGCTTTCAGTTAACAGCTCAGAGTATGGCTTGATGCTTATTTTGGAGTTGGTTTTTCTTTTCATGCTGAGGCTTGGAACTCTTTATTGTTCCAGGTTGATGCACGAAGTGACCGGACTGGAGAGGTCATCTTTAAGGACAACTTTGCTTCCTCAATTGCAGCAGTGGTGGAGGGGGATTACAGAATGGATGGGAGCACACAGTTAATCTGCTGTTCAGTTGATGGTGAAGGTAAGAGCATTGTTCAGGATATTAATTTAATACACAATAATATCAGGCACATCACATCATCTCAGATTAGTTAAACATTGTTTTGGTTCCAACACTGTGTGCCAAATTCCCTTTGCTTTATGGGAAGTTAAGGGAATTTTGAGTGACGCTATCTGCAAACAGGGTTTTGAATATTGCCTTCTCTGTGAGAATCAGCGTGTGTTTCATTATGATCCAAGAAGCCATCAAAATTCATTTGTCTAATGGAAGAAGCCCCATCCTAATGCAAAGATAATGATACTCAGTACAGATTCTGGTTCTTCAGGCTACATTATAATAGATAAATGTATAGGAAATCCTTTTTTCTATTGGCTGCTCTACAGTGGGTAAAGATGTTTAGAGAGCTAAGGGTGGGTGTGTTTTGATTTTCTTCTGCAGATACTTTTTATATTAGAAATTTTAGATGTTAACAATGCTTTGTTTTCTGGAAAATGCTCTCCAGTCTCTCCTGAGGAGTGAATTTATCCCACCACGCATTCTAAAAGTCAGACTTGGTTACTGTGAGTGGAAACAAATATGATCACAGATTATTTAAATAAGCTCAGCATGAATTTACAGGGATGGCTCCAGGAAAGACACTGGTGTGATTATCCGACTGCTTGGCGTCAGTGGCCTGAGACAAGCAGGTCTGGCACAACCCATTTGAAACAAAAGCCTGTCCTTGTTAAATTGCACGGTGTTTTGCTGTCTGTCTTAATCACAGGCTGTAGGGATTTGCTGCACTTGGGCTTCAGCATGTAAACCTTTTTCCCAAGCTTACAGAAAGGGTGCATTGTACACGGTTCTGAAGAATCTTGTCCTTGCAGAGCTGTTTGGGTTTGTATCATTGACTATGACCATCCTTTTCTGATGGGTCCACCATAAACAAGCCTTGGCATGATGGGGATCCCTTTAGGCCTTACTAGTTAGTGTAGCTTGGGTTATATAGACAATGTCATTAGAGTTCTTTTTGGGACCAGCATCCTTTCATATGAGGTGTTCTTCTGTTATTGCAGTGTTTTCTCCCTTGCTCTCATTTTAAATGAAATAATAAAGTGGGTCCTCTCATCAGTGTGAAAGCTGAATGCTCTTCAAGTTCCATGCAATCTTCTATGGGGCAGCAGTCATACACAGTCAGGGAACATATTCTGCACAAGAGTTTTGTCCCTGGCTTTCACTGTCAGCTGCAATCAGAGCACACAGCCCTAGAGTGAAATGGAAGTTTAGAGCAAGCATCTTTGTCTCATCATCTGTTCAAGTCCTCTGTCTCCACAGACAGATATTTCCATAACTTGGTGCTCCACTGGACTACTGGGAAACAGTTCGTAGCCCTTGAAGTGAAGTATCCCTTGATTTGGGGAAAAGCTATTGTGGGTAAATCTTGTTTACTGGCTGATTGACGGTGACTTACAGTCGCTTTCAGACAGCAACAACTCCTCTGACCAGCTCTAGAAATCCAGGTTAACTAATTTTGCATAATTGCAAACTTGCCTAAGCACCTGAAAGAATGGTTGTAGTGAGAATCCTCTTGCAAAAGGACTGGGCGCTGCACTTGTCTGGCCAGGTGAGTACAGCTTAAAGGCAGGTTGGAAATTCACCTTTTTTTTTAATGTGTATTTCTCTTGTCATGATCACCAAGAAAGGCAGAGCTTCTGTGGGGTCTGAATTAATGCTTAGGTTTTCAGCTGAATAGTAACAGCTGAAACCAGAATTAGTGTTTCCTGCTGAGGTGATAGAAGGGAGTCTTGTTACAGAAAGTTTTGGGGAAGTTGAGAAAGGCGTTTCTGATATTGGGTGTGTTTTATTTCTGTACAGTCCGAGGCTATCTGCCAGGAGGTGAGGAGATGAAAGGAAACCTAATGGATACAAGTGCCGAGCAGGATCTGATCCGGGAACTTAGTCAAAAGAAACAAAATCTGCTGCTGGAATTAAGAAATTATGAGGAAAATGCAAAGGTACTACTTAAATAATGTGTAAGGCCAAACCACACCCTGCCATTGGTATAAATCTATAGAGTAATATGAGAAGTGGTTATGGGGCAGTCCATACAAGTCAGAGCTGTAACCTGTCAGCAAACAGGGGGTTTCTGCTTCTGTATTTGGCTTGTTCCTTATGCAAGTTCAGAACTTGCTTTTAGTTTTTTTATAAATAACACTTTCCTCACTCCTTCCTCTTGCCAGAGCAGTTGTGTTTGGAGCTGGATTCCCCTCAGCCCTGCACTTTGGCTTGTGACTGCAAATTGTAATTTTCAATGTGTAAACCAATGGGAGTCAGAGGGGCTTGTGTGAGAGGATCAGGTCACTGGGTGAGGACTGGGAGCACTGCCAGGGTATTGGAAATGCACTTGGGTCTTGATGGTGAATGTGTGGAAATAAAGAGTTTCAAAAATAGTCTGAGGAAAGAGCAAACTTGTGTTTCAACAGCAAATGACCACCCTAGAAAAAGCTTGGAATTCTATAAGTTTGAGCTTAAAGTTGATATATGTTAAGTGCTTTTCTGAGTAAAGGTCTGGATACAGAGCTGAGCTCCATCAATGGTAAAGCACACGAACAAATTGTATCCAAGTGTCCATAGCCCTATGCCTAATCCAGCCAGCACTCACGGTTGTGTGAAATGCCTGGGGATTGCTGTAATGCAACCTTCCTTTGCAAGAAATGAGTATTTACGTGCATATGTTCTGGGTTTCTTGTCTGAAAATCTTGAAATTCTGATACTGAAGGGTATGTGTTTTGCAACAGGCTGAATTGAACACACAGCTGAAGGAGGCTGATGGGCAGAGAGGTGTGATTCCAGCAAACACTCAACTCCAGACAGCCCTCTCAGTTAATCTGGGCTCTGACAGCCAGTCTGCCCATGTGGAGCTGTGTATTTCCACCACAAATGGTGAGTGGTAACCTGCAACCTTTGACATTCATTTCATGTAAATTCATGCAAATGTTTGGTTATATTTAGCTCATGATTTGCTTGTCTCCCCTTTGTGGTCTATAATGTCCCCTGTGTGGTTTTTTTCCTTTCACAGAGTTTTGAATCAAGCTGTGTTTCTTTGTTGGTTCTCAGGGAAGAGGAGTTTGATGGAATTTGTTTCTTGTTATGTGTTATTCTCTGAGGCAATTAACATTTAGCTTGGATGAAACCAGTGCTGGTAATCCCTGCAGCACTCCTTGTGTTGACTGTAAACATTAACCTACAGCTGTGTTCATGAAGGTGTGTGAGTGCAGCTGGACCTCATCTGGCTTTATGTGCAGAACTGGAACTGCCCCAAGATGGCAAATTCACCTAACGCTAGGCATGCCAAGGATGCAGTCAGGTCCAGATGTGGTCACCTGGGATATTTCACAATTCAGAGGGGGGGGTGTAAAGAGCTTGCGATGCTTAGTTCTGAAAACAGTGGTGGTTTGTTGCCAAAGGCCAACTTTTAATTTAGGAACTGCTTTTTCTTTCTGTTGCTAAGACACAATCATTCGTGCTGTGCTGATCTTTGCTGAGGGCATATTTGAAGGAGAGAGCCATGTGGTACACCCCAGTCTCCAGAACCTCTCAGGCTGTGTTCGTGTTCCCCTTACTCCACCCAAAGATGTCCCTGTGGATTTGCACATCAAAGCCTTTGTGGGATACCGGAACAGGTGAGTTGTGATCTCTGCTAGTCTCCAGGGCTAACTGTGTGACCAGGAAACAGCAATGATGTGGCTTCATGCTTGTCCCATGTGAAGTGCACTGTTAGTTCCTGGGTGCCCCACTACTCAGTGTTACTGGAAGGAGAGCTGAATGCTTAAATATACTGTTGCACCTGTGATGCTGAGATCTTCACCACATAAAGTCTAAATGCCCTCGAATCACTGGGTTCTGTTAAGTTCTGATTCTACCTATAGGGAAAGAGTGCACATTTCTGGTCCAGGACATGCTGTACTGTGGGTCTGTGGAGGGAATCAAGAGAGACAGAGGCTGTATCCTGTCTGTCCTGTATCCTGTCTCCCTAAGGGGCTGCCTCTCCAGGCCCTGAGTGGTGCTTGCTCTGGAGAGAGTACTTGAGCAAGCCTGGAGACACAGCTGTGTCTTTCAAACTATAAAGTAACCCTGAACCCATTTGGCTTCAGGGCAAATAGAAAGTAACACATGCTTGATTTCAAGGCAACATTTTTCCAGTCTCTGATAGAAATATCTCTCCATAGAAAAAAAAATGCCTCTCCATATACCCTTGAAAGCAACTTTCTCCCTGCCCACATCTGCCAGAACTGTTGGTGGCCCAGGAGGCAGCATCCTTTCCCTGAACAGGGAGAAGTATTTTGAGAGCGAGCCACCTACTGCAGAAAGAATGTATGGGACTGAATTGCCTTTTTGTTTCCTCTATTTATTTTGCTTTCAATAAGACTTCACTGAACTTGTAAAGGAAATATCCAGTCATGTAGTAAAATTGTAAATGTGTTAGCCTAGAGAGTTTGTTTCAGTGGAAGAATTATCAAAAATGTCAGCAATGGAGAGAAATCATACAACTTCATTATGTGATAAGGCTGGAATTTCCAAGTTCCAGTGTTTCTTCCTGGGAAGCAGTAAGCAGCTGATTATGTAACTGGAAGCTGCTGATACCAGTACCCAGCTAAAAAAGAGCCAGGAACCATTGCAATACATGAATCCCTGCTGTGTTAGTAACTGTCTGTTTTTCCTTTGGATTGCTTCCAGCACACAGTTCCATGTATTTGAGTTGACAAGGCAGCTTCCCCGCTTTTCAATGTATGCACTGAGCAGCCCAGACTCAGCCACGGAGCCCCTGAGCTTTGTTAACTGTACCACCAATGAGAGGCCACAAAGGGTGAGTTTCTGCTCTGCTTCCTATTTTGCAGTCCTTCATAGGTGGAGGGTTTGCAATCAGCTTTGGATTTCCAATAGCGAAGCAAAAGTTATTCAGTGAACTGCACTGCTGGCCTTTGGAGTCTGTGTATTGCAACTTTTGATGCAGCTTTTTTTTTTGTGTCTTTAAAAGATGCATTTCCAGCATCAGGAATTCCTGCAGGAACTAAAGGCCTTAGATCATGAGGTGTTTCAGATGTTATCTTGTTTTCTGTGTGCTGGCTGATGAAATGCCAAGGGCAGGAGCCCAGTAGTGAGTGTTGAATATGTAAATAAGCAGGGAATAGGAAGAAGGCAGCACAGTGCCCAGGTAATGGCTCAGTTTCAGAACAGATGAACAGCAGTGTTGCAGCTGTGGTTCCAAAAGATGTGAGTTGTGGGATGGCAGTAATTAGAGCTGTTCATTTCTCTCGCTGTAGGGCTCTGCCATATTTCCATGACCTTCACAGCATTAAATGGCCAGGACAAAAACCAAGATGAAACAAAATTTTAACTTCTTGCAGTAGAACCAAGCCTTGCTGCCCAGCTTTCTCTGGTCTCCAGGCTTGGATTTATGTTTTGATCTTGGGCTGTGGTCTCTTGTTGTTGGATCTGATTCTTTTAGGAATATTAATCTTTGATGCAAGGATTCAGCTGTGTCCATTCTAGCAAGTTCATGAATAGGGGATGAAATATAGTAAATGATTTTTCCAGGGTGTCCTGGTGTACATCACGTGCAGGGACATTGTGTGGTTCCCCAGGATTTACACACAGGAGGTGGCTGATGTTCTTAATTTTATTTTTGCAAGATCGTTATGTGGCTGAATCAGAGCTTCTTGCTGCCAGAGGATGCAGAGTTTCAGAGTGCTCCCTTTCAGGTTTGCTTCACTTCCCTTCGTAATGCAGGTCAGCTTTGCATCAAAATCAAGCCTGGTGGAGAGGTGAGTACCTTCATGGACAAGGGGGAACACCCTTTTAATTATACTCTAGTGAAACTTAAGGGCAGTGCCAATATGAGGCAGTCAAAGTGAAGGACAAGTGAACAGGCAGAGAAAGTATATCCCTATGTTATAGGGATGCTTTTGGAAACTTTTGGGTCTGTTTGCTGTTAGTGGGTAAAATTGCAGGGCCTGTTAGTGAAGTAAATTTCCTACCCTGCAGATCTGTAGGAAGGAGGGTGTGTTGTTTCCTGACAGAGTGGTTTCAGGGAGCCACAATGTGAGGCACAAAGGTTGCCTGTAACTTCTGCACTGGTCTGGTGTGCACAGATGCCTCTCTGTCCCAAGCCTGAATAAAAGCCCCTTTGAAATCAGTGTCTCCTTGTCTACTGAAAGCTGTAGAGCTTGCCCATGCAACAGTTTTACCTCTTGGTAAAAGGACCTGCTTTGAGATGCTGGGAGATATTCTGGAATGAAAGAGTGCTGAAGTGCTTTCTCTCCTTTCTCACAGATTTCTATCAACACAGATGATATTGATCTAGCTGGTGACATTGTCCAGTCCCTGGCCTCCTTCCTGGCCATTGAAGATTTGCAGGTGGAAGCAGATTTTCCTGCGTACTTTGAGGAGCTGCGGAAAGTGTTGGTGAAGGTGAGGAAGCATCGGGCATTTCTAAGTTGCCAGATAAGCAGCCACCAGGGGCATTTTATGAGAGGATATCTAAACTGCTTCATCTTCTTTGTAGAAACTAGCCTACAATGGCTTGCTGTATATTCTGTGAGGTGCCCTCAACTTTCTGTCTATTCTTTTTTCTGTAGAACAGTCCCTTGGACCCCAGTTGTTGTTGTTTTGAATAATGTAAATGTGTTTTCTGGGGGACTGAGCTGTGGGTTTGGGTCAGGGCATAAGGAATATATCTTAGTCTGCTCACCCCCTTCCTAGGGGCTGAGGTACTGCTCTGGCAGCTAGGGGTGAGGGAAACGAGAGTGGTCTCTGGTAGGATGAGAGAGGATGCTGGTAGGCTAAAATGTGATGATATTTCCTGTTTCACTGGGCCAAGTTTTAGCCTGAAGAATTACCTGTGTGCCCAGGGTCACAAGGACCTTTGCTCATGACTTGTTTGCCTTGGACAGGTGGATGAACACCATGCAGTGAATCAGAGGCTCACTGCTGATATGGCTGAACACTCCAACCTCATCCGCAGCATGCTGGTTCAGGCAGAAGATGCACGCCTCCTGGGAGACATGTGAGCAATTGCTGCCTAGCTTGTGTGGTTGGGTTTAGGGTGGACATCTTTGCTTTTCAGTCAGAAATGAGCATAAAAAAACATTGGTGTGATACAGGAGTTGCCTAGTTACAACTTTTGATGTAGAATTGTACCTTTGCTGGTCCCACCATGAGCTCTCTTTGAACCTTGTCTTGTTCTTTGGGTGGAAAACCAGTCAGGGGAAGGCAAGAGGGCAAGGGTATGGGCTTAGTGTAGGGCAGGTGACGTGAATTTACTTCAAGATGATGAGATATGTTAGGAAGTATACATTATGGGAAGAAGGCAGGAAAAGCTATCTGTGGAGCATGAACTTCTGAGAACACGAAGAAAGAAATGTTAGGTGTCAGTCTCTTCACTGTGATTTGTCGTGTTCTGCTAATGTCTGAGCTTTACTGTGAAGAGCAGCAGTAAAAGGGTCTGAGCTACTGCAGGGCAGTGGTACTCACACTGGGGAAAGTGGCATCTCCCCTTCAGTTTACTGGATAAAATAACTGCAACAATAGACTGTTGGGTTTGGGTTTTTTTAGTAAAACAGTGAGTATAACCAACATGTTTAGACAAGTCTCTTGTCTTGTAGCTGGCAGACCGTGGTAGCCATCACAACTATGTATTGCTACACATTTATATTGACAAATTAGGAATGACTTTCTTAGAGAGGCAAATAACTGGACTGATTGTTCCCCCAGGAAAAACATGAAGACACGGTACATTGAGCTGTATGATCTGAACAGAGACTTAATAAATCAATACAAAATTCGCTGCAACAATCACACAGAGCTGTTGAATAATCTGAAAGCTGTGAATCAGGCGATCCAAAGGGCTGGGCGGTTACGTGGTAAGTCTGTGTTTTTGGAGGGAATGCAGACTTTTGGATCTTGGTGAGCCAAATGTGTCCCAGAGGCCACCTGGGTTAGTTAAGTGACTTCAGGCCTTTTGGCCTGAAACTCAGTTGGTAGAAGTAATATTTATTTTTTGAGTCATAGCCAATTACCTATGACAGTCAACTGTGAGTGTCCAGTATAATCTGGGATCACAATTTTAGAAAGAAGAGTTTGGAGTAATTTTCAGCTTTCTGAATGATACAGAAATTGCTAGTTTTTTTGAACATAATTCTAAAAACATTTTATGAGTAGTATTTCAATTCTTAGTTTGTAATTCTGCTTTAAAAAACCCCCTACCAATTCATCAGGGCTGTTTTTATGTATTATTAGTCATGTAGGTCTTTGGGGAAGTATGTACTTTTTTGTCTATAACATTCCTCTTCCAACAAGTCCTTTTATTTATGTATTAGGAAAAAGGAAGTGTTTCACCATGTGTTTAAAAAATACCTGTAAGAAACTCCTAAATTTTGAGACTGGATCAAATAAGTTTCTTACCAGTTTCTTACTCAGTCACTGAAGTGTATTTTCTTTCCTTTCCTGTTTTTCTTCTTGCAGTTGGTAAACCTAAAACACAAGTGATAAGTGCTTGTCGGGATGCAATAAGGAGCAACAACTTCAACACACTGTTCAGGATAATGCGTGTGGGAACAGCCTCTTCTTAAGGAGTGGAGCAGCAGCTGCACAGAGGCAGCATTTCCATGCAGCAGGCAGATAATGAGTGGCAAGCAGTTAATTCAGTCTCCTACTCCACTGTAGGGTGAAGTAATTGCACAGGTAGCATTGTAGTTAAGCTGTCAGCTGAGAAATATGCAGGCCAAAGCTTCCTGGAGACAGCATCAGAGGTGAAGCACAGATGTGGTGTTTATGCAGGACAGAGGTATAATGTTCAAACAGTTATTTTTCTTACAGTAACTTATTTATGTATTTAAATATATTTTGTAGTTAAGGCACCAACCTTTTCCAGTAAAACATAGACTGACTTCACTGTTTTTGTTCTGATTTAGTTGGGGGGATGCATAATCTTCAGTTTATTTGTTGAAAAATCCAACCCAAACCACTTCTCTGGGTTTTGCAGCATAGTCTCTGTGCACTTGGACTCCCTGTGCTGGAGAGTCACGGGTTTCATTGCAGGCATGTGTGACTCTTTAGGTAAACTGCAGTGCAGTGCACTAGAAACACCAAAGTAATGACGTCTCCTTGCTGGCTTTTAAGCCAGATCTTTGACAGCCATCCAGTTCCGTGATCTGCACAGGTAGGAAGTGGTTTGTTTCACATCCGACACTTCCCCACACCTGCATTGCAGGAAGGTTTGCTTCCAGCTACTGGTTCCCTGCTGCAGCTGGAAAAACTGCAGATACTGAGGTGGGCAAGGGTGCATTTCAGGAACAACAAAAACAAACTACACACTCAGACTGGGTGCATACTCACATAGAGCTGGCAGTGTCTAATGGGATCAAAAGAAGAAGGTACTGAAAAATCATTTGGCTCCTGGCTCAAACCTGTTTAAGTGTGGAATCTCTTTGAATTGGATTAAAATATTACAGTAAGGCTCTGTCTCAGATCTAAAGATATTTTTGAATCTTTGCCAATGCAAATTTCTTTTAGAAGCTAAAAATATCCAGCACAGGATGGAGGTTGAGCCCTGGTGCTCCTTGTTCCTGTGCCATGCATCACACTTCCTGCTGTGTGGATCGGGGCTTAAGACATGGGTGGGGAGGAGCTGGCCCATCTTGGTGAAAGGAAGTTCTTGGGTTGCTTCTCAGGGCTTTTGGGAGGATTTGTGTCCTGTAACTGGTCTGTCTATTATGAGCCACCACCAACTTAAAAACAGCAGCCCACTGTTTGTAAGAGAGCAACTGGTGAGCATGTGACCAGTTGAATGAGGAATGTAAATTCTTACAGTGTGCTCTAATCCCCAAAATGGCCCCTTACCACGGATTCAGTCAGTCCCTTCCATACAGAGAACTGTGCTGCTGAAAGTACAGACCTCTGTCACTTTGAATCTGCAGCAGGAGCTCATTTGAATCCTTTTAAGAACCTGGTTATTAGTCAAATACAGCTTCTCAGTAAAAGGGTGGTGAGCCACCCATGTTGTTCTAAGCAGGTGAGCTCAGAGACTTGATTATGGAACAGTCTCCTGGCATAAGTACTGGGCTTTCTGCCACTTGCTGTACTTGTTCCCACTGTTTCAACCCCTTGTTTTTTATGTTCAAAATCCTAATGCTTCCTTGCTTATATTTATGTACTCCATTTAATGATAAGAGAGCGGCTCTGATCAGAAAGCAGCTTTCCCATCAGCCTGATTTTCAGGACTACACACCAGGCACTGCCAGTCCCAGCTCTGTTTTGCTCCTGGCAAGGTCAGTCCTTTGCTCACTGCCCAGACCTCTGATAAGACTGATTTCTCCAATCTAAGTTTCTGACAACAAATTTGTACTTTATTTTCCTGTAAAGTCAAGTTTTATCTGCCAAATGAAAAATGCACATCCTGTAAGCTGAAGTGATACCAGGCTTGCAGTTGCCTGTTGAAATAAAGCTGTTGTGCAGCAGCAAACTTGCATAAACTGAGCCTGCACCAGGAGACCAGTGGCAAACAGTCCTCACTCATACAGTTCAGCCCAGGACTAACACCCAGTGACCCCATTTTTGGGTATGGGAGGGGAACTGCTCTCAGCTGGTCAAGGATAGAATAAGCTCTGAAATGATGCTAGTAGAGCTGTGTGTTGCTAAGAATTCATGGGCAAGGCTGCTTAGATGGCACCACATCTTGGTATGTGTGCTGGGGATTGGGTCTAGACCACTGTCATGCCTTGCTGTGACATGGCAGTTTGGTCTGGAACCTTCTTCATATGGCCCCTTCACTGCCTGGGAAGTGCAGTGCAGCAGTACCATGCTAGATCAGCACCTGCTGAAGAGAGATCTATATAGCAGTGATTCCAGGTCCTAGTTCTAGTTCCAGTTTGGAGTTTAATAAACAATTGGAACTGGCAGGTTATCTGATTTCAACCCCCGTTTCTTCAAGCCTTCTGGATTGCTGCTCATCTTAATATTAATTCAGTGAATACTCAATGGCAGAACTTCCTTGCTGCCTGTTTATGAATGCTGGAACCATTCCTTCAGTCTGGTCTACAGCTGAACTGTTTTATCTCACTCCGTATTGAATTGTTCCTGTTTTCAGTTACTTGGCAAACCGATAGCCAGCAAATCCCAAAATACTTGTTGTAAAGTACATGAACAACTCAACACTTAAATAACTGAAAGCTGCTGGTGCCCTGCCTCAAATGCCAGGCTTGGAGGTGCAGTCAGTTGGTAGGAAACATGTCCTTGTACAGCCAAGCTGATCAATGGGCTGCACAAGGCCATCTTGCCTGGTGTGAGGTTTCTGTTCTCTGTTGCTTCCCCTCTGTAACTGTTCACTTGCAGTTCTCGAGCTTATTTTTCTGTATTGTCCTGTTTACTCATTTTGTGGGTAAGTCTATGTTTCATATTCATATTCCTTCCCATAATTATCAAAGTACTTTGCAAGCAGCTACACCTAAATTGTAAATATAGATTTGTACCCAGCAAGAGCATCTATAGAGATGGTTCCCATTACTGGTGCTGTATAAGTTAAGACCCCTCTTCCCCCAGTAGCTCATGTCATTTGAAATTTCAGTGAGTGGAGTCTTTGCCCTGTATCTGTAGTGCCAGCCTCTGGCTTTTGAGACCTAGGACAGGAAGGGTGGGAGAGCAGACGTGTTCATTTTTAAATCTTTGAAAGCTGACTGCAAATTTGGCTTCTTAAATTACTTCATCTGAGTCACCGGAGGCAGAAGGGTGGTTCCTTGTGTGATCGGGTAGATAGAGGTTTGCTCAAGCCGGGGCTGGTATGCCCTCTAGTGTAGTATTTATTATTAAAAAGCAGGAAGCTCTAGAGATCCCAGCTTCTTCCCAGTCTCCTGGGAGGCTGTTCCAACATTTACCAAGCACATTCTTAGACTTACAATGCAGTCGAAGAAGTAACTTTGTTTTGTTAATTAATTTACTCCTAACTTTGCCTAGCAGACTATGCTGTGAATAGCTGTGGCATCTGCCTCTTTTATACAAAACTACCCAAATATTTTTGGTTTTTTGTTCTTTGAAACCTCCATTAGTCACCTCTTTCTACTTCTACTGGAGCAGCTCAGAATAAAACCCATTTTCTCCCCAAGAAGAGCTGCTGCCCTGATAGACAGCAGAGTGCCTCAGAAACCAGTGATTCACAGAGTCCTGTCCTCACTTCAGGATTTTTTCCTAGCATCATCCCCTTGTCTTTGTAAGTAGCAAAGAAAGATTAAAAGTGAGCAAGAAAGTCTTGGCAGTGCACAGAGAAGCCGGCTTAGGGAGACAAGTCAGAATGTGTGTAGATCTTTCAACTGCAGCTCAGCCCAACCACCTCCCAGCTATTCTTCCTATTCAGCAGTGCAAGAGGGAGTAGCTAGAACTGAGCAACTGCTTGTAATCTGGGATGGAACTGACACTGGAGCTATAGAGTCTTGCACATGTCTAAACTGCTCTCTAAACAGCAGTGTTGTCCCCTTGCTCTGGCACCTACAGGGGCTGAGACACCTTTCCTTTTGGAAGCAATGGAAGGAGTTCCTGCCAGCTACATTATGGTATCTTTTTTGACCCTTGTGTATTGGGATCCAAGCTGAAGGCTGTTGCTCCTGTATCTTCATGAAGATATGCCCACAGGACATCCTACCTGCTCAGTGAAGGGTGCAGCAGCTAGCCTTGCTTTGAGCTCACTGCTCCTCTGTTACCAGCTGTGGTCTTACACCACTGTGGTGGTCTTCAACAACAGGCCTGGAACTGGAGAAGAAGCAGACTTTAATCCAAAACAACCCTCTCCCAACCCAGGTGAGGCAGGGGGAATGAAACATGCACACTCTAAACAGCTCACTGCAAGCCCATAGCCTGCACTGTCTGGCTTGGATGAGCTGAAGGCACACCTGTGTCTCAGTGCCAACAAGTTTCTGGCAAG
>JAWWTY010000019.1:12086806-12105119 GCA_035222235.1 Margarornis squamiger | reverse complement strand
GACAGAAACCATTAGAACCCAGCAGGGCTCAGGACATAACTAACAGGACATGAGCCACGCTGTGGATGACAAGCCAGGAAGACCTAAGTGACCACTTTCCTGCTGCCAGCACAGCACCCCTGCTCCGAGGCTGGAGCCACAACCCTTTCACAGCTGAAGCCAGGAGCTGTCTGCACACCCACCCAAGCAGAGTCCACGGGAGCAGGTTTCTTCTCTCAGCTGTTTAGCTTGCAAATTCTTTGAAAAAAGGGCTGCATCTGGGTCTGTCTGTACAGCATTTAGCATAAGAAAGTCCTGCTCCTTGTTACGGTGCCAGGGCCTTCCTAGTGCCAACAGTTTTATAGCCTCACTGTCTCAACTCCACAGAGTTGTGCAGCTGGAAAAACCTCATATTTCCCATGGCAGCGCCTTTATTTTTGCCTCTACAAACAAGGAACACAGTTAAACCCCAGAGAATGTCTTGGGCATTTTGTAATAAAACTTGCTCAACCAGTGTGTTTGAAGCATTTAACTGACCCATTTCCTTTTTTTTTTTTCTTTAATAAAAACAGTCATCAGCTCGGGGCAATGTACAGTTGTAATTCTCAGAGACACCACTGTGTTGCTCCCCTGAGAGAACAGCAGGAAAGCTGACAGTTGTGGGACAAGCTGCATTAAAAGCAGTTCAGAGTGCATGTTACAAGGGACATGGGAAAAGACTGAATTTCATTTGTACAATTAAAAAAGCCACCTGGACCCCACTGTATGCAGTGTGATGAAGTTGCATCAGCAAAGTTTGTCTGCACTTAGACAGGTCCCAGCTGAATGCCTGGATAGGAACCTGCCCACCAACATCTTCTGTGACAGGGGTCACACTCCACACCATCACTCGTAATAGACAAAGGAAAAATCCCAAAATCCTGTTCTGTTGGGATGCTTGTTCAGCCGTGCCAAGCTGCGATGGTTGATGTATTTCACAAACTTCATAGTCTCTTTGTCTCTATAAACTAAGGCCAAGCAGTTGTCCTCTGGATTCACTGTCAACAGCTAGAAGACACAAAAGTAAGGGAGGAAATCAATTTCATAAAAATGGCTTTGATAGAATTCTGAAGAAGAAACAAACAGAACAGTATCAAGTTAGTTGGAACAAAGATCTGTTGTCAGAGAATGAACTGTGACACTATTCTCATTTTAATACCTCTCAGCCTGAAGTATTATTATAGAGGTGGGGGTTCTGGACTTCTTCCTAGTACGACTGCTCAGCACTGTCACTAGTCCTGAGGCTGAATGTGATCCCAGTGAACGGTACTTCCCTGCAGAAGTGTCATCTCTGCTACAGCCCTGTGTCCCTCCAAGGCTGGAGGGTGCAGGTGCTATGAGGCACTGTCAGGGCCCAGGTCTCGTGCTTTAGGTGAACACCAGCCTCTTGAAGCACGAGCAGTGATGGGCAGGAAGGCTTCAGGGCAATATTGAGCACCCTCAGGATCGTGTTAGCATTATGACAAAGCATAATTATATGACTCCACCCTAAAGAATTTTATCTGATTTGCAGCTAGTAACTGCAGTCCTTACCTCTTCATCTTCACCTTTAGCAATGTAGGAGGTAAAGCCACCATATTCAGGGTCCCAGTCTTAAAATAGAAAAAAAAGATTCTTAGAAAGTTCAATGCTGCCCAGGCTCCATATAGCCCTCCTGGAGATATCATTTTTTCACCATGCTGCCCACAGTTACTGGATACAGAATGATCCTGAGTTTACCTCCTCCAATCCATTTTTCTCTTCTGTTCAGAAACAACTTGAAGTAAATGTACTGGATTTGCCTTTTATGGTAGACAGGCTATTTAAAATTGTTTAGTTCTCTGCTCCTCATATGTAGAATAGTTCTGCCCTAGCAAATACCCAAATGGATTTCAGTATAATTACCAGCATGTGCCAGCTGTGTGTTCTGGGCTAAGTTAGTCTAAAATGCTTGTGTCTAGATTTTTGTTTTCATCACTATCTAACTAGCAATCAAACTAAAATGCCTAGACATGCTTAAAGTAACTTTTGAAAACCCTGGACTTTGTGAATTGGAGGTGCAGTGATAATTCTGATCAGAAAAGGGGTGAAATGGAACACTTTTACCAGGTATTTTGGCCACTTGACCCTCCACTGTGCCCAGAGCCATTACTTAGGAGAGGAAAGGTCTGGGAGTAGCAGCCTTTCCCTCTGCCCAAGCGCCACCTCCTGGCTCCAGCAGGAAATGCCATAATCCCAAATCTTGTATACAGAGACTACTGAAACACGGGTTTATGCTGACGTGAGGACCTGGACAAAATCTAAAGAGATCTTCTGTGTTGAAAAAAGCAGGGAAATTTTGGTTGTTTTAGCACTGCTGAGAATTCAGAAGTCATTCCTTTATATGCAAACCTTGTAAGGCAAGTGACATCTCTCTCTCCTGTTTACTTACCCTCACAGCCACAGAAGAAGAGCAGGTCGAGAGCAAATTCTGTTGCTTGAGTGTCGTGGACTAGAGTGTAGTGCCCGTGGGTCCAGCGCCGCAGCTCCCCAGCACACACAGGGGTACCCGAGCCTAGGAGAGGGCACAAACATGCCAAGGAAAGCCAAGAAGCTGTGCAACAGCATGTGGGGAGCAAGGCCTGGCACTGTCACACCACTGTGAACGCTGTCTGCTGGGTCCCAGTGAACAAAAGGTGAAACCACAACTCACATGTTATTGTCTTTCCTATAACGTGTAGGAGCGGGACCAAGATTTGCTCCATACAGCTCCAAGCTCTGATGTGCTTTAGTTTAGCCAGTTCTTCCTTTTATTTTTTAATGTCCCCCCAGATTTACAGTAGAGCTCTGAACCTCAACAGCCAGCACTCTATCTGCTCTGGAAGTACCCTGGAACTACCGGAAGCCTCAGTGAAGAAGGATATTGCTCTGAACTCACTCTGCATGTCCCATACAAAGAGTTTTGTCAGAATTTGGGGAAGCCTTTCTTTTCTCATGGGTCTTTTTCAATCCATGTAGACCCACACTATGGCCTCCTCATACATAAATTTAAAATCACACAGCGGGAACAGGGCAGATAGAAGAGCAAAATGACTACCTGTGGAAATCAGAAAAACAAAGCCTTTGTTCCTGCTAAGTGTTCTGATGGGATTTTTCAGTAGAATTTTTTTTTTTACTATCTTTTATTTCAGTGTCCACTAATTTGCCTGCCTCAGTGCAGGATGAGCATTTACAAAAATTCTGCCCTTAAACTCCACAGCCACTGTTTCAACTAAACATCACCAATCCATGCATGCAAAATTAATTTCATCTTTGATAGCAATGGGATCTCACTGCTGATAATAAATGGTTATTAAGGCTGCCAGTGTTTTCTGAAGGGTTAAATCGTACTTTTTAGGTATCAGTTTTCTGACATGCCCTTACTGCTCACCTGTTCACCGTTTTCCTTTGGATTTGTTATCTTGTATGAGAATGTCATTTATACGAAACAGGGATATTTGGATGCAGAAACCACACAATGATAGACAAAAGATTACTGGGCAATTAACAGCCCCCCACTAGAAGTCCCACCCTTTAGACTTAGGTCTGTTCAAAATAGTAACTTTAATTTACCCCAAATTCTTTTGAAATGGTCACTGATTTTGGATACCCAATCTGACGTGCTTCAAGTCCCGCATTTGTGCTGGTGCCTTGTGCTGGCTGCAGTACAAGATGAAACACTAAATTCCATGGAAATCATTGGGAATTCTGCTGCCAGCACCCTTAGCATCAGGATTCTGCTCCAGTCATTTCACAATGCTGCTGGTCTACTTACTGTTCTGTGTCTCGCCATCTTGTGCTTCAGGAGTGTTGTCAGGCTGATCTGGCTGACAGCAATTGCCATCAGCCTGTTGTTCAGTCTCTTCCTGCTCAGGTTTGGGATTGCTGTGCCCAGCAGTGTCTGCTGCTTGTCCTTCCCCAGCATCTTCATCCTCATCAGAGGGAGCCAGGAAGTGCAGCTTTAAGCCAGTGAAGTTGGAAAGCAGCAAAAACAAGGCCTCAGAGCGTAACAGCTGCAGGAATTTCTTCAGGATGTCAGGGAGGCTGTCTTCTTCTGCTGCCTCATAGAGTCTGAAAGACAGCAGGTGTATCAGCAGGTGTATCTCCTTGTTGGAAAGCCAACAAGGACATCCTCGGGGGCAGCATGAACCAGTGCAGCCTCACGGCAGCTCCAGCTTGGCCTGATCAACAGGTGCAGCGTGCTGTCATTCCCCACCTTTTATTGGCAGGTCCTCGACTACACCACTGGATCTCTTTGTTCTCCAGTGCTTCACAGAGTAGTTGGTATTTCTCTTTCTAGGCAAAAAAGATAGTGCAGAAATGTTAACACTTAGCTCCCAGGTGTGCCAGAAGCACTGCCCCCAGATAAGACACTCTAACCTTTTCTCTAAATTGTCCAAGGATCCCAAAACTGAATTTAAAGGCATTGCCTGGACCAGTCAGCCCTGCAACCTGTTCTGGCAGATCAAACTGAACCACTGGGCTCACCTTAAGAAAGTCTTTCAGGAGAATTTCTGATCGCTCCTCAAATTCCTCCTGGATTTGAGCTTGGGAGTCCATGTCCAAATAAACTATATTGATCCACTCATACAGTATTTCATGCTGGAAGGAAAATGGATTGAAATGCTGAATTTGCAAAAGTGAAGAAGATTCTTCAATTCCCCCTACTGAGCTGGCCACAGGGCTGGATTCCTACACACATTCCACTGCTTGCTTTATTTCATTGCACCACAAGCATTTGCTGCATTCTGAACTATTCTAGGTATGCAAAACATACAGAGCCAGGAAAGATGCACAAGAAAGAAACTGGATACAAATTTACAGACAAAGGGAACAAAAAGGAGAATGTGGTAAAATTACAGCATCCCCAGAGCATCAGTGCATCCCATAACAGGTATTACAGGAACACGAAAGAGAGAGAAATGCAGACAAGCAGATGTAAGTTTGTTACTCTTGTTACTCACATCGTAGGGGATGTGGGGGGTCCTGGGCAAGGGCGCTTCAACATGGCGTGCAGGTCTGACCACCGATGGGCCATGAAACCAGCCGCTCACTGACAGGCGGCACTTCTCTGACAGGACTTCTGACACCTGCAACAACATTGAGCAGCACGTCACTGTTTAAACAAAACATGTAAGGACCAGGTGTAACAGGCACCATGTAAACTCACGACAGGAGATGGACCTGACTCCAGAGAGCCCACTGCACACACAGAAAAGTCAGGCAGGGCTAGATCAGCTCAGATTATCACAGAAGCCTAAAGCAAACTTTCAGGCTTAAGTCCATTTTATGTTTCCAGAATTCCAGTCTAAGCTTCTACTCCAAGCTCACAGCAGAGCCCCTTCTCTCTGTCTCTGAGAGCTTTGTCATTCTGTTACTCAAAGCAATTGTATTTTATTTTTCTACTATTTATTTTGTTGAAGGACCAGCCATCACAGACTGCAAAAATCAGCTATCACAGCTTAATCTGGAAGCTCAGACAATATGGAGCACCAGTGGGCCTCAGTAGACTATACTGCTCTGCCTTATTGTCCTTTACTTTTTAAAAAATGCTGTAACACAAGCCATCATGAAGGGCATTTGCCTGTACCTTTGGTTCTTTGTCTATCTATCTGTCAGTCTAAGAGCAGCCCTCACATTTACCCCAGTTTGTGGAAACCCTTAGTTTTCCCACTGTGATGGTCACTGTTAAATCTTGATTTCATGAAATTGTGCAGAGGTTGGGCTAAATGGAACAACTTCACACTCCAGCATACTGTAACAATAGCATGAAGAGAAAGCCATTCCCTTATGACAGGTTTCAAAAATCTTGCAACATGGGATATTTATGATAGGATTAAATCACTACCTGAAAACAGAGCAGTGACCAAGTAGATGCTTCTGTTAATTAACTCTAAGACATAGATGATAAAAAAATAAACCCTTCAGTGGTCTAGAGGAGGACATGTCCAATCTACATCACTGATCATCTTCCTCTCCAGCCTTCTGCTCTTTGGCCCTGTTTGGTACAGTCCCTCATACTCTCAAGTACACAGGAATTTCAGTTTTCAGTCAGGTCTATCTATCCTGCATTTCTACAAACTATGCCCCTGTTGGCAAGGCAATGGGCTAAGGAGCTCTTCTGGAGCAAAGTCACAGCAGCCACATGAAAAATGTGAGCTAGTTTAAAAGCCAACAAACAAAAACAAGCCCCAGCCAAATTCACAGCAATGGCTTGCAGGATAGCAACATGAAATAGAACTTTTTCTTTCCCAGGATGATGAAGCTAGACTGATAGTTTAAAGTTGGCTTTGTCAGTTCTTGTGCTCCTTAAAGTCCCTGCAGCCCTGCCTTTAGCACACAGCATGAGTATCCGCTCTAGCCACAGTTCTTCTCCCTCCCCATCAGGACTGTAATAACACCCAGAGTAAATAACCACAACAATGAGAATAAAAAACGAACAAGAGACAGCTCCTTGCCTGGTGGAAAGAGACTGGAGACACTTCAAAGAAAACCAGCGTGTTCCACGAAGGTACTAATGACTTGGTGATTTGCTGTGGCTGAAAGTGCTCTGAGGAGGAAGAAAACATACTCTGGTTAAGATACTGAACTGGAACTTGCTAGAAACTGCCATTTCTCTCTGACTTCATGACACTGACTGGTGGGACACCTGGGTATAAGAGATGGAACTTAGAGCAAGGGCTTGGTGAGGAATCAGTGCACCTCTGCTATGGAGACAGGCAGAGAAAGTTGGAGCTGTTCAGTCTTCAGAAGAAAAGGCTCCAGGGAGACCTTAAAGCCCCTTTCAGTGCCTAAAGGGGCTGCTAGAGAGCTGGAGAGGGACCTTGGACAAGGGCATGGAGTGACAGGACAAGGAATAATGGTTTCAAACTGACAGAGGGCAGGTCTAGATTAGATGTTAATAAGAAATTCTTTACTATGATGAGAGCATGAAGGCACTAGCACAGGTTGCCCAGAGAAGCTGTGTCTGCCCCATCCCTGGAAGCATTCAAGGCACAAGGCGTGAAGCAACCTGGTCTAGTGGAAGGTGCATCCACCCACAGCAGGGGCGTTGGAAATAAATAACCTTTAAAATCCCTTTTAACCCAACCCATGGTTCTGTTGCTGAAAAGGGACATTATCCTCATCAATCTGGAGTTACCGGCATCGCTTCCAGCTTGCCTCCACTCTTGGCCCTTCCAAAAGAATTGAATAAAGGGCTGTTTCTTTGCCTGATGTTGCCCATGGTCTGTAAAGCCCACTACAACCCAGCCCTAAGGTACAAATTTTACCTATACATCAGCTTTTCTGGAGAAAGGAGAAACTCTTTATCTCACTTCTACTGTTTGAGGAGAGAGTTGTTGCAAGGGGTGCAACAAGCTGCATGTTTTTCATCCACTTGAGGCCAAGCTTGCAGCTCTCACCGTCTGTGCTGTACAGGTCCAGTGTTCCCCCATCGCTTTTCTCCCAGGGTGGGACGAGGTACAGGATGAAAGCGATTCTCCGACCTTCCAGCTCATCATCGTGGCACAGCAAGACATCTGCAATTACACATGTTGTGCTGCTGCAGCAGCTTCCCAGTACACGTGTGATTCATTCCAACAACTGCTTCACGGATTTGTTCCCGCAAGGATACAGCAAGAAAAAACATGTTCTTCCCAAGAATGGCATTTTCACTTATCAGCATCACCAGCCCAAGATCCGCAGGATTAATGTCCGTGGGATTGCACTGCAATTGGCACACTAGCCCACTCTGAAGGTACAAGCAGTCACACCTTATCACCAATCCCTTCCTGGCTGCCACCAGGCACAGGGGACCAACATTCCCAATGGAATGGAGGTTTGTGGCTGGAATAGAGGGGAGGGGGAATCCTGGGAACAGAAAAGCTAGACCAGCAATTGGTTATGCAAAAGACTTAAAAATTAGAGCAGATTGCAGTAAAAAATTTCCCCTTCTACAGTGACTTTTCATGCATAGGCACTGCTGGAACCTGGAGTCATCAGATGACATTTTAGCATCAGACTCCACAAACTCAACTGCAGCATTTAGAAGAGGAGCATGTCACTCTTTTGCAGGAAAGCAGGCACATAAACGTGAGCTGAACACCTCTGGAAAGGTGGGGACTTGCAGGGGCACCAGGCCCAGTTAAAGCCACCAGCAACAGAACTACAGCAACAGTTTTTTCATCATTTGTACTTCATTTTCTGAGACACTGATTTTCTGCTGATAACCTCTGGAGCTATGTGGAACTAGGAAGGGGCTGGGATGGGTTATAAAATTAGGTATTCCACAGACATGCACAGAAGCTTTAGGGAAAGGATCACTTATATACTGACCAGTATATTCATATTTAGCACAGGAGATGTCAATAGTTGGCTCCAGCTCTATCTGGGTCACAGCAGAAAGCCACGGTCGGAATTCTTCACATAAAGCACGCCTGAGAACACAAGCACAAGGTAAGTGTGCTCCTATGTTATAAAACATCCATATCACCATAGTCTAAACTAATTTATTGCCTCCCTTCCAACTCTTTAAACAGCTATGGATGCTGTTGCTGTGGGTAACCTGTAGAACCACACAGGAGCAGGGGAGGAAAACAGCCCAGTGTTCACAGCACTGACGGCAATAACCAGCCTAAAAGGCACAGGGAAGTGTTTCAGAGGTGACAGATACAGGGGGGCTGAGGGGACCTGAACAGACTTCAGTGACACAATGGGCACGGAGCAGATTCAGCTGCTCAGGGCTGGTTTGTGTCCCGAGCACCGCAGCAGAGGAGGGCAGAGGAGGCACAAGGGACAAAGGGGGCAGAGGGGGGACAGAAGGGGGGCAGAGGGGGCAGAAGGGGGGCAGAGGGGGCAGAAGAGGGACAGAGGGGAGCAGAAGGGGGGCAGAAAGGGGACAGAGGGGGGCAGAAGGGGGGCAGAGGGGGGGCAGAAGGGCTCCCCGCAGCCCTCGCCTTCCCTGGGCGGGCAAAGCTTTACCTGAGTGCGGCCACGTGGGTCTCCGGGCTGGCCCCCAGCTCCTGGGACTGCGGCGGCCCATGGAAGAGAAAAGGGCAGGGGTTAGGGCGGCTCAGCACGGCTCGGCCCCCCCACCCCGGCCCAGCCCGGCCCGGCCCGCACCTGCCGCAGCGACAGGAGGTCGTTGCGCCTCCCGCAGAAGTCGAGGCCGAGCAGCTCGTCCCGCAGCTCCTCCGCGAAGGCCGGGCCCGCCAGGAACCCGCGGATCACGCCGTGCCGGAATGGGGCCGGCTCCAGCTGCGCCGCCTCTGCGGGGGAAACGCCGCCCGTGAGGGCCGGGGCCGGGGCCGGGCCGGGCCGGGCCCAGGCCGGTCCCCCCGGGCTGGACCGGGCCGTACCGGGCCCTACCGTGCCGCAGCCGCTCCCCCCGTGCCCTGCCCTGCCCTGCCCGGTCCGTACCGTGCCACAGCCGCTCCCGCTGTGCCCACGCCGCCCCCGCGCGCTCCCGCAGCTCCGCGTCCCCGAGCCCCACGCACAGCTCCGCGCGCGCCTCCCGCTTCCCGCGCTTCGCCCCCGCCGGCGCGCCCACCCCGCGGCGCTTAGCGGCCATGGCCACGCCGGACTACAACTCCCGGCGGCCCCCGCGGCGCCGGGCGGCCAATGGGAGGCGGGGCAGCGCTGCCGCTGGCCAATGGGCGAGCAGCGCCGGGGAGAGGGCGGGGCCAGCAGGGCGTTAATGGCGGACGCCGCTCCCGCCGCCCCGCGCTGACCGCCCGCTCCTGCTCCCGGTCCCGCCGCTCCCGGTCCCGCCATGTCCGTGGTGCCGCCCAACCGCTCCCAGACCGGCTGGCCCCGCGGGGTGAACCAGTTCGGCAACAAGTACATCCAGCAGACGAAGCCGCTCACGCTGGAGAGAACCATCAACCTGTGAGCGCCGCCTCGGGCCTGGCCGCCCCGCCCCGTCCCCGCTCCCTCCGCAGCCGCGCCCTGAGGGGACCAGCAGGCCCGCGGCCTCCGGGGGGCCCGGGGGCTTGGAAACAGCGACTGGCTCGGGGGGTGTGAGCCCAGGCAGCACAGGGAGGGGTTCGGCGTGTCGAGCATCGCAGGCACTCCTGTTGTCCCTGCCCGCACTGCCGGGGCCATCCGGGAAAAGGCAGGGGGAGAAAAGGGCCCTCTCCTGCCCGCGGTGGGATTTGGGCTGGCCCGGGCCCGGCGCAGGCAGTAGGATGTGGCTGGATGTGTTTGGGGTCTGTCTCATGCTGGTGTTTAAGTTCAGAGTGTGCTACCAGAGAAAACTTCACTTCTGTCATAGATGCAAACTGCTTGCTAATAAGTATTTGCGTATTTTTTAATGACAAACCATATAGTTTAGCTTCTTCCAGTGAACTCTGGTGGATGTAGAATGTGTTCTTTGCTAAGTACATCTGTCGAGTTGCAAAAAACAGCAAATGTTAACTGCAGCATAATATTTGAATTTAGCTATTTATCACTGAGTGATGAATATTTTTGTATTCTTTTGGTGTAGCTGAGTTTATCAGAGAGTTTTTTGAAAGTTCAAATATGAGCTTCACAGATTGGAATATTTCTGCAGGGTTTCTGAAGAAATGACTCATCAGGCAGCTGTGTTATCAAAATAATTTTTTTTTAAGTCTAGGCTAAGGGTTTTGATGCATAGGCTAATGCATCCACGTTATTATACTATGGGTTTGCATAACAGGTCTTTAATAAAGCTATTTGTCTATCTGAAAATGGAAGTGAATGGAAAAAGCAATGTAGATGGCTTTAAATTATCAGTGAAAGTGGGGGAGCTTTCTAGTAAGTGAATCTGTGGTTTGGAAGCTGGTTGTTTTGTCTCACATGTCTGCGTGAGAAAAGGCTCTAACAACAGCAGCTGTCTTGTGATTTCACCACTGCAAAACATGAGGAAAACTGGGGAGGCTGCAATTTGAGAGGAAAGAGTATATACTACTTAAATTTGGCATGATTAAATATTGAGGAAGGAATCCATGACAAAATGCATCTCAAGGAAAACATTCCTCGTGAGATCAGTCATTTATTCTGTTAATTCAGTTGGGTGCCACAAGTCAGTGAAACCATGGTGATAACTCATCATTGCTCTCTCTAGAACCCTTTTCCTCACCTTTTTGACTTAGACTCTTTCCTCCAAGCCTCCTGCCATCAGACCTCTGTGTTACATGGGTTTAGTTGTACAGCAACATTCCCCTGTTGCTCATTTCTTGCCTAACTTTTCTGTTCTGCCTGTTTTCAGTCCCTCTTACCTGGTGAAGTTGCTGAGTTTCCACGGCACTGTCCCAAGAGAGCAGAGGCTCATCACCAGCCCAACAGAGGGATCTGTTCACACCCTTTATCTTAACCCAAGCTCCTGACTTTGCACTCAGACACTCAGCCTTTCTCCTCTTCTGTGATCCAGATGCCTGATTTCCCACTTCAAAACAAAACCACTTCTAACAGTTTAGTTCTCAGGCCCTTCATTACATCTGCAGAAAAAACTGTAGTCCTGTGCAGCTTCCTTTCTTCCCAGCAGAGCTCTTGCTCCTGTCTCTTTTCCAGCTTCTCTTGGAGCATCATCTGCCTTTTCTCTGTGGCATGGAGGTCAAAGAGGGTGGCTGTTGAATAACAGTTGGTTCTTCTGGGTTTCTTTCCTTTTTTTGAGCCAGCACCAGGCTAGTGTGTGACTCAGCAGGACTGTCTGTGCTCGTGTGCTCCACAGTGCAGATCTCTCTGAGACAAGGGCCCCGTGAGCCACCAACAAGGATTTTAGCTCTGCACTATGAGTTACCCATTAAACACAGAAGGGTCTGCCTCAGGCTTGATGCTGTGTCAGAGGGATCTAAAGTGAGATTTCTTGTTGTGCAATAACATTTTTTTCCTCCCCTTACAGGTATCCTCTGACAAATTACACATTTGGTACCAAGGAGCCCCTCTATGAGAAGGACAGTTCTGTGGCAGCTCGGTTCCAGCGCATGAGGGAAGAGTTTGACAAGATTGGCATGAGGAGGACAGTGGAAGGGGTTCTGATTGTGCATGAGCACAGGCTGCCCCACGTGCTGTTACTGCAGCTGGGTACAACTTTTTTCAAGCTGTAAGTGTTTCTTAAACTTTAAACTTTAGTTTATTGTCACAGACCACCAAATATGTGGGCTAGATGTTAAATGGTGGCCAACTGGTTGATGTTTTGAATGGGATTCATTTCTTGCAAAGACTTAGTCTGGAAAATCTTTTTTGAGTTGGTGGGGTTTTCATCTAAAGTGTGTTTGACTGCTCATGATGGGGGTGACTTAGTTTGGAACTGACTGGGAATCTCAGTTACAGTGCATCACTATGGTAAAATCTTGTTTAAAACTCCTTATCAGCAGTTGGTGTGCTGTACTTGCATTGTGAAAGCTATGTTTCAGTAGTTATACTGTGCCTGCAAAAATGGGTAAGTGGAGTTCAAGAACTAACCTGAAATTGTGGACTGATACCTGTTTACAAACTGCTGGGTGAGCTGGGGTAGCAAGAAAGATAGGCATCTAAATCTGAGGAAATTGCTTCAGTTCATCTCGTAGTTATGAGGGTCAGAGTGAAATTTTAATGTTTGAATTCAGTCATAGTGATGGTGGTGGTGCTTGTTTTCTTTTTTAAACTAGTGACCTTGTCTCAGGTTATACTGCTTGTGTTCTTGCTCTTGTTTTTAACATTTATATTGTTCTCAATTTTGTGTACATGTGAAGTCTAATTTTATATCTAGATTAGTTGTTCATATCTTGATTTGAAGGATGTTTGTGGACAAACTAGGCTAGGCTGTGAAACAGACTTGCAAAATGCTATATTGATGAAAATGTGGGTTTAGATTTTTCATTAATCCTGCATCAAATACAGGATGGGGTCCCCATGTGAGTTTTATTTTCTACTTTGCTTCAGTGTGTGCTGATTTTGAGATAAGAACAAATACAGGCAGTATTTGTGAACCTTTTCTTCAGCTTCTGATTACTCTTATTAGAACTTTACCCTTTAAGTGTCCCAGTATTATTATGCTTTGTTCTGCTGAGCTGAAAGTATTTTATATATAGTTATTTTTTTTAAGAGACAAAAGTAGCCATTTTAGTCATGGTTTTGGTGACAACTATCCTGTTGTCTTCAATTACAGAGTTAGATTTGAAGTTTCTGATGTAAGGATCATAAAAGAATTTGTGACTCCCTGCCTGGAAGCATATCTGAACTTACCTATGAAAGTTAGTAATTGCAATAAAATGTAACTTTAGCTTTCATCATTGATTATTTTAACAGACCTGGTGGTGAACTCAATCCAGGAGAAGATGAGGTAGAAGGGCTCAAACGCTTAATGACAGAGGTCTGTTTTCTTTTGTTGTGTTGCTATAGCAGAATGTTACATTATTTTAGAATTATAAGAATAAGCCAAAACGTTAGATTAGTCATCTTACTGCTGCTGTTATTTTGTTACTTTTGTGATGTTCTCAGGTAGTTACAAATAAAGCAGTCAAGTTTTCATTTATCTGCATCATGAGTGTGGCTGACTCCTGCTGCTCAAGTCCTGTGTTGATTTGCAGCTTTGCTTTCTGGCTTCAGGCAAGTGAGTGTCCAGATGAGCAATAAAATATGTTGTGGAGCACAACTGATGAGGACTTGCCTTTGAGATAGTCCTCCCATTGCACCAGTAACCCTCAGTGGTCTCCCATTAGCCTAAATTAATTCTGCCAGGTGGTGTCATGATGTATTTCATTCTTCCCATTGGTCTGATAGAATTCAGTCCAACTCAGTATGGCATGGAATTTGAAATGCTCGCTAAAGTGGCCATGTCCTGCCAGGTGAGGCTTTTACTAAAAAATTCCACTTTATAGAAAAATACTCTACAATTTTCTTGAAAGCTGACTCAGCAGTTCTGAACTACATCAGGCACTTACTACAGCAAGTCTTTGTTCTTCCAGTATGTGTTTTCTAAAAAAAATGAACTTGAGGTAATTAGAGTTTTGTTACTGGATTTTTGGCAGATACTGGGTCGTCAGGATGGTGTCCAGCAAGACTGGGTGATTGATGACTGCATTGGCAACTGGTGGAGACCAAACTTTGAACCTCCACAGGTGAGTACTCCTGTGGACTTCCATCTTCTTCACTCAAGTACTGATTGTACTTCCAAAAGCTTTCAACCTACTGGTTGGGCTTTTTGAGTACCTACTGCATGAGCAATTAATTTTTCTGGTTTTTACCTATTTAATCTCCTTTTTGTGACTGGAGAGAAACTACAACATTTTTTCTGGAAACACCTGTTGCGATGGATTAGAAACCACTGGATGTAACAGCTTTCAACTCTGTGCTGAGACAGGTGCACCGTTTGCTTTTGTTGCTTTTGTGGCCACAAGAGAAACTCTTGCACTGCTGCTTATGGAACAGATGTCCTGTGAATAAATTTGTCTCACTACCCTATTTCTAAAGGCTTTTATACTGAAAATCCTAGTTCAGTTTACTGTTATGTATTTGTCTTATTGGGTTGTTTTAACTTCTTGTGGTTATTGGTGCTTCTTTAGATCCTGTTAATAGCTGCGACAGCAACAGCATTCCTTTCTTAAGTACTTTATTATAAAATGTTTTTTTGTATTTGAGGCCATGAAAGAACAATATATGACACATTGAAAGCTTGCACAATGCTTGATAATTTATAAAGTAGCACTTAAGGTTGCACAATATTTTTGAAGCTCTGTTCAACTAATTTTTACCATTTTTCTTCTAGTATCCCTATATCCCAGCTCACATTACAAAGCCAAAAGAGCACAAAAAGCTTTTTTTGGTCCAGCTTCAAGAAAAGGGTAGGTGTTGGTTTGCAGCAAAGGGTTGTATTTATAACAATGTCTAAATGCTTGCATTTCACACAAGGAAATGTAGTAGCAAGTTTGTGTTCATATGCTTGCAGTTGTTTATAGTTGATCACTAACAAAGTTAAGTGCTGGTATTGGTTTTGAAGGTAGATGATCCTTCAAACATGAGTTCCTAGTAAATTCTCATTCCTGCTCCTGCATCAGTCTGTGTTCAGCATGTGAACCCCACATTGAACTAGAAAAGGAATAAACCTGCTTAAGTGCTCTGTGTAATGATCTTGTTTTGATCATTACCGCTGTGTGGGTCAGCGGTACTCTGGCTGAACGTGTGCTGGCTCTTCTTAGTAATCAACTTGTATTTGCTTTTAGCTTTGTTTGCAGTCCCCAAAAATTACAAGCTGGTTGCTGCACCCTTGTTTGAGCTCTATGACAATGCACCAGGATATGGACCCATTATTTCCAGCCTCCCTCAACTTTTGAGCAGGTATATTGTGTTTGTATAATGGGTCTTGGGAGTATGTTTGCTGTGGGACTCCAGAGCAAGGCGAAGCACTGCAGAAACCAACTTGAAAAGATCGTAGCTATCCCAGAGAATCTGAAGGTGTGGTGGACATCTTGGAGGCACTGATCACAACTGACTGGCACCAAAGTTCTACACAGCAGTTGTAGCTCAGGAAACATGAAAGATAATGAGGATCAGGCTGTGCACAGACTAAGGAACTGCGTCTTGTAGGTACTGAGGACAGCATGAGAGTAAAAGCCAAGGTGTTGAGGGAAGTAGTTCTGTCATCCTTCTACTTTGATGAAAAAAGTCTGCTAGCAGGATGTCAGCACTGGTGTTGCCCTTAATAGGCTTGTTTCCTGCTGCTTTTTGGTTTTTTTTCTCTATCCAGCCCCAGTTTTGGCTTATCCCCTCTAAAAACAGCAGGTACCTCTGAGTACCAGGAAAACACTGGCTGTTACACAGACAGGTGCTGGTTGGGTAGCAGTGCAGTAGAGGCATCCAGGGGCTGGGCATCTGGAAGCTGAGAGGGATGCTTGTTTCCACTGTTATTTGTGAAACCTAGTTGAGAAGAATTCTCTCTTAAGTATGTCCGTATATTACCCATGGAATATGTAAGGTTGGCCTGACAGCAGAAATGCTGTGAAGGAGCTGCTGATGGAGGAACGTAAGTCTCATTGGGATTTTCCTATCTATGAAACTGTCTTAGGAGATGATGTGTTAATAAGTATCTCTTCTGCAACCTTAAGAGACAGTTGTGCAGTGTTAGTGTAGGATTGGCTGTTAAACATGACCCTAAAACTGTCTTATTAAAAAGGTACTTTTGTCCTGTCAGGTGGACAGCTTATCCAGAGCAGAAACAAAGCAGTTGCATAATAATTCAAAAATGCCCTTAAATAGAAAGAATGAAAATTTCTCACTTGGTATAATCCTTTTAATTTTAGGTTCAACTTTATTTACAACTGAATTCCTGTTTACCTGAAGACTCCAATAGAAGAAGCCGTCTCTGTGAGCACAGCTTTAAAATGTAGAGTAAAAAATATGTGTGACACAAGGATTTTTTTAAGTCTTTCTGTTCCTGGAGGCCACTGAAGTTTCTATGGTATGAACAGAGAAGTGAATCTCAACTGTTTAGGTAGAGAGATGGCAATGTGATACCCATGTTTTAATCCCTTTTCATTGTAATACTCACCAATTTTTTGTTTTGTACAACATTAAACAAAATGGTTAAGATTCTTTTGTCTTGTGTCTTGGGTTTGGTTTGGTTTTTGGGTTTTTTTTGTTTGTTTGGTTGGGGTGTTCTGGTCTTTTGTTGTTTTTTATTGAGGGGGTGGTGTGGGTTTGTTTTTGGTTTTCTTTTTTTTTTATTCCTCTTTAGTTGTCTCCTACTTTTAGGGACATATTTTAAACTTCTGTTACTTTTCTTCAGGAATACAGAAGATCTTGGAAACCAGAGGAGGAGCTAAGCTATTCAGGGCCTGTTCAGATGCTCCAGTCTGCATCCCTGAGCATGCAATTAGGATCAGGGAGAAATTTAAACAGTATAAGTAGGTGCAATATAATTTTGAGTCTTAACTTGGAGAACAGAACTGCTGTTTTGAGGGAGTATGAGGGAACAACTGTAGCCTTTACGTTTTTCTGGAATTGGTCTTTTTGTACAGGGTTTGGGAGAGACGCAGCATCCTCCTTCTGTGCGCCCTTAAGATAGTAACAACCAAAAAGATTCTGTTGGACTTGCCTGAGATACAGTTAAAATAGGGAAAGTGAAGGTAATTTTGTATGTTTTTAATTAGCTGCAGGACAGAATTAGGGTTATGTTGAAATGCTTTGCCAATGCCATATGCAAGTGGGTATGCCATGTTATGCCAAGCTCTGCTGTGTCATCCTGTGATGGATATCCATGCTTCTGCTTTTTCTCCTCAATATTTCAGTGTCTTGCAGGTAGTAAAAATCAACCTTACTAATTTTGGGGGTTTTACATGCTTGGTTAAACATAAATTCCAGTTGGATGTGAGACATCTGAATACCTTTAGGCTTCCATAATTTTGCTTAATGAGTCTTCAAAAGATTTGTTTCCAAGTTCTGCCTCTGATCAGAAGATGCCCTGTTGCTTGTGTACTGTCCTCTTTTATGAAGGCAGGGTTGGAAAGTGCCTGCTGCCAAGAGAACTGAATCTTGCCAAAGTGCTTGGCTCTGCTGCCATCTGCACTGGTAAGCAATGTACAGAACAATCCTGACCGCTTTGTGCCTTGGTCAGGTTGAAGCTGTGCAGTATGGGAAGTGTTCTGACAAATGCTGGGAAAGGTGGTGGTAGGGCTGTCCACTTTGGTCCTGTGGATGGAAGGCCGAGACAGTTGCTGAGCAGAACATATGGTTTCTTAGCTGCCAGACAGGGGACATAAAGCTAGCAGGGGAGTGTAGAACAGAACCAGTTTTGCCTGTGGAAGTGAGGAAGGGCAGGGGCAGGGTTGTAAGTCGGCTCCTACAGGAACACGGAGCAGAGCGCAGCTTTTGAGCCCTGGCATTTAACTGCAGCCCTCACCCTCCTTTGCCACGCGGTAGTTTGAGAGAACTAATTCTTGCTCTGGGCTGCCTGTGGAAGGGCGCTGCACGCGTGGTCTCCCCGCGTTCCCCCGTGGCTCCGTGCCTGCAGGTTCGGGGGCTCCCGCAGGTCTCCCCGCATTCCCCCGTGGCTCCGTGCCTGCAGGTTCGGGGGCTCCGGCAGGTTTGCCTGTGCTCTCCCGTGGCTCCCGCAGGTTTGCCCCCGTTCTCCCGTGGTCCGTGCCTGCAGGTTCGGGGCTCCGGCAGGCCTGGCCGCAGGTCTGGCCCCGGTAGCGGGCGGGGTGCGGGCAGGGCCGGCCCGCTCCGCTCCGTTCCGCTCGGCCCAGCTCGGCCCGGCCCGGCCCGGCCCGTCCGCGCTGCAGGCGCCGCCCCGGCCGTGACTCAGCGCGCGGGGGCCGGGCGGGCCGGGGCGCACGTGCCCGCTCGTCCTTGCCGTGCGCGGTGGGGCCGGCCCCGGGGA
>JAWWTY010000019.1:11824040-12086709 GCA_035222235.1 Margarornis squamiger | reverse complement strand
CGATGCCGCTGCTGTTCCTGGAGCGCTTCCCCTGGCCCAGCCTCCGCACCTACACGGCGCTCAGCGCCCTGGCGCTGCTGGCCGCCGGCCTCAGCGCCTACCGCGCCCTCAGCCAGGCGCCCGCCGACCCGGCCGAGCCGCAGCGCCGCGCCGGCCCGCGGGCCCTGGACATCGCCTACTACCTGCTGTCCGACAGCCTCTGCGTCTGGGTGAGCCCGCGGGGCCTGCGGGCCGCGGCCTGCGCCGGGCCGGGGCCGGGGCTGGGGAGGCGGGCGGGGCCGGGGCCGGGGCCGGCTCGTTATTGTTTGCAAACTGCTCGCGGCACAGAGAGGGGCCCGGCGGGGCCGCCCCGCGCCCCTTCCCCTCGGCCCTGGGCTGTGCCGGGCCCCGCTGCCCCCGCGGGGCTGGGGGGAACCTTTGGGGGCCTTTGCCTTGTCCCAGCTTCGCCGAGCACCGCCCGACCTGCCCTGACAGCAGCCTGAGTGAGCGACCCTCAGGGGTTCGAGCACAACCATTACCCGCCTCTTGCCTTCTTTGCCCTTCTTTTTTTTTCTTTTTTTTTTAACATTTAAAGTCACGTAAGTAAGAGAAAACATTCTCACCATTTAAGATACAGATTTTTATTTTATATATATATATATATGTCTTTAAACCCAAATCTGACAATAGTATAGGAATCTTGGCTCAGTGATTTCAGGGGATATCAGAACCCTTGCTGAGCTGTTTGCTGTCGAACTTTTCGTGTGTCTGTCAGTCAAAGGTGGCAGTAGTTGGACATCTGCTTCACAACATGCTTCCTTGACTGAGGTGCTGGTGTTTTAATACACCAAACACATTCTTTTTCGTTGAAACCTGGTCTCAGGACCTTAAATTAATAGTCCTGGAAAAGTTTATTGTATGTCCTTTAGAAATGCCAGGTGGAGGCTGCTTCATCAGCCCCCTTCTTGCCTTTTTAGTGTCTTGCATAGGTCAAAAGTTAATTACACGTGTGTTTGTCAAATGTCAGAAGCAGTTTTCCCAGACCCGTGTGTTCTGCTCCTTGCTGCTTTGCTTTAGAGGAGTTTCCCAAGAAGGCTTTAAGCAGTGTTGTTACTGACGGGGTGTGAGCTATTCAGCGTGTTTCAAGGCAACCTCTAAGCCTTGTTACTGTAACAACAGATCCAAAGTGGAGTTTTCTCACCTGCCATGTGTTAAGCAAAATGAGCATCTCAGTGATCTCTAAGTTTCATCCCCATGTTCCTTTGTGCTGAAATTTGCTGATCTGTATAAAATAATTTATTGTGAAGAGGTAGGTCAGTTTGTTGGCTGTACTGCTGTATCAAACTGACAGTGGTTAGTACTTCCAGAAAAAAAGCTAAGTGACTTTTCAGTTGCTACATGGGTCTTGGAAGAGGCCAGGATTAAATTTCACAAAAAAAAAAAAAAAAGGCAACTAATACTGTTTTGTGAACAATGGCAGGTTTTGTTAGACTTGTTCATCCCCCTTCTCTCTCTCCCCCCTTCTAAATAGGGCAAAAGTATTTGTCACTGACTGCTTTATTTCTTTCCAGGTGCTAGTGAACACTGCCTGCTGTTTTCTGATGCTGGTTGCTAAAGTAATCCAGTGTATGGTGTTTGGTCCTCTTCGTGTCAGCGAGAGGCAGGTGAGACAGCAACACAGTGCCTTGGATATTATACCCTAGGAAATTGTGAAACATGACAACAGATGTTGCTCTCTGTATGGAATTGCTGAAAGTACACAAGAAAAGTAAATTTTAGAGCAACATAAATCTTACTGTTTGGTTAGCTAGTATATCCACAGCCCCAGGCTTCCGGTTTATTTCTGAGGGAACTTTTCCTATTCTATTTTATAAGTCCATAGTTATGTTTCCTTCATGAATTTTGTCAGATTTCTTACCTCACTTCAAAGTACTTGTAGAGCATTCTTCTCTGTCCAGTGTGCACCTGGCAGCATTTCTCCATTGTGTTTTGTAGCTGTCAGCACTGGCAGTCTGAGTTCCCTCTTCTTTGTGCCTTGACTGCTGGAGAAGTGCTGTCCATCCTCATGTGCTGAGTGGATGGTTTATCAGCCCTCAGATTTAGGAGGGATTAGGGAGAAAACTGAGAAGTGAAACTTTCCCGAGTAAGGAGCTGAGCAGGGCTGAAGATGGGGGCTGTTTAGTCCTGCTCTTGGGCTGAGAACATTTTTAAAAATTCGGCAAGGGAACCATGAGAGCCCAGGGGTTTTAAAGACAGGATCCTGCAGAAGCTAAAAGCAGCACCAGGAGTTTGAATAGTATTTGTATATTTAAAAAAAAAAAAAAGGCTAATGCGTAAGTTGCTCTGTGTAAATGCAGCAGCAGTGGTTTGAAGTGTGGTCACATGTTAAAAAAAAGAAGCCTGTGAATGCAGTTCTTCAGGATGAATCAGGCCATAATGATTTTTGACATGCAGAACTGAGGCACATCAAGCCTTGTTAATAACTCTGGATCTCTCAGAGCCTATTGTATTTGTAATTCACACCCCATAGAGTCTTCAAGTGGTGTGTTAAAACCAAGGCACTATCAAACTCCACTGAGTCAGATTTTCTTTCTAGCTCATGTTAACTATAAGGATGTGAAATTTTAACCAGTGATGGTTTCCAGGATGTTCTCTACCCTGAAAAGTGAAAAGCAGTGGCAGTGTGGATCCATTTATGTTTGGACAATGGGAGTGTGTGTCAGTTCTCATGTAAAGGAAAGATGATTATTAATATTGGTGAGCCCAAAACAGCAGCATCATGAAGGAATTCTGGGCCTGTCTTAACTAAACTCCTGGTGATTTCATTGTGTTCTTTAACAAAACGTTTTGTTTCATAAACTTTTTTATCCCTACTAAGCTGACTTGCTGTCTGCTGCTTGAGAGCATCATATTGTTCCTTTCATACTATGTATGCGTGGGAATAATTTTTTTTCATTGCTCATGCATCTCTTTCTTTACTGTGGCATTGTGATCCTTAAGAACAGACTTTGTCGTCTTTTCTTCATCATCTGTCCTTTTTTGGCAGGTTTTTGGAAGCAAGGTGCTAGGTGATTTGGGCATCTTGAATAACTAACTGTGGCACTTCTAGCAAAGAGGACTCTGTGTTTGCAGCCTGGTAGCTGTGTTCCTTGGGTGTAGAGAATGAAAGTGAGATCAGAATTGGTTTGTGCTGAGCACTTTCAGAAGTTTGGCAGGAAACTGTGCTGTGTGCTGCATGGCACAGTTATGGTGCTGTGGTACAAAAGACTATCTAAATACTAAGGACTGCTAATATTTTTAATATTTTTTAATTCAGTAAAGCTAACAAATACTATTCAAGATATGTATGCTAAAGTATTGTTGCATTTCTTTCATATTTTTTTATTTCCCTTTCTTTTTTCCCCTCCTTCCCCCTGCGTGTGGATTGTCAGTGCTTTCATTGCGGTAATGAAGTGTCTTCCATTACAGCACCTCAAGGATAAATTCTGGAATTTCATTTTCTACAAGTTCATCTTCATTTTTGGTGTGCTGAATGTTCAGACAGTGGAAGAAGTGGTGATGTGGTGCCTCTGGTTCTCTGGACTTGTGTTTCTCCATCTGATGGTTCAGCTCTGCAAGGATCGCTTTGAATATGTAAGTTTTGATTAAGGGTTGTCTTTTGGGACATGCAAATTCTGTTTCTGGTTCAGGCACGGGCTCATGATAGGTTACAAACAGATCATTTAGACCTTTTCCCCACCCTGTGGCACTGAACACGTGCACATCCCATTAGCTTCAAATACTTGCTTTAAAGTGTAATGTCAATCTTACTCCTTCAGTTTTCCCAGGAGACAAACGGAGCTGAAGATACTTATTTTCTTTGATAAATTACTCCTTATATGTGCCCTGTAATTACTATTACATAACTGCATGAGATGTCTTCATAGCTCTGCTTAGTGCGGACATCTTGACAACAGAACACCCCTTGTATTGCTGCCCTTTAAGACTGACCTATGGACCTTGTTTCTGCAGATTCTGTGCTCAGGTTTCACATGCACTTAAACCTACCGAATTTTGACTGCTGGTGTCTTTGCAAGATAGAGTGCAACTTTCTCCCTAAGCTAGGCAAGGAAATTGAAGGCTAGGCAAGAAAGAAGGAACTGAAGTAAATTTTGGCCTTTAAGCATCTATAATGGGCATGCATTTTCCTAGGCTTCTCTCTCTTGGAATAGAAGTTAGACCTAAATTGAATCCCTGAATTTTTTTTTGGTAGCTCTGTGCTTTGCAGGTTTTTTAAAGTAATGTCCAGCAAGGCCTGTTAATTCACAGGTAGCTAAGTACTAAACTTGAAACTAGGTTGGCTGGGATTAGGAAAACTGAGACAGCAGTGAACAAGGCAGTCATCTGATAATTTTAGTGTTATTCAGAAAGCTGTGAAAGAGCAAAGGTCATGTGGGAAGAAATCCTTGTTATATTCCTCTCGCATTCAAAACATGTATCATAACTTTTTGCTTGAACGAATGATATTTGTGTGATCTGCCTTGCAAAGAAAGGGGCATGTGGAGCTGAACTGGATACAAAGAAGTGAGAAAGAACCCATTTCAAAACAAAACAAGGGAGTCGACTCTGTAAATCAGACTAGGGTGAAGCTTTGGGCAACTGCTTCTTTCCTTGTCCTATTCTTCCCTATCCTGCTCTGAAACTGAGGGGATGGACCAACTAAATGCTTCACCCTTTGGGTCCCCTTTGATTTAGGCTGCCCAGGTGTAACCTGCTGTTAGGGTAGTTTAGAGTTATCATGGGTAAGGTAGTTCAGAGCTTTGTATGCTATTGCATGAAAGAACTTTTTCAGTATAGTCTGCCCAGAAGTCTCAAGCTCCAGTTTAAATTTTTTGGGGGGAGATGTCTCTTTGTTCCAGGGAAGAATGACACTGGAAGAGATAGAGGATGGAAGATCAAGCTGGACAAATTCAGATCAGCTGTTAGGTGAAAAATTGGCAGAACGTTGCTCAAAGGTTTTTTATTAGACTAGGTGTCTTTCTAAAATACGTGTTCATCCTAAGCAGATGCTGTGGATTTGAAACTACTGTGCCTGTGGTTTTCTTGGACAGGTGATTCAAACATTAAATCAAATAATCATAATAATTGTAAATAAAAACATTGTAAATGGTTGTTTAAAAGCCTGGCAAATGTAAATGACAGGTAGACTTTGGGATGGTGTGTGGGTTTAGCTTTATTCTGCACACTTTATTACTGGATTGCATGGTTGAGGTTGTGAAACTGTTTTTATTCTAGAAAACAAAAGATTTTCCTGAACGAGGACTTGTTCAGTGAGGTGACTATGGAAGGCAGGTGGATGAAGTACTCCTTTAAACCTGTCATGTATTTATATATATTTATTTGTGTTGCAGCTTTCCTTTTCTCCTACCACACCCATGAGCAGCCACATCAGAGTCCTGGCCCTGCTCATAGCCATGCTCCTGTCCTGCTGTGGATTAGCAGTCGTCTGTGGAGTTGTTGGCTACACCCATGGCATGCACACGTTGGCTTTCATGGCAGCAGAGGTGAGACTTCCTTCATACATGTTGTGGTTTCTGCTTTGCCTTTCACTGCTTACTCAGGGGTATCCTGGTACACAGCCGATTTTCTTTTAGTTCCCATAAGGAAGAAACTTTGAAGATACAAACAAGCGATCCCCTGTGTTACAGCAGTTGCCAGATCAGAGTGCTTTTTCCCTTTAGCCTTTAAGCCTGAAAAAAATCTTTGTCTGAGAATGAGAGGATAAACCCATAAGATGATGCTGAAATCAAATGACAGCTTATGAAAAAATAATGGTTGTGCTTCATGAGCATTGCAAGAAGGGTTCATTGAAACAGCACTAGAGAGAGGGAGAGAGCACGTATGAAAGTCTAATGTGCACTTCAGCCTCTTTCTTTGAGACTGTATTTTCTATTTCATTTCTCCTCAAAAGGAATGAGAATCCTTAAGGCATACTCATGGGGTTTGCTTATGTTTGTGTAAGGAGTTGTGTCTCAGCTGAGATGAACAAGCATGTTTGAGCACTCCTGAACCCTTTGCACTGTGGAGTAAACAACAGTATGTTTGTGGATTGAACATCAGTATGTTTTTGTTATTGCACTCTGCCTGAGGAAGTGATAATCTTAAAGGAGATGAATCCAGTATAATTGCAAGTATATGTTGTGTTAGCATATCCTTAGCTCAGATAACAAGTAGCATATATGATTTATTTTTGTTCTCCTATCTTGAATTCATACTTGGAGTGAGGGAGGAGGAAAGAAAACAGTTTGCCGATAGTAGGAGAATATGATGCTGATCACACCACGGTTCAGTTATTTAGTATGTCTCTTTATTTTTCCCTAAATATGAGAAAATGCAAGACCAGATTTGTAACTATGCAGTGGAAGGATATTGAAGATTTGCCAGTGTCTGTCATAGGTGGGGTCTTGTTGTGTTGTGTCTCTTATCTTGGTTTGGCAGAAGGATGTATCAGCCTTGCACCAGCACAGGGTGAGTTTATCAGGGAGTGTTCTGGTGCCTGAGTGTTGCCTCCTTAGTGCTGCACTGTGTGGTAGCGAAGCATTTTGGGTTGCAGGATGGGGCCCAGCTGTTCGTTTCAGTGGGACCTGTTCTGTCTGCTGATTAAGGAAGGAAGGGCTCAGTCAGTGTCAGTGCAGGGTCCCCAGCCAAGCCATGGATCCCTGCAGCCTGCTGTGCTGCTGGTGGGCAGCAAGGAACTTTGTGGGAAATGGAGAGGAAAGGGTTTCCTAACCCTGCTTGCAGCCGCTGGTGTTTGCGGACATTCCTGAGCTGAGGGCTGCACAAGCTCGTTGGGTTTGATAGTCCCAGAGGTACTCTGCAGAGTTGTCTGATCACTTATTGAACTCATTTATACTTTGCCCTTTGTAATATCCAAAGGCAACAAATTCCACGTTTACTTGGCTTTGTGTACACAGAAGAGCTCTTTTAGTTCTGAGTCTTTTGTCTGATAATCACAGAATGGTTTGGCTTGGAAGGGACTTTAAACACCATCTAGTTCCAAACATCCTGCCGTGGGCAGGGAATAATGTCCCCTAGCTATCATCTAATACATTCAGGGTGAAAATCTGCAAAGAATTGTTCCCTGTTTACTCTTCTTAATAATAGTTGTAATTTTATCATCCTTTCTCCTATTCCCCTCCTGACTTTCTAAGCAAAAGAATTCTAATCTGCTTAATCTTCCCTCATAAGAAATTGCCCTTTTTGAATGTTTTAAATATCCCCTATATTGATTGGGTGACCATGAGTAGTTTCCTTGATTTTGATACCAGCACTCATGTGAGTGGAATGAAACATTTCAGGTTTCTTTCTGTACAGGTACTGGCAGTGACACCTCATGGCAGCCCTCAAGCCCTCAGCAAAAAGCATTAAATCTTGCAGACTGAAATGTTTTTCTGGTGGTGGCTTGTGTGATGCTGCTTGAGAGGGACCCTGCCAAGTGTATTCCATTAGTGTGAATAAATTACATTAAGTTACATTAAGCTATTAATCTCTTTTCTGACTCTGCAAACATCGATTTAGCTTGATGCCTCAGGGTTTTCAATAAAACAATATAGATGTTTTTCTTGTGTTTTAGGTAGACTTCCCCTTGTTTTGTTTGTCAGCATTTTCTTTACTGCGAAGGGTGGATGTGGAATGTGCAAATGCCCAGAGAAAGTTGAATAAGAACTGTCTGTATTTTTGAGTAAACATTTATCCTTTTTTTCCTTAATATAGGGTGTTTGAGAATTATAGTATAGCAGGCAATGTCTATCAGTCTATCTTTGTATCTTGTTTATTGTACGAAAGAATCACTCCATTCCTATAGCAGCCATACTCTGCTCCTGTGTGATACATTTCAGTTAAGGCCATGATAATGATAGTGATATTCAAGTTTTAGAGTTGTACCTTATGGATAATAGTATATTTTCTTGTATAGCTTCTCACTCCACATCCATTCTCTTCAGGTTTGAGTGTCTTCCAGCCTGATGTAAATGATTAGTATCTGCCAAAGAGCCCTCAGGGGATAAGCTGTTCATTTTGGGCAGCACAAGAGCTCCTAAGGTGTTGGAACTGAAAATGGCCTGCTATACACTTAGAGTCTCAGACTACAGGCCGTGTAACTTGTGAGGCAGTGTTGTACTTTCTGTGAAGTACTTTTTGTGAAGGAATGCTGCAATGCATTTCTGGAAGCAGCAGAGGAACCAGAGGCCAGTGCCTTCACCAAAACTGCACTAGCTTGCCCTTTCAATTCTGATGCTCCTGTTGTCTCAGCACTGACCAGTACAAATCATGTCTTGACAACATTAACTTAGGAAAAATTGCAAAGACTAGACCCTTCAGATTTCTACCTGACAGACGTCTTCCTTATTCGAGACTTTATGCCACATGTACAGGTTTTGACACAAGTTTGTGCTCAATGGCATGTCCATCCATCAGCTCAGGTAATCACTGTGCTTCACCACATGCATGATTAGAATTGGGACGTATTTCTTTTTCCTCTGTGGTCTGCCCAAAGTTTCTCAATAGTCACAAGTCATCGTGTCAACCATGTGTAGTCTCTTTCTGGTACTGCAGAGTAACAGCAGACAGAAGAGGGTCTTGTAATGTGCCTTGCAGGAGCAGCTAGTGTGATAGTTTAACTTTGTTATGAAAGGTGCTTGTGATGAGAACAGCCCACTGTGCTAGGTGACTTGCAGTTACTTTCTTGACTTTTTTTTGTGTAATTTGAATGATGTGTGTATCTTATCCTGAAGTGTTTATTTGAATAAAAGATTGCACTGGTGTTTAAGTAGTCACAGGAACACTTACTTTAAAGCCAGCTAATAAACAGTTGGCAGATACATTGTATTTTACGAAGGGTTAAATATGCATAGAAGCATTTAAAGAATGCTTTTTACAGATGGAAAAAATTATTCAAACCAACTGGTTTATTGCTATGTTGGGAAGTTAGTGGTTGTGATAGTTCTTCTGTACTGCTTGTAGTACTTACACTGAAGACATGCCATCAGACCAGTTCTTCAGAAGTGGTTTCAGTTGCTCATTGTAAATCTCCTGCATGTCAGTGCCAGCTGGCCCCTGCAAACTACAGGGTAGTGTGGGCAGTCTCTGAGCAGGGACTTACCCTGTCCCATTTTGTTTCACTGAGGATAGAGCGAAGGGATGGAGCACTGTGGGCTTGATGGGTTAGAGAGAGGCAATGGGGCCACGTTTCTTAGGTGATAAGAGCCACGGAAATTTGGTTATTCTGGAAACAGTTCTTTCTGGTGACATGTCTTTACACTTCTGACCTTATGCTTTATGATACACTCACGTTTTTTCCTCTGTACTTAGCCTACAGAGGTAAGTATGATTAAAGAGAGAAGTTACATTACCAGCTTTTACATCTCAGCAAAGGGGGGAAGTTATTTGAAAGCTCTCCCATGGTTTTCCTCAAATTCCTGCTACTGTTTAGATCTTCAGTTTGGAGTTTTTTTTTTTGAAGTGGGATGAGGAGAGGTAGTTGGTGGGATTGTGGTCTCAACACATGCTGTGTGATAATAATTGAAAAAGGTAATATGTCCTGTGTAGTGGGGGAAAAATGACACTTAACAGCAGTAACACTAGTGGCTGCTCTAATAGCATCATGTGTTTGGGAACAATTTCTTCTGTATTTATTTATAAGCTTCATGTTTGTCACAGGTCACATAGTCACCTATAGTGACCTTTGGTTCACAGGAACTCTTTAAGCTGCGGTAAATGCATTTTATGTTTTAGCTCTTGACCTCCTACATCTGAACCACTGTCCCAGCCAGAATGTTGTTAACATATATGGTTTTTTTACTTCCTCTTTTGCAGTCCCTGCTTGTGACAGTCAGAACTGCTCATGTGATTTTACGGTGAGTATGTTGTGTTTTACGGGATGGTTGTTCAGGAAGGCAGTGTGAATAGCATGTTGATGTAAGAGGGCTGGAACGCCTCTGCCATGTAGACAGCCTGAAGAGAGTTGGAATTGTTTAACCTGGAGAAGAGAAGGCTCTGAAGAGACTTAAGGCCCCCTTCCGGTACCTAAAGGGGCTCCAAGAGAGCTGGAGAGGGACTTTGGACAAGGGCACAGAATCATAGGGCAAGGGGGAATGGCTTCAAGCTGACAGAGGGCAGGATTAGATTAGATATTAAGAAAAAATGCTTTTCTCTGAGGTTGATGAGTCCCTGGCACAGGCTGCCCAGAGAAGCTGTGACTGTCCTATCTCTGGAGGTGCTCGAGTCCAGGCTAGTTGGGGCTTTGAGCAACCTGGTCTAGTGGAAGGTGTCCCTGCCCATGGCAAGAAGGTTGGAACAAGATGAGCTTCAAGATCCCTTCCAACCCAAGCCATTGGGGAATTCTGTGAGATGGGCAAAGGTGGTTAACTTCACCTGTGCTGTTTTGGAGCGTGAGTTCTGCAGTGCATGGATAGCCTTAGTGCATGCTAATAGCTTGAGTCACAGATTAAAGTGGATCGATGCTGCTGTATGAGGGTTGACATAGGCTGCTTAATGTCATCCTACTGGTTTTCTTTTAAGATCTTAGTGTCTGAAAATATTGCTTTGAAAACTCACATGCACGTGTATCTGTAATGCACCTGTGGGTGCATGTGTAGGACATGGCGTGTAGCACAGGAGCCTCTTTGTTCAGGTCACTGTTGGCATTTCAGGTCTGACAGCAAGCTGTAATGACTCACCTGAGAAATACCACACGTGCTTGAAAATGTGGCTCTGTAGTTACTGTAATCCCAAGACATGTTTGATATGTGCAGAAGTTTTTTAGCAAACATTACATCTTCTCTGTCAGCTGGCAGTGTCTGTAGTGCCAGCGTGGGCTAAGCTTTGATTGCTTTTTGCCTTTTTAAAATGTTGCTGTTTGAAACCAGTAACATCAACAAAAATCTCCCCTGGGAAAGCACAGAATATGGGCACAGGGCTTAGGAGGGGCAAAAAATCCATATCCAGAACCTGCTTGAAAAATGGGTGAAATAATTTGAAATAGAGATGCTATTTAACAAAAAAGATAGAGTAATATTAATTTCCCCTCTCTTGCAGATATGTGGTTCATCTCTGGGATCTCAACCATGAAGGAACATGGGAGGGCAAAGGCACTTACGTCTACTACACAGATTTTGTCATGGAGCTAACATTGCTTTCCCTGGACTTGATGCATCATATTCATATGCTGGTATGAAATACTGGACATAATGTTGAACAAATAAACTGGCCTTAAAATAAAGGGTATTGAGTATACTTCTTGTACATTTTTTTTGCTTAGCTTATTTTAGAAACCAGATATTACAGAAAAGTTACTCAAATAGAAATGAAGTTATAGTGGGGGGATTCTGGCATTTTTTCCTCGTGTGTAATTGGAGTCATCACAAACAACTTTGTTATGGAGTATTAACTACTGTGTAATTATCTGTTTAATAGGTGTTTAATTAGCATTTTTATTGAGTAGTGTCAGACTGAATTATTGGCAGCAGGGGACGCTAAGCTGGACAAGACTGAATACAGTTTATCCTCGTTATAAATGCTGTGCTGCCAAAGTTGTATCTGAATAGGTAATGAGTAGCAATACCTGTGAACATATGGGTTAGTCTAAGTGGAGCCAATAAAAGACAAATCCTTCAGTGCTGGCTTCTTGATTTCTGATTTCTCTTTCTCTTAAGACCTAATGCAGCTTGTTGTTACCTGTGATTTTTGTTTCTAATCACTGCTGTGTTTTTTTCCAAAGCTGTTTGGCAATATCTGGTTGTCCATGGCCAGCCTGGTGATTTTTATGCAGCTGCGCTACCTGTTCCACGAGGTCCAACGAAGAATTCGGCGGCACAAGAACTACCTGCGTGTGGTTGGAAACATGGAAGCGAGGTGAGCCTCTTGCTTCCTCTGCAGTCTTGATGTAGATCTAGGAGAGGGGATCCTGAGAAAAAGGTTGGGATTGTTTTACATTCCTTTGCTACACAATGACATGGTGTAAGCTGGAGAGACACAATCTTGCAAACTCGATTCTTCAGTCTTTACACTTAGTGTGTTTTTTTCCATTTTATTTGTTACAGGGGACACTTTCTGGTTTTAGCAGATATGTAGGGTTGACTTTTATAATGGCAGTATTACTGATATTGTATTAACTGGCAGCAAGTAACTCCCCTGTCCAGTATTTATCTTATATTCTCTTGTATACTACCCTGGTGGGGTGACAGAAGCTCTGCAGTGTTCTGCCTGTTTCAGTTGTCAAATATTGGCTTTGGCTGTGCTAGAAATCAGGCCATACTATTCAGCTATTGTTTGAAATGAAATAAAAATATTAATTAAAACTTACCTAGCTTTACCTATATATTTATTAACCCTGAAGCCAACTCTAAACAGGCTCTGTACCTGTAGTAGAGCTGAGAGCACCTTGCATTACTTTAGTCCATCCCCCTGTAGTAAGGCAATATGGAGAAATTGAGAGGCCTGCTAAAACCTATTGTTGTGTCAGATACTACTGCATCTCTGATTCCATGTTTTCATAATTTGACTGTCCTTAAAATTTTAAGAGCAACAGGGAGTTTTTCTGTACATCACTGTACTGTTTTTGTTTTGTACCTCTGTGGGTTTGGTTAACTCTGATGCCTGCTGCTGTAGTCCAGATGGAGAAGACTGACTTGTCTAGAAATTCCTGTAGTTTTCTTTGTAAACTGTTTTTTAATGGCTGTGGTCAGGTTAAGAGCTGCATAATAAAGTGCATCCTCAGTGTATTGTTTCTTTTCAGTAAGATGCAACCACTAAACCCCTTTGAGCTGCTCACAAAGCTATTTAAGTTGCACGTGTCACAGACTTCTTGTCTGAGATGTGTTCTGGTCATTGTGATTGTGCTGGAAGAGCCACATTCCAGCTTCCTTCTGAAGCTGCCAGTGGCAGCGAGCTCCCTGCCTTTGTGTGGTTGTTCTGCAGGTATGTTCCACACCAGCAGTACTATGAAATACTGTTTTACCACTCCTCTCTGTATTGTCTGTGGCTACTGTATAGTAACTGCTTATACAGCACTGCAGCTTCAAAAAAAAAGGGAAAACAACTCAAAGCAAATGAAGGTGGCAAAATCTCAGGCCACCAATTAGTCAGACCATAAATGCTTATGATCCCAAGGAGACATCTTAATGGGTACAGCTTTTAGAACTCATTTAGAAAAATGACATAAGCCAAATCTTTACAGATTATAACTTGAGGATCTCAACCTAATGATCATATAATTATCTCATGGAAAGTCAAAGCTTTTTGCACTTAGAATGTATGAGGAGATGTGCAAAAAACTGTGCTTCCAAAAGGCATGGGAGGGATGTGTGTTTGTGTTTGCTCCTTTGCAGCACGCACCTGACTTGTCAAAAAAATAGCAAACCTGGCACAGCTCTCCTAAAGGAAAGTTAAGACGGAGGATAAGGCTTTCTTGGGGCTGGATTCTCTAGAGAGGAGGCCATGCTGAGTTGGTGCAGTCATTACTTCTGTCTCTTCCTTTTTCTTCCGTGTAGGTTTGCAGTTGCAACACCGGAGGAGCTGGCAGTCAATAATGACGACTGTGCCATTTGCTGGGACTCCATGCAATCCGCACGTAAACTCCCTTGTGGCCATCTCTTCCACAAGTATGTTTCCAGAGCTGGAGAGGGTGCACCTCACTCAGAAGGGAAGGGATAGATGGGCATGGCTGAAATTTACAGAGGGTTGACCAGTAATGACTGGCAGAGTTGTGGGTGTTTGCTGTCTGGGTCCTCTTGGTCTGCTTCTAATAACAAAATAAAAGTCCTGTTCATGCCAGTCAGTTTCGTGTTTGAATTGTTTCACATGCTGCATTTTTTCCACCAAAATTAAGAGTATGCACCTTGTCAGCTAACAGGTAGGTCTTATTGAGTTTCTGAATAGCAAGTTGGTAGGTTTCTTGTCCATTAGGGTGTGTAGATTTTCAGGTGAACAAGAAAAATTTGAATTAAATCCTTAAGTACCTTTCATATATCAGCTTTAAAGAGAAAACAGGGAATATTTTTATATAGTGCATCCTTGCATGGTGCTGAGTCCCCCCAGGACAGTTGTGGAGGCCAGGTCTGATTCTGTGGTTTCATGGGGGAATGAATCCATCAGATCTGTAAAAGAGGTTAACCAAATTAGCTGAAGTGGTCCCTAAGCAGCTGGTAGAACTGAGAAGCTCTTGGCCAGAGGATCTCTCTCTATACTGCTTCTTACACTCATTCAGTAGTGAATAGTAGCAGATGCTTGTGAATACAGTGTGCTGAGCTAGATGTGACATTTCTTGGATCTTTTGTAGCAGTACTTACACTTTCATGCAGGTGCTTAAAAATGAAAGGAAATGCAGAGATTGAATTTGGTGTTTCTGAAGTGCTGTGTGATGAACGGGCATGGTCAGTTAAATTGTCCCTCTGGTGTTACTTTCTGCAAATAGCTTTTTACTTTTCTGGTAACTGTCAAACTAGAGGTTGTAATCTTTGTGCTAATTTGTTGTCATTTATGACAAACCTTGCCATAAATATTTATCTGTGTTCCAAGAAGTCTCTAATGAGATAATGTGCCGCTGTAGCAGAAACTCCTCTTCCAGTGCTACTGAGTCATGTGAATATTTAATCACCTGCTGAGCACTTGAGAAGCCCAGGGTATTCTCTTCAGAAAGTAATTTTCTCTGTATTTAAAAGGATCCTTTTGTAGTTACAGTTGCAGGTACAGTTCTGAGGCAGTTTTTTCTGAGTCAAGTTACACTCCTTGGTGCTTTTAGGGAGGGAACATATTATAGCGGATGACTTATGCTTGCATATAAAACCAGACGTAACTAATAACCCTGTTTACAACCTGAGAATGGTTTCTCTCCTCATAAAAGCCTGGTGATTTTGCCACCAGGCTGAACATTGTGTCCATTCTCAGTCACGTGGGATTTCTTTTTCATCGTCATTTATTTGGAGTGGAAGAGAAGGTGTCAGGGAAGATTCACATCACTGAGATCAACCCTGTGCCTAAATATTAAGGAAATTTAATGGGGGTAGGTGTCTGAACCTTTTAGGCTCTGTTGAAGCTCTCTCCTTTATCTCTCAGGAAGCAGTCAATTTCAGAAGACTTGTTGCTCTGAAAGGTTGCCAACCTTGACCTGGTGTTGGGCCTCCTCCTGAGGGGCTGTGGGTGACCAAGCCCCTCCTGCCTGTGTGGTATGAAATGGGTACAGCCATGGCAGGCCTTTAGGAAGTGGTGCTGATGCAGGCTGACACTGGGTTGTGTCCATTCCAGCCTCTCTGCAGCTGAGCCATTGAGGGGCAGCAGGACTGTGTGGCAGCTTGTGTCACCCTGGGTGTTTCCCAAGTGTCCTTTGGAGTACAGCTCTAGCAGAGGTTTGAGCTCGCTGTGAGCAGGGTGGTTTTGCTGTGGTAAGGGAGGTGATGTGTGAGAGCACCACCAATGCTAACATACTGGCTGTGCTGGTGACCGAGGTGGTGGAAGTTGGCAGATTTTTACCACTTTGGTTGTTTCTGGGAAACCCGTCACTCCATTGCAATATGATGGAAGTGTGCTTGTATCCTTGACTTTGCTATAGGTCTGCAGTTAGGACTTTCCCCTTGCTCTGGCAATGCAAACCTGTGATCTGTGCCTTTATTTTGTTCGCAAGTACACAGTTTGGGGAACAGGCTTATTTGACCTTTTCGTATGTCTTTACCTTTCTGAAGTGATTTAAGAGCTCCTGCTGAAAAACCCACCCTGCAAGTGTGAAGTATGTGCTATGAGAAGTCTTCAGTGCTGTGAAATTCGGTTCTTCCACACTGAACATTAGGTTTAACTTGTATGAATACTGCAATTGGGTCATATCAGTCTGAATCAAAAAGCATGCACAGCTTTCAGTGTTTCAGCCTTTTCTTCACAGGCTTTTCTCTTTCTGCAGGGCAACAAATGTTCAGAATTAAGTAAGGATTGTATTGGCACAGAATTGTTAGTATTAATAAATCTGTTTAGAGGGTTCCTGGAGCGGTACTGACTTTGGTGGTTTGGGTATTGATATTTTAAAAAGCTGTTTGAAAACAGTGGAGGTGCCATTGCCATGACACAGGCAGAATTGCTATGAAAATGTGTCAGTATATATTAATTTTGTGTCCAGTTGGTTTTTGTCTTTTTCCATTGGGGATGGTGAGAGAAGACAAATGTTTTGTTTTTCCTTCCAGGCAAAACTTGCTTGTTCGGAGCTGGAGGGACAACAAACTTGGAAAGTGTTTTAAGTTTGTGATAAATCTGCATGTATTTTTATAAAAGTGAACACTTGAGTATTTTCAGCTGAAAGAAATAAGAAACCTATGGGAGAGTTATGAAGGGTATCTCTGAGAAGTCCATGTGTTGATGTTGTCTACAGAATATGCTACAGCTGCTTGATGCACTCATGATAGTGGTGTCTTGGAAAAACGCTGCAAGCTCACCATATAATACTCCTGTTTTCCTGTCAGCTCGTGCCTGCGGTCCTGGCTGGAACAAGATACATCTTGCCCCACCTGCAGAATGTCTCTTAATATCACTGACAGCCATCACGTGAGGGAGGATCACCAAAGGGAAAATCTGGATGAGAACGTGGTCCCTGTGGCAGCAGCAGAAGGCAGACCACGCCTGAACCAGCACAATCACTTTTTCCACTTTGATGGTGAGCTGAGCAGGTTTGACATCCACTGCTTTTGCCCAAATAAACAAAGAGAGCAGCCTTCTGTGGAAGGGAATTCTGTCTGTGCTTCAGCTGAAACTCAAACCATCCTCTGCTTGTATTTGTCAAACACCTGTACATTTTTTATGGTTCTTTTGCAAGAGCTCAGATATGTCTCTGAGTTTGTCCAGAGCTACAGAGATTTCTTGAAAGATTTTGTACAAGTGATCCCTTTTTCTGGATTTGTTGTGGCTAACATCTTCAATACTGGCATTTACTCATTGTGTGCCATATTGACAAGCAGAGTGGGAAATACATGTGTCTTTTTTTTGTTACCATGTTAATCAGTGACAGTCAAAGAGGGGAAAAACACCCTCTGTGGTGCAGTCTTAAAAGCTGGTCTTTCCCCTATCTCCTCACTAATGTGTGGTTGTCAGAAGTCCATTTGCCACTCAATTTACAATACACTTGCAATGCCTGGTTAGGTGCAGAAGATTAATCTTAGAAGCAGTTGTGTAACTACAACAGTTTTTACATGTTTGTGGTTTTTTTAGTAATGTGTTATAAGTACTCACAAAGCAGATGTGATTTCAGACCATGATAAGTTCTGTGTATGCAGACAACTTGTCTTGAAAAAGGCAATTTACATTGCTTGTCTTACAGATTTTTCTATAGTTTTGGTATCAGTGTGTGCTTGTGTTCCTCAGTTTCCCAGGTTTTGATGCCAGTCTTGTTGTTTCCCAGTAGGTTTCAGTACTGCAAATGCTCAGCTTTGGGCTCTGCCCTTGTGGAGCTCCCATGACATAGCTGAGATGCTGCAAACTCACATAGTGACCTGTTCTTAGTCTGTGCTCATTGTGCAACCTTTGGAGATTGTGCAAGGAGAATAACGGGCAGAGAAGAGTCAGACACTTCTAGGTACACTGAGACTGGCTGATAGCTTCTGCATGGCTTCCACTTTTTTTTGGGGTGCTTTAGGTCTCTAAAGGACGTTTATATTTAGAATAACACAATATTTTGATGGCTGTGCTCCCCAGTGCTCTCCTGTGGCTTGGAGACTTGCAGAATTAGCATGGAGAAGTGGTGGCATAGAGAAAACCATGTGTTTATTTAAATGGCAGTACAGGAGGAGGAGGGAGCGAGCTGTGTGCCCTACTCTGTTGAGCTGAAGCACACGATTGCAGCAGTCACTTTGTTCAGTTACTCTGTGCCCCTTTGAAGTAATATTTTCTCAGTGATGACCCATTTTGGGACTGGATTCAAATTGTTTAGAAGGTGTCCTGTTTTTAGTAAGATTGCTGGAGTTATTCATGTATTCCAGAACTGAATTTGACTCTGGATTATTTTAATTTTCACTGTAATGGGAACATTAAAAGAAGAAAACAAGAATGTGTTTTTTTGATCCTCTTCCAGCTCTCAGATTGTTAAACCACTGTGACAATCTGTTTGAGGAGAGTAAATCAGCTACTAATTAACTCCAGCCAACTCCCATGTTCAGGAGACCTTAGGGATGGATCTCACTGCAGAACTCCCTGTGTGTACCTTGTGGAATATGCAGAAATAGATGCAGAAATTCTTCACCTGCTGAGAACCCCATATGCATTTTTTACTTTCTTGGTGATTTCTTACCCTTAGGCTCCCGAATTGCCAGCTGGCTGCCCAGTTTTTCTGTGGAAGTGATGCACACCACAAACATCCTTGGAATTGCACAGGCCAGCAACTCCCAGCTCAATGTTATGGTAAGAGTGCTTTAATAGCTTGCACCTCAGCCTTCCTGCTTGTGTTGTGTTGGGGAAAGGGTTACGTGGAGATGGAGAACATAAAGGGGCGGGAAGTCAAAACAGTGGTTAGACACTACATGAAAGCTGTTTTTTGCAGTGAGAGAAGCTTTATTTTAGTGAAGTTAGGGCTATATTGGGGTTCAAATGTGCCAACATAAAAGCAGGTCTGGAGGTAGTTGAATGAGGGGAAAAATTACATGTGCTTCCTGTACAGATAGGCAGACTTTTTCTCAGCTTGCTTAGTGCAACTTCTTTCACTCTTTTGCAGTACTTCTCTTCACTCACAACTTGCATTACCAAAAGAGTGTAAGTCTGTAATCAGAGAATTTAGCTGTTGGTCAAACAGTAACTGATCAAACTCATTCTGTAGCTTTTGATTTTTTCTTTAATCTTTAATAGCACTAAGCTTCAAGATAGCTGTTTCTCTGAGTGTCTTGTCAGTGTGAGGTGGGGCTCTCTAGCACCTTCACCTCTTGCTGATTCATGATGATGACAGAAATGTAGAGGATGAAATCCCAGATTTGTTAAATTCATTGGTAAAACTCTAATGTAGTACAAAAAGAGAAGGATGTGGTCTCGTCAAACAGAGTTACTTAATTTCCTTTGAGAAGTGCTGTTTCCTTTGAATTCTTCAAGCCATATCTATGTGCTATAGTGTGTTAATAAATGTTCAGTGAGGTGCCTCACTAGGTTTCAGTACTGTTTAAGCCTCAAGAGGGTAAGGCCACAATTTTTAGAGGGTCTGAGGCAGGGCAGGCAGGGAGCATTAAGGTGTTGGCAGACAATTTATTAGTTAAATAGGCAGGAACTCTCCATCTGAGGTCAGTTTAGTTTTTCTTTTGCTGAACATGTTTACACAAATGGGCTTCTGTTAAGAATGAATAATGATTTCTTGGAATTGTGTATTATCAAAAGTACAGTATCAACTTACATTAAGATGCCTACTTTAATGGAAAGGCTCAGGTTAGTGAATTATTCAAGTGTTACACATTTTGTAATAGAAAATAACTGAAATTCTCCTTTATTTTTCTGAACAAAAACCTAGGGAAGAATTTTGATGGGAAGGCCAGAGGCTGAAGAGCTAAATCAGTTGTTTTGATCACAAGTTAGTACGATGGAGAGTTAGGTTTGCAGTAGTTGCTTGTGTTGGAACTCACTGTCAGCTGGTGCACAGTTTTTACTTTGCTCTCAAAACTCCTTCCACCCTTCTCTTCTTATTGTTGTTCTCGTTTCCCTCTGTCTCCCATGACTTTGGGCATTAGTGAAAAGAGAGATTTTAATATTTAATGAAATCTAGCCGTCAGACTCCAAGAGTATATTATTTATCTGCCCTCTTATCTATTTAATTTGGATATTAACTAACTTGAAATTCAATAATAACAGTTTCCCGACAACTCAGCTTAATTTACTTGAGCTTTCAGATGCCATTAAACTCGTCTGTAGGCAGCGTGGCTGGAGAGAGTGGGTTATTAAAATTTATTCCACTTGTCCTTACCAGTACCATTTTGGAACCTGGCTGGCACAAAGAAAAATTTCTTTCCAATGTTGTTTTAACTTCCAGTCACTTGTGAATTTTATATAGATCTTTATTAAAAAGGCTGTCATAAGAGGGTTGTGAGACTTCTACAAACACTGCCCAGGAACTTAAATTTTCAGGGCCATGTGGTGTCTCCATAGGAGTTACAGTTTTATGTTGACTTCAGTGAAATCAACATGTTGCCCTTTAAGTTAACACCAGCATGGGTTTTCTTTCTCTTTTCTTTCTGTGTGTGGGTTAGCGTATCATAAGCACCATCTTTGAGCTGATAATATTTTTGATCTCTTTCTGCTGACATAGTTATCAACTTTTATTTCCTGTTGATACTGACTGTATAAACCTTGCTTTCTCCAGGCCCATCAGATTCAGGAGATGTTCCCTCAAGTTCCTTATCATTTAGTTCTGCAGGATCTGCAGTTAACTCGTTCTGTAGAGATCACCACTGACAACATCCTAGAAGGACGCATCCAGGTGCCTTTCCCTACACAGGTAAATCATAACACTGTGCACTTAAAATTATTGACTTTCTTCCTTACCACAGCACTGAGTCTGTTAATAATGAGTGAGGGGAATGATGTAAGTTGAAACACTGGCAAATCCAGGATTTGTTTTTCCCTTTGTTTAAATCTCTGTAAATGCAGTGTATTCAGTCATGTACCAAAAATATATTGAGCATGTCCTAGCCAGACTAGAGACAAATATTTGCTCAGTTAAAGCAGCTCTTCCTGGTCTCTCTTGTGCAGAGCCTTGAGAACATTTCCAGTTGATTTCTCTGCTGACAGATAATTGAATTGTACCACTTAGGAAGGTTTTCTGCAAAGAAAGTAGTCGGCAAAATGATGCCTTGTTCTTAATTAGTGCTAGCAGATTTCAGTAAAGCAGTCTGGGGACAATGTTTCCGTTAATAAGAATATTGAATTCTGGTTCTGTGCACATCGGATAGTACTGTTATCTGGAGTCTGCATGTGGGGAAGCAGAGAGAATTCTCTTTCAACACAAAGCATTCTGTTTATTGCTAACTTCTCTGTTTCTAAATTGAACATAACGCCTGACGTTGCAGAGGGCAGAATTTGAATGTGTTCAAAGGACACAGTTTTGTTTGCCATTTCACTCACTGTGTTAAACCCATGGTGTTTGCATTTCAGCGTGCAGATAGCATTAGACCTGCATTGAACAACTCTGTGGAACGGCACAGTACTGATCAGGAGGATGCTGGAACTGTCACACAGGTAATTTGGCATAAAAATGGGCATAAAGCACAGTTAGAAGCTGCATGAACTGTAGGAGCCTTTGGCTCAATATGAGGTCAGGTTGGTGGCAGCCCCTCCTTGCATTTCACGTCAGAGCAAACACTGTCAGGCAAATAAGTCAGACTTGAGCATGGTGCCCCTGTAAAGGATTCTCTGTATGCTTTTCTCTTTCCTCCTTGAGGGAAAGTGCTCTCAAGTGATACAAAGAACAGAAGAAGGTCACATCTCTGTTCATATCTGGTCAGTCCATGTCTGTCTGTGGAGTATGAAGAGTAGAATGCTTTGCTCTTCCCCTTCCTCTTGTTCCCATTCTGTATATCTCCAGACACTTACATTAAGATAAAAAGTATTTCTCTTCTGGATATAAGAATTCTTCTGGAGAAAGTGCTTTGAGACATGGGAAACTTTTACATATAAAGCACAATAATGGATTTTGCTGTTCTTCAGTAAGAGCTTTATTAAGCAGCATGTGCTAGCTCAAATGTTGTAGGAAAAAAAAATCACCCTGCAAGGAGACTAAAGTCTCATTCCACTTTTGTTTTCCCTGACTGTAGTAGCAATATCCTGAGGTTTTCTGTTTTATAGACCTGCCTTTCTGCTGGCTTACAGAGTGAATCTGGGCAGTGTGTGACCTTCTGCCTCTGCAGCCTTTAGTGATCCAAATAGCCAACCTGTTACTCACCTGGAATTCAACAGTGGCAGTTCCCTTGTTAGCAGTAGGACAGAAGGATCTTTGATTTGGTTTGATTGTGCAGCTGAGGATGAGGAAGAGGTGGTGGGGATTGGTACAGTTGTTTGGTAAGAGCCTGGGGTAGAAGGCACAGAACTGCAGAAATTAAAATCTTGAACTGGTCTAGCAAGTCAACTTTCTGGGTTTACGTGAAGGTTTTGGTGGCATTTGCCCTGCTCTTTAATGAGCAAATCTTCTCTTTGTACAAATGGCAACTAACTAGTTATCCTTAACTTGCAGCTGGCTTCAAATCCTGCTTTGAATGATTGTGTTGATGTTCATCTTTCTTCTTTCCTGCCCAGCACTGCCTATGTCTCTGTCCTTTCTACAGAACCCTAAAAGCCTGGGTGTGGTGTTCATTTGTCACATTATTGAGCACGTGCTCTCTAATGAGAGACACCTTTTTGCTTTGGTTACTGATGAGCACTCTGCTCAGGCGATGTGTTCAAGCTTGAGCAAATAGTGGTTTGGATGGAGAACCTATTTTTGTTTTGTAAAATAGCACAGAGATGGCCTGGAGAATGGGAAGCAGCTGTGAATGTCCCACAGCTGAGTAAGGCTGCTGGTGGCTGTGTGTGGGATGAACTGGTGGCCTCTGTGCAGGTTGTCCTGGATAAATATTTACCCATATAGACAGACAAAGGCTGAAGTGGGAGACTGAGACTGCCATGCACAAAGAGAAACGTATTGCTGGGTAGTGTTGTGGAAGCTGGAAGATGCTGCTGTCCTCCTCCTGCCTCGGCAATGCTTTGTACATTTACTGTTAGCTCAGGCTGCCTTCAGACAAGCTGCTCACCCTTGTTACAGAGCTCAGAGTTCTACTAAGGACTTGGCCTTGCTTACGTCCTTGCTGTTGATAGTATTTCTGTTGTGGAGAGTAGACTTGGGAGCCTAGGGACATCCTTCCTCTAGGAAACTCCCGTCACTTTGATCTCCCTTTGATTTTGATTTCAGTTTCAATTTTGTAACCAAGTACCTGCTGCATTGGAGATGTTCTCTTTCTGCTTACCAGAAGAATCTGTTGCTATAGTCAGGCAAACACTTGTCTGTGAGGAGAGGGCTGGCAGCAAACAGGCTACTTCAGCAGGGGGCACTGGATTTTTCAGAAGCTTTTTAAAGGCAAGTGGGAAGGGACATAAGAAGCTGCCATAATCTCCTCTGGGTGAGACATGAATTTCCAAATTGTGGATAGATACACTTCACACCCTATGAGACAGTCTCCAGCAGAGACCATGGAAACTCCAGTTGCTTTGTGCTGCAGCCTTAGAGTAAGTTTTATGAGCATTCTCTTTCCTTTTTTTTTTATTTAAAATATACATACCCACTGAGCATTTTTGTAGAACAGCGAGTACCAGATCCACCAGAGTTCTGCTTGTGCTTGTTGGAAATAACACTTCTTAGGGCAGCTGAGGTGCTCAAATAAAAGCACCCTTCTTTGTGAGTAGTGTTGGTTTTCTTAGTGTCATATGTCATATTATGACCTAATTCTACCTGAAGTTCAAAGGTCTTAAGATAGGGCTAATGACTAATTTTTTTCCCACAATTGTAGCTTGTGGTTTTGGGGAGTCAGTGCTGATGTAATGGTAGTTGAGAGGCATCTCTGAGCACCATCATAATATAAATCACGTTACAGGTTTGTGAGATAATGCTCTAAACACTGACAGCCTCTGTCAGTGCTGGTCTGCACTCTTAGTGAGACACTGTGCATGTGCTTCTCTCCAGCTGTGCATTGGAATGCTGATGCTTCCAGCAATGTGCATAATGCTCTGCACCTCCTCTCCATCCCTATCCTATTTGCCCTTCCTCCCCTCTTTTCTGACTCCGCTGTCATTCCCACAAAAACAGATTGCAGATCAGCTCGAGCTACTTTCTCCAGGCTTTTATTTTGATGTACTATAATGTATTTAAAGATTATCCTTTCATTTTTTTTGTGTTTGTTTATCTGTTTCTGTAATCCTGGGCAGAGGTTGGGTAGGACTGCTCAGACCTGACTAGCAAGGCTGTTGTTACAAACCTGAAGCTTGCCTGGTACAGCTCTTGCCCCCCTCCTCGAGAGTCCAGTTTATTGTCATTGCTTAAGTACTTGGTGACTATTCAGAGAATCTTCCGAGGCATCCCATGGCTTTCATGAAACTTACTTTTTCTCTTGGAGCCTGGAGGAGGAATACTTTCTGTAGCATGCAGGCTTTTGCATCTGTGATCTGCTGCGTTACTGAGGCTTGTCATAACCTTCACTGCAATTAGTTGTCATAGTTTTGTCTCTAAAACCTCCCCAGTAACAGTTCTTGTGCTCGGAGGACTCTGGGTATTGATTTTTGAATCTTTGTCAATTTACAAAAAGAAACCCCAAACCTCAGGTGAGCCAGCTTGCATCTTCTGATACAAATGGTGCAGGACAAGAGACCTTGTCTGAGTGCTGACCACAATGAGTGGCCTCCTCACTGCTTCCCCCAGCAGAGCTTCCCTTTTCCCTGCCTGCCTGCGTGCTCATCAGAAGCAGCAGTGAGGTTGCTCCGTACCTGTTCCAATGGGTCTGCTGAGGTTGTCCTGGCCCTGAGTATAATCCCTGATTGTTCTGTGGGGCTCTCTCTTCATCCTCAGCGATGTGGCACTGCTTTGAGGCACCCCACCAGTGCCCCCACATTACCCCAGCACATTAGTGTGCCTGGTACAGGACCTCTTCTGTCAATTCCAGCATGCTGGGTTTTTTGCTGAGAGAGGCCGAGCACATGTACTTGTGTTTGAGGTTGCAGTGTCTGCACTTGGACTCTGGCATTCTTGCTTGGCTCACCTACCTAATGGGAAGTGACATCTGTCTTGGTGTTTGCTCTCTGAAGGCATTGCATCGGGGAGATGGCGTTACTGGCCTGTCTCTAGAGCTTTGGAATGACTCAACTTGTTTTGCACATCAGCTGCCTAAACCTGTGTGTTGCCCACTGTGATGCTGCTGAGTCTGGGCTGTCAGGACTTGAGCAGCAGCTACAGAACTGGCTGTGGAGTCTCCTGTGGCAGCTGTGCCAAAGGCCCAAATGAGGCGGTGGGAGCTGACTTGGCTAATACCTCCCTGAAGCATCCCACTTGCTTGAGTAGTCCTCTGGGATACCGAATAATGGCTAAACCCTTCAGCCCTTCACTGAGGTGATTTGTTTCTTGGCGCTACCACGCTTGGTATCATTGTGCTTTCCCATCTCAGGGCTGATCTGATTGTGTATGACAGGATGTGATCAGGATGTGCTGTTTCACCTCTGCTGGTGCACCCAGTGTCATCATCCATCAGATCAATTTTCGTGTTAAGTGTTGTCAGCCAGATGTCAGGGGGGAGAAGTGCGATGTGTGGGGCTGCCAACTCCTCTTATTTGGCACACTGTGCTTGGGATAGTTGCCAGCCTTGCTCTGGCAGTCCAAAACATTTGGGTGCTGCAGAATCCAGTGAACTGAAACCTCATAAATTCCCTTCTCGAGCGCAAATCATCTCTGCAAATACATTCACTATTCTTTCCTTAGTATGTGGAGTTCTGCTTTTTCTTCCCTTTACTGTTGCATTGCTTGTCAAGTCAGCTGCAGAATCTGACTTTCAAATGCCCCATTTTCAGAGAGCATTAATTATGAGTAATTAATGTTTGTCTTTGACATTACTTTCAAACATGGCATAAAAGATAGAACGTTATAGGATACAGGCTCTTTGAACATGGTTTGAAATAGCTTTGTTCTGTTTTTTTGGCTGGGCTTTTCAAAGGAGCCCAAGGGAACTGGGTACAGCAGGTGAGAGTCTGGTTTCTTCCAGTGCCTCAGAATATGACAGTTCTTTGTAGTTTGTTGTTTTGCTGCAAAGAAGCCCGAATTTTGCAAAGACTTATGCCTTATTTTCTTTTCTCTTAGACTGAGAGAGTGCCACTTGAACTCAACTCCAGACTGGAAGAAATGGTGGAATTCAGTGAAATGGAAGCAGAGCCCAGTGAAGCAGAAGATTTTGAGGCCAGGGGAAGTCGCTTTTCAAAGTCAGCTGACGAAAGGCAGCGTATGTTGGTTCAGCGGAAGGAGGACTTGTTGCAACAAGCTCGGAAGTATGTTCCTTCCTAAAACTCCAGCCTGGCCACTCAGTTGAGTCCCTCAGAATGGGTTTCAAATGGATTTTGACCACTGAGAGCCTGAGTTGATACAAAAAGCAGTAAGAGGAATGAATACATCTGCCATGGCAGGCTCAGGATGCTCTTTAACACAACTGTTGCTGCTAAACCCAACTCTGAAAAAGCATCATGTGTCCCAACACGTACACAGCTTCCTACATGGTTGATCCAAGGCTCTTTGGAATCAAAGGCTCATTTTTCCAGCTTCAATGGACTTTAGTCTGAGCCTGTAATAAATGATAAGGGGTTCCTTGTGCTGAGTCCTCTTGTAATCTTTAGGTTGGCTCCTGGCACAGGTATCAGCTCTCACTGCCTCTGCTGTTACAGCTGAAGTTCCTGTCAGGCACCACTCCTTCCAAATAGAGAGCCCAAAGCAGCACAGAGCTGACAGACAGCCCTTACCAGAGCTCAGCAGAGGAACTCAGGACCAGCCAGTCAGCACCACTGAAGAGAGAGGGACCAACTTGAACTGTTTCCTTTAGCCCAACCAGTATTAGGTATTATAGGTAGAATTCAACATTTTAATGTGCATTCCAGTCAATTTAGTGAACTTTACGAGCATTCAGTTGCTGATTAAACAGAGAAGGAAAAGCACTTCAGCAATGTAGAAAAAACTTCTTAGTGTTTTTAACACCTCCTTTGTATTGCAGGAACACAGCTGAGAGGGTCTACAACAACCCCAGAGTTCTGGGTCCCTTGGTGTTGTCAGGGTACTGCTGCTCTATTTGTTTTCCACGCTGAAATGCCTTATAAATACCTAAGGGTGTGACATCTTTTATGAGTCTATAAATAGACTTGCTCCTAGACTTAATTTTAACTTGATGTTTGAATAAAATATCTCTAAGGGAGATTAGGTATTTTGGACTTTGTGGTTTACTGATTTGAAGAGCTGTTGAATTGTCACTAAATGTAGAAATTCATTGGGATGTTAACTCTGGCAGCAGCTTCCTTGTCCTCTGGCCTTACCTTATTCTTTGCAGCCCTAGTGCCCCTTCTGTCACAGACTTCCTCGCTGTCACCAGGGAGTGCCCTGTTGTGGTAGACACTGCCTGTGGCTTAGGAGTGAAGTAACGGGAGCAGAGTCAGTAACTCACCAGCGAGTTGCTCAGAGTTGAGAGGAGAGCCCTGACCTTTAGAACTGGCTCCTTCCCACAGGCACAAGGATCTTGCACAACACCTAAGAGCTTCTGCCAACTCTGCAGGGTCCATCGTGGGTGATGTGGGCTTGTTTTGGAGTACGTAGCTTGTGTGTACTCCTACTGAGGCATTTTCCTGCTGCTGTGCTTTCCAGCCCTTCCATGACTTCGTGGATGTATTTTCCAGAACCAGAATGAGGTGGGCTCTGCTCACCCATCCTTTTCTTTTCTTTTCTCAGGCGTTACTTAAACAAAACCTCCGATGAGGAGCTGACCACAGAGAAGCCTTTGCCCGAGGGAGCGACGGCCGACGCCGTCACGCTGCGCCGCAGGACCCTCGCTGCCGCCGCCGAACGGAGACTTCAGATGCAGCAAAACTCTTAGCGCTCATTGCCCCTCCTTCCTCCTCCTCGTGAGCAACGTTGAATAAATAAATTAAATACAAAACCCCTGCACTTTCTATACCAGCAGGAAAGCGCCTCTTCAGAGTTCAGCTGGCTGTGCTGCCGAGTGAGCTGGCTGCCTCTCTGCTGTACAAAGCATGTGGTCTAATAATGTTCGGACAGCTGACAAATTAACCTTTTTTGTAATATTTTCTATGTGACGTTGATTTCCCTCCACAAACAAAAGGCAATTTCTAAACCATGGGCATGATTTCTGCAGCTGGCGTGAGCTGTGGGGCTGACTGCACTGCAGAGACTGGGGAAAGTGTGTTCTGAATTAGCTGTGGGGGCAGGTCACAGAGCACACGGGCATGTTCTGCTCAAGATCAGGGGGAGTTACTCCACGGGAAGGAGGCTTAGATGCTTGCAGCAAGCCTGTGCTAGATGAGCAGGCACCCGCTCCTCAGTCCCTGTTCCTGTCGGCAGCGAAGGGTGCCATGTAGGGTGGCTTGAAGGGCTGGGGGAAGCATTGCTGGGAAGTTCTTACACTGGATGAAGTTGTCTGGCTAGGTAACACAGTAAAATCCAAATCCATGAATTGTGCAGTGAAGCACCGATTCACATCGATTCCAGCATAAAATAGTCAGTTTACTGCAGCTGGGCTCTTCTGCGCTGGCAGAGGTTTGTCCCTGTTCATTGCCAGGCCTGCACTTTTCCTTTATGTCCAGAAACAAGCAAAGGACAGAGGGGGATCGAGTGAAGAGGGACATAAGGTGAGGTCACAGCCCCTGCCATTCAGTGTTCCCATAGGCCAAGGGAGTCGAAGCTAAAACCTGCCTGTCCTGGGCTCCAGCGCAACACGGATGGGACGGCGCGGAGATTGCTCCAATATCTTGCTTTTTATTTTGTTTTTAACCCCACAACCTCACTGTGAGTTTATTCAGGAAGACTGGAGGAATGGGGGCAGCTGGACCTTCCCTGGCTGCAGCCCAACCTGCTAACCTGGATTTTTCTTAAGAACTTTTGAGATCCCCTCGGCGCTGCCACTGCTCGCTTACATAGTTGAATTTTACGTGGCAATGACTTAATTTTTAAACTTCTGAAGAGTGAGTTCTAGTTTCACCGTCCTTTAGAAGGAGCCCAGTATTACCTAGAATTGTTGATAACTTTTTTACTGTTGGTTTTTAGGTGAAGGTGAATTTAACGAGAGGAATTGCATCGATGTTTAGGTGAAAATAATTTATTTCAATAAAACTCTTTGGGAAGCCTTACCTTGCAATGCTATTAGTAAACCTCAAAAATTTTTTGAGATCTTTGGTTTTGCCTAGAACACAGCTGTTTGTTTTTATTGTTAAAAAAAACAACCAACCAAAAATAAAACCTTGATCAGTGTTGGAAATTGTTTGGAAATATCTGTAGTGTGATTTCTTATCTTCCTGGTGTGTGTTTAGTGCCCACTGGTTCCCCCTCTCCCTCTGATCAGAGGGAGCACAACCTCCTAGCACTGAGTTTGGGAACATTCTCCCAAGCCTCGGGTCACAGGGCAGTAATTGCTACTGGAATTTGGCCCTGCTGTGAACATGGAAATGGAAGAGAAACAGTGCGTCAAGGGACTGAAAATCAAGTGGGGTTTTGAGCTGTCTGGCATATTGTATATGTGAGCAGCGCAGAGTTTGGGTTTTGATCCAAGCAGCAGGAGTCCCGTGTTCCTCTGGGACTGAAAATGGGAGGTGGGAAAACAGTACAGAAATCCTTTCTGGGGGTTCTGTTGTCCCCCTGAGTTCTCCTTGCTGCATTTTTGGAGATGATGTACCTGCTGATGATTTTGTGCACGGTGATGCAAAATGACCCCAGCTGTGTCTCAGCAGAGGGGCTGCCAGGAGCCAGGGGAGGTTTTGACCACCTTGGCCTGTCCTCTCCCAGCCCACCCACCTTCTCCCTCCTGCTCCCCCTGTGTTTCCCCACTACAAAAAGGGTACCTGGAAAGATCCTGTCAAAGTAGCTCTCCTCGGCCCCAGCCCTCTGTGCCCGCTGCAGGGCCCTGCTGTAGAACCCAGTCCTGCCAGCAGCAGATCCAAGGGGAAGGGGGGGATGCCAGGAGCCTGTCCTGGATAAACCCCTCCTGTTGGGTTCCTTGGGCTGCAGCAGAGATGAGTGAAGGGGCTGCCTGGTGTGTGTGGGGAGAGGAAGGTTTCTGGAGCTACACCAGGGAGGGTGAGGGTGTTTCTTGAGCTGTTCTTTCTGGACTTCTCCTGTTGAGCTCCTGACCTTTTCCCAGCAGCTCTTCCCTTTGCTCCCTGAGGAGCGGGCCCTGGCCAGCCACTGGATGGCATCTTTGCCTGTGGCACTGCTGCAAAATGACCTACTTCAGTCATTAAAGGCTGGTTTGTGCAGAAGAGCACAGGGACCAGTGGTGGCCTCTTGGCTGGCTCTGCCTTCCTGGAAAGGGAGGTCATCTGAGGAGAGGCCTGATCGACTTTCCCAGTGCCAACATGTGCTGCTTCTGGTTGCTGTGAACAGCAGGAACCCTTGGAGAAGCCCTGCTGGTCAGGAGCTGCTGCTGTGTGAAGGAGTCTCTGCCAACCAGCCTGCCCAAGCCCTAGGGTCTGGGCAGGGCACGTGCCGCGGTCAGGGGTCCTGGCTGCCTCCCCTGTGGCTCCGTCACCGAGTGTCCCTGGGGGGTTTGGAAGTGTTCCCGTGGCACAGGAGCGTGGTGCAAGTGTGGTGCCATGGCCTTTCCCTGTGCCAGGCGGTGCTGCTGCTGTGCCCAGGGGCTCTCCAGCGTCCCGCCTGTGGTCACGGTGCCCAACGCTGGCCCATGTGTGAACTGGGGACCCAGGATGAAGGAGAATGCAGGAAAAAGCCTCACATTATGAAAAAAACCCTCGAACCCTCAAACCCCAAACAAACCCCGCACAGCAGGCAGAAAACCTCAGCTTTCTTGGAGAACCTTCCTCTATATCTTAGGGGGAAATTTGTGTATTAGGGGGAAAATCGAATATTGTGGCATTTCTGATGTTGCCACAAATGAAGGACTTGCCCTGATGGTTTTCTTTGCTTTCCCCAAAGAAATAAAAATATTTTCTTGTTTGGGGAGGTTTTTTTGGGGGGAATTTTGCTCCTGATGATGTTCTGAAACACCAAAGGGCTTCCACTCACAGCCTACCCAGGATTTACACCCAATCTGTGGTTTATCCCCTTCTCCCTCTGCTATCAGCAGCAAATACCCCCAAAATGTGATTTTTTTAGTGTCTTTTCTTCCTCCCTTCGGAAGGAGGCAGGCAGGCAGTGGAAAGAAGGAGGCGGAGGCACAGGAGGGGAGAGCCCGGGGTACAGACAAACATTCTCTTTATTGAGCTACACATGAATTTTTCCATTAGTCAGAGAAAGAGATTGGCAGTGTGTAATATATCACAGAAACCTCACTGATTGGTAATAGAAAGGCTTAGAAAGACCTGGCGCTTTTTATATATATATATATATAATATTTTTTTTAAGTTTCCTCTTTGTTTATTCATTTTCTTTAGAACAGGTGTGACTGCTCTTCTTCAGCAAAGGTAACTCGTAAAAGTGAAATAGTGAAGACGTCTGGTTACTAATCAAAGTAGAAATGACAAGGGATTGGTCATGAAAACAGTGGCTTCAATGTAAACACTACATTCGATTTTTGTTGTTTTTTATTTTTTTTAATTATTTTTTGTGGTTTTGTGTGTGTTTTTTAAAATTTTTAAGTTATTTTCATTCTTGCTTTTTTTTTGTTTGTTTTTTTTTAAAGTTTTTTTTTCTATTTTTTCCCTTTTTTCTTATTTTGCAGCACAAACATCCCCACATGAGAGAGAAAAAACACCATTCACTAAAAGGGAGAGAGGACTGGGGTGAGATGGTGGGAGAGAAAAGCAGCACAAAAAAGCATTCACTGGAAAGAATTAAAAATGAATAAAAACCAAACGAAAACAGAAAAAAAATACCCTAAACAAAAAATAAAATAAAATATATATATATCTGTATAGCCCTCCCTGGTGCCCCTGGTTGGCCCTGCAGGAGGGGTGAGGGGGGAGCCTGACTTGGAGGGGCTGAGCTGTGCTTTTGGATACGAACCTGGAAGGGTGAGCAGTGACCGGGGCCAGGGAGTTAAACCAGGATGGAGGGGAAAATGGGAAAAACCCGCCGGCTCCGGCTGCTGAGGGCTTTGGCCTGAAACGGGGTGAGACTTCCAAAAATCTGTCCTAAACCCCCCTGAACCCTGGCAAGGAAGCAGGAGGAGGATGCTCCCACCGCAGCTTCCCCCCAAACAGCCAGGATGGGAAATGGGAGAAGATCTCCCTGCTGCTGCTGTTGTTTCCCTTTCTAGCTGTGACACGTAGCTGGGGGCAGTTTTCAATCTTTTTTCCCTCTTTTTTTTAAAAAAAAACCCAAACCATCTTTTTGTTTCTGGAGGCAGCGGGGCCAGGGTGGGGCAGGGGCAGCCGGGCCTTGCCCATGCTGGAAATAAAAATCATCATCATCACCACCATCACCATCATCATCATCACCACTTAAAAAAAAAAGCCAACCCACAATAATAAATTATAACAGAATAAAAAACTAACAGCCCACGGTCACGTAACTGCTGGAGGAGCCGCTGCCCGGGGTGCCCCCTCTGCCCCCTCTCCCTGCCAGGTGCCAGGGGAGCCCCGGGAGCTGTCGGGGTGCGGGCACCGGGCAGAGCCCCCAAACCCCGCGGTGCCCCCGGGCTGGGACACTGCGGAGCCAGAGCCTGCCGGGGGAAGGGGGCTGAAAAAACCAAACTGAAAAGGTGGGTGTGGATTTCTTTTTATATATATATATAGTATATATATAATTTTTCCTTATGCCTTTTTATTTACCAACTCGCATGATTATGATGACAATTTTTTTTTCTCTCCTTCAATCTTTTTTCTTTTTGTTTCTTTTTCTTTTTTCCTTTTTTTTTTTTTTTTTTTCCCCGCGCACGTGTGTGTCTGTGTGTGTGTCTGTGTGTGGTTGCGTTGGGGTTTGGGGTTTTTTTTTGATTTTTTTTTCTGTTATTTTACTATTTTTACGTTTCTCTTGTCTCCTGGCGCCGGGCTCGCCCCCCAAGCAGTCGCTGTGCGCCAGGCGGGGTCAGTACAAGCCGCAGCCCCGCAGGTTGTTGGCAATGATGATGTCGGTGACGGCGTCAAATACCACCTGGATGTTGTTCGTGTCTGTGGCGCACGTCATGTGGCAGTAAATCTCCTTGTTGGGGGAGCGGTTTTTGCTCTCGAACTGTGCTTGGATGTAGGCGGCCGCGTCCTCGTAGGTGTTGGGACCTGCGGGCAGAGCGGGGTGTCAGGGCTGAGCGACACCCCCTGCACACCCGCCCCTTGGTGCGTGCCCCCAGGGGCTTTAATTCCAGCAGAAAACAGACGAACCTCTTTATTTTCACACTCTCCCCCAACCCCATTCATCCCTCAGCAGGGCTCGTTTACCCCTTGTCCCTCCCACGTCCCTCCTTTCCCCCCTACCCTTTTCCACACCGTTTTCCCCACAAACTGCAGCACACCTGGGTCCTGCTGGGGGCTCCTCCCACCCCAGGTGTTGCTGCTTTGCCCTCTCCCCTTTTCTCCCCGCGGAAAGGCAGCAGCCCCCAGCAGTGCCCGGCCGGGCTGCACCTCGGCGATGCTCCCCACGGTGCCGATGCTGCCCTGGCTTCACTGGTGAGTCCCCACGGCACATCCCGAGGGAGGGGGGAGAAAGGCTGGGGGGCCTGGTGGCCCCCCAGCCAGGCAGGCAGGGGGAGGGATGGCCAGGAGGGTTGGTGGCCACCCCAACAGCACCCCTGGGTGCTGGCTGTGCCCCCTTGGCGGGGCTGAGCCCCTCTGTGCACTGTCAGGGCAGTGCCTGGGTTGGGTGAGGGTCTTACCCTGGGCTCGGGAATGGGGAGGGGGGATGGTGGGGCAGGAGCCGTGTGGGGATGTGCTGCTGTTGGCTCAGTGACTGGGAGGTTTGCTTTTGTAAGGTGGGCTGGAGAGGCGCCAGATGTTTGAGCCGAAAAATGTGCATTATTGCATTAAGCTGCTTATGGCAGTGAGAGAGGCTGTGCCTGGCCCTTCGTGGGAAGCCACAAAGCTGAGTTACGCCCCTGAAATCGCCTTTGCAAGAGCTGCTATTATCTAGAGATTTATTTTCCTTTTCCAGCTTGCTGGCTCCCCTTGTTTCTGATGCAGTGGGTGGCCAAAGGAGAGGGGACATGAGCTGGTGACACTGGGCTGTCCCCCTGCGTGGGGTAGCCAGGATGTGCCATGCAGCTGTAGTGGGAGAGTTTGTTTTGTTCAAACAGGTGGCTGTGAAAAAAGTATTGCTGCCTTTCATGATGGAGAAGCCTAAATGCCTCTGGTGGAAGTGCCAGGGCACTTATTCCGTAGGGGAATGGGTCCATCTTCCTGGAGTATCCCCTTGTCCTCAGGGTTCGACATCCAGGGTGGGTGTGCTCTGGGTGGAACAGTTCAGAGACATCTCAGTATCTGTAGGGGAGGCTGCAGTCTGAATCTGAACTGACTTTTTTTTCCCTTACAGAATTCTGAAGTATCTATTCGTACACATCTTCTTGGCTATTTATTCTTTGCCCCAAACCACGCTGGTTTCTCTAAGAAATTGATGATTCTCTTGTGGTTCCACAGACTTTGGCTCTTTCCTTCCCCAGCTGTACCCTGTGTGAAGGCACTCCTGGGAGGATGCAGCTTGGAGGACCACGAGTCTTGGCTCCTCTTGTAGGAGCTTCTCAGGAACAACCAGCAAACAGGATGGCTTGAGTGGTGGGCAGTTGGCTCCTACCAAGGCTTCTCCTTTCCACAGCTCCCTGTGCCCAGGCGTGCTACAACTCCTCTCTGTTTGTTTCCACTCTCTCTGTCCCACAGCTGCTTGTGCACCTTTGCTACAAGAACTGCCCCAGGCAGGACACAGCCCCAACCCCACCAGTGGGGTGCTGGAGCTGCATCATTGCTTCTGAAGGTGGGCAGTGCGTCTGCCCCCCAAAAAAGGTGCCTGTCCCCTCCTCACCCCTGGGGTGAGACACAGCCCCCCAGCCCTGGCGGCACAGGGGGTGTCACACTGGACTGTGTCGTGTCAGCCCCGGCACCTACCTGTGTATTCAGGGAAGCAGATGGTCAGAGGAGACTTCTTGATCTTCTCAGCAAATAGGTCTTTCTTGTTGAGGAAGAGAATGATGGAGGTATCGATGAAGAATTTGTTGTTACAGATGGAGTCGAAGAGCATGAGAGATTCGTGCATGCGGTTCTGCAATGGGGAGCATAGAGGGAGGAGAGGGGAGAGAGAAAGGCAAAGACAGAGTTAGAGGAGAGGAGAACATTTTTTTCTAATTGAAATGGTTAGAAAGCAAAAAAATCTCTAAAATAAGACAGTGGTAAATGTGAGCTGGTTACAAAGGTGGGGGAAATGGGGAATTGCCCTGCTCTTGGACTGGAGGCCAAGGCAGCTGTGGAGACTGCAGCAGATCCTCCCCCACATCCCTGTGAGGGCAATCTGGCAGGGCAGGCACCTGAAGCTTCATGGAAGAGCAGGAAAAGAATAATCTGCTCCTCTCCTGCCTCACCAGAGGCTTGGGGAAGGGCTGTGTCTCCTCAGCAAGTGGGTACCCCTGAAGCATCCTTTGCAGAGCTCAAATAAAGGATGGACAGACAGCACCAGCCAGCAGCCAGGACATACTGTGCATGAGGACTGGGATGGAGGGGCCTTTGGCCATCCCAGGGGGGGCCTATGGATCGGCCTGGAAGGGTATTTGGTGCTGAGCAGTGCCATCTTGGTGAAACCAATGCCAAGGGATTGCCCAGACATTGGGGCAGATCCTGTCTTGGCAGGAGTCTTCTGCCCCTGGAAAAATCTTCAGCCCATCTCTGAAAACACCAGAGTGTGGCTGGGTTGCCCCTTAGAAATCCATGGAAGTAACCAGTGGAGGTGTCTCGGCCAGCCCAGCTCCCCTGAGCGTTCTGGCTTTGTGGGCTCCTCCAGGGAGTCTTTGAGCTTGGAAAAGTTTTAGTGAAAGCATAAATAGAGGCTAAAAGCTTTCCAAAAGTTGGTGGGTTTTTTTGCTGTTACTTTATTTTTGTGTTTCTGAGTTTGGTTTTTTGGGGGTTTGGTTTTGGGTTTTTTTTGGTTTTGTTTTTAATTGTCCTTTCACATGTGGACAAAAGCCATATAAAACCATTTTTGCCTGTGCTACAGAAGTTTTTACCAGAAAGAAGTGGAGAGCAGACAGCAGAACAGGAGGAGAAGGTGAGGCTGTCCTGGGTGGAACTGGCTGCCACAGGGCACGACAGAACAGGGTATTCTCATGCAGGCACATGCACTCATGGTTAGTGTGAAGGTGCAGCTGGACAGGACAGATCTGGCTCTCCAGGAGCTCCCAAAAATTTTCTCCATCATTATCACTAGAAAGCCATTCCCTCTACTGCACTGACAGCTCTGGGGTCTCTTTCTTCGTGTGTTTCCACCCAGTTTTTACTTGAACCTGCAAAGCTCCTGGTGCAAACCCAGGGCCTAGTGAAGTGTGAAGCTGCTGCCCCTCTCTTAGGGCTGAGCCCCCAGCTCTGGCTCAGCTGCCTGCAGCCCACATGGGGACACCAGCTGTTTACAAAAGCCTTGTGTAAAGCCACACTGTGGGGTGGCTCAGGGGCTCAGCAGCCAGTGGGGAACACTCGTGCAGCAAACATCCCCCCACAGCCCCTTTTTTGGAGGCACAGGAAAGGGGGGCTTTGGACTTGCCAAAGACTTGAGAGAACGCATGTGTTTCCTAATGAAATGATGACCCAATTACACATTTTGGAGTTTTCCATGAATGTTTTATTAGTGACTCATTTTATTAGCTCCACTTCAACGGTAGCTTTTGCATGCAAAATTTAGCAGCTGTCTGATTTCATCTTGAAAGGCTTCGCGATTGCACTGTCGGTTCCTTGACAAAGAGTAGCAAGGGATGCCAAGCAGGCGCTTTCCAAAGCTTTGGGATTTCAATTTGATCCTTATCTTGAAATTTAAAAAAAAAAAAAGCCTTATTCATGGGGAAGCCAGAAACTGCCACAAAAGGCTGTGGTTCTTCTTGACTTGTGGTTGTTGCAAAATCATTGGGTCTTGAGATTTTCAGGGAGAGTATCTGGGTGGGCTTCTCCTTGTTTATCCCTGGTGTTATCCTCTAAATAATGTGTTATATCTAAATAAAGAAGTAATGATGTTGGTGGATGAGCAGCTGAAATAAAGCATGTGCCCAGGGAAAGGAAAACCCCCAGTCAGGGAAAATAACCCTGGTGACTTCAGGGCCCCTGGACACCCATGCAGAAGATCTGAGCAGGATGGAGTCCTGGAGGAAGTTTTTAAAAATGCCCAATAGCAATATACAATGTAAAATTCTTTCCTTTTCAGCTGTTTCCATTCTCAGGACTGGTCTGTAGTTCCGTCTCATTGGCAGGATGGGCTGTGTGGGGATTTGTGTCTGAGGATGGGTCCAGCTGATCTACATCACTGGAAATTGGTGAAGTCAACAGGAAAAATGGTTCACTTTCCTTTGCTGAGGTTTATGGAAAATTCTCTTGGTTTCTTCAAGTTCTGTACTTCTATTCCATGCCCAAAATAATGGAAGATGTTTGGTTTAAACATAAAAGAACAAACCAGCCCAAATGTTATTTTAAAGGGAGGGAGAGGTGCTCCACATTTGGTGCTACTGCAAGGAGGAAAACACATCTCAGTCAAACTAGAAATGGCTCTTCTGCCTCTGTGCTTGCACAAAGAGATGGCAGAAAAGCAAAGCAAAACTTGTGGCTTGTGAAGGATTTGCAACCGAAGTGTTGGAGGAAGCAATGGGGCAGCAGGGATGCTCTGCCCCACTGGCACCTCTGGTGAGCAGGGGCGGGGGGGAAATTCCCACCAAATACTTACATAAAATGAAATACCTTTTGGTTATATCCTTTTCAAATTCCTTACTTCCAGGCAGATGAGGCTTGGTAGACAACCGACACTGCATGTGTGTGTTGTGCAAGTGTGTTCATGAAGCAGCCATGGGGTTAAAAATTGAGTTTGGGAAGTCAGACGCGCTCAAGGGAGACACAATAAAACAACTCTCACACTAGAAAAGAGCTGGCACTTTATTAACATTTTGTAACTAATAAATACATTACTGACAGCCAATAAATTATTACAATAACTAATGCTCTATTAAACCAATGGACAGTCACTCTTCATACAAAATTACAGTTAATACAGTTTGGGCCATCAAACATGCAGGAGAAATGATTCAGCGGGAAACCAGCAAAAGGAAAATCGTGACGGCCTCCGGTGATCCTTCGGGAAGATGTGGTGGGGAGTGGGGAGCCCCGAGGCACAGTGATGGTCACTGCTCCCTTGTAGAGCTGAAGGGGCAAGAGGAAGGTGGGGGAATAGGGCTGAGGATTGCAAATTAGGGACTGGGATATTTAACAGGCTGGTGTTTAACAACCCTGTCTGCTTGCCCAGTGTCACTGGGTTGCTCCAGCACTGGAAAAGCTGGTGAGACTCAGGCACTGCTGAAAATGGTGTTTTACCTGCTATGATGTGCTCTCCCCACCTGGGGCAGGGAGTTTAGCTCTGGAGCTGCTTGCCTGCACTACAGGACAGTCAGGATTTGGTCTTGACATTAATTTCTATGACAGTGGGTGGGAGAGAGCCTGGGGTAGTGAGTGTCCAGTTAACTCCCACTCTCTACCTCTTCTCCAGGTGCCTCTTCCTTGTGCCTACTGCACCTGGTGTCCATGGAGAACAGAGCTGTCCTCTGTGGGAGATGCAGATGTTTCTTCAATCTGGCTCCCTCTCTTGTCCCTCTGCCTGCAGGATGCCAGCTGGAGGCTTTGGTCCTTCTCCTCCTCTCAGTAAGGCATTGGTTTTTTAAGAGTTGCACTTACTTGTGTTCACTTGCTTGTCTTTGGACACTAATAAAGATCTCACAGGCTGCTGATTGGGGCACGAAACCATAGCTATGTTCTCAGCATAAGTCTTTATATAGGCCATGTACCTATATCTGTCGGTATCAATTGCCTTGTGTCAGCACTAGAGCTCAGAAATGACACTACCCTCAAGTTGTGGGGAGTCTCAGGAGTGTGTTTGCCTGCTCTTTCCTCTGGGGTGTAGAGGCAAGACTATGGTCTGCAGTTTTGTGCCACTTGGACCATGGTTCTGCTTTCTTGTGTGTGCATGGGGGACGCAAGTGAGTGATGGGTCTTGGTGCTTTAGGGTGATGCTCAGGAGCATCATCTCTACTGACCTTGATGCTTCCAGTGTCAGATCGGTAATGAGTGTTTTAGTCTCCTAAATGGAAATGCTTGTGGAGTTTTTGGTGGTAAGCCTGAAGACAAACCTGGCCCATGACAAAGACTCAAGTATGCTAGCACTAAGCTTCTCTAATTGACTTGACAGATGGTCAGCCTTGTTCCCAGGAACTCAGCAACTCTCCCTGACTCCCAGAGACTTTTTGGCCACAAAATACTCGGATGTATTGCACAGACTAACACTGCAGGGTTGGTCCCTTTCCCAGCATCGACTGCAAAATCCCTCATGGGTGATGTCTGCCTTGTTGAGTCACACAATGAGGTGCTGCTCGATGCTTTGCACAGCAGCCGCTGGGCACACAGGGACCTTCTGGCACAAGGATGTCTTCCATGTCCTACCCTGATCTCCTGGAGGTTGTACTCCTGGCCTGAGAACAAGGTCTGTTCCCTTGCAGGCAAGCACTGGGCTCATGCCATGATAGATTAAACCCACCAGACGCACTCTAATGTACATTACAGTAAAGATTAATACTTTAAGTGTCCTGTAAAACAAGATCACACCTATGAAGGAGGCACAGCAGGCTCCTCCTGAGGATGCTGTGCCCTCCACGGAGGGGCAGGCTGGCCGACCATCCATGAAAGCTGGATGAAGGCAAGAAGCTAATTCCAGTACAAAACTCCTGAGAGAGAAGTAGTTGGGAGTATTTCTGGGCGGCTGGGGGGAAGCTGACTGGCCGTGGCTGGGCCCGGTGGGAGGGCAGGGGCAGCAGGGACGCTCCGTGCTGCCAGACGGTGGGGCCAGATGGCCTCGCTGAGCACTCCCACTGCCCTGCTGCTCCACTGGGCTCCTCCGGCCTCATGTGAGAGCCAGAGTGTGTGTAAGTCCTATTTACTAAACTGAAAACTGGCCTTGGCAGTGTGGGGCTGTATGTGCTTTCCCAGTGCGTGGTTATTGCTAGTTCTCCTAACCAGCCCAGCTACTGCATCCTCCAAGGAGCACAGTGCTCTGCAGCTCGGCCCTGCAGCACTGCAAGGCTTTCCTTCCATGGGTTTCTCTACTTCATTGAAATTGTTGTTTAAATAAAGGAGCTATTTGCATTTTTGTGGTCTCATGGCTTTGTACCCGACCCTCTCACTGACTATGAAGTAAGCTGGGGAGGGGCTTCCTTCTTTCTTTTTGCTGCTCTCTGAAGCTCATCATGAATTGCTAATGCTACTTTCAGTGCTGACACCCCTCAGATTCTGCTGCTGGACAAGTGACCTGAGTCATTAGAAACCTCCTGCATCCCCAAAAGAGGTTTTTTTTTTGCAAACGACCACATTAGTTTTGAAGGGCAGCAGGGTGTATATATAGCTGTTTCAATTCTGCGCTTTTAAATTCTATCCCCCATGCCCTGGTATGAGTTCTGATGCAGCTGTACCAGTTGCAACATCCCTGCTATGTGGAAACTGCAAATCTAACACAGCTTGGGGTCTCCAAGGGGCTGGATTCAGAGCATGGCAATTGCAAAGCACAAGAGGCTGTTAAGAAGAGGCTTTTGAAAACAGGCAATATATTTTGAGGTCTTTCTAGGCAACTGCTGCAAGAATGGCTGGTATTTAGAAAAAGCACGGGGCAAAAGATTGCCTGCGGAAGGCACATCTGCCAGGAAAGGCTTCGAAGGATGCAAGAGCCAGCAGTGAGCAATGATCTGGCAGGCGTTCTGGAGACAAAAATCTATACATGGTCATCAAGTGGGAGAAATAGTAGTGTTTAACACTGGAAGCATTTCATCTTCCAAATGCCGTTTCCAGCATTTGTCAGTGAATCCTCATGACACTTGTGTGAGGGAGGGAATGTCAGCAGAAGCAGCTGAGATGAGGCTTTAGACACACAACATGACAAAGAAAATTAAAGAAGAGGCTCCGTATGGCAACATCTCCTCTGCTTTTTCTCTCTTTTTCTCCCCATGGAACACCAGCTGTTGGTTATCACCAACATCCTGGGAACCCACTGAAGCTGTAGAGGGGCTTTGGACCTTTCAGCTGGCATAGCGGGGCATGGGTTACTTGAATCCAGCTTGGAGAGTGGCAAAAGCACACTGAGCCAGAACTGGCCACTTGGTTGCATTTGGCAGAGTTTGGAGGTGAGCTAATTTCAATTGTCTTTACCAAAATATTCCTGTGTGCTTTGTTTTGGGAACTCACAAAGCATTGGCATGGTGCTGCCTTCCCTGGGAACAACTTCTGTTACTTATTTACTTGGATAGAATGCCATCCACAGCAAGGGGCAGGAGCAGAAAATCTCCAAAACTCTAGCACTGCTGATAAAACCCTTCTGATAGACCTGCCAGCCATCAGCACATGGCGGGCTGGCACTGCACTCTGGGTCCAGTGGTGACACACACTGCACGTACCAAACAAAACTAACATGCAGCTTTTCAGCCCTTGTTTTGGCACTCAACACACATGTGGGTGCTGGGTGTTACTGGTGGGGCTCAGCCACCCACATGGGACAGGCTCCAGCAGCATCCCCGCCCCTTCACATCCCTCCAGCTAATTCCCTGCCCCTCCTGCAGCAGAAGCACCACCCCATCGCCATCGGTTGGTTCCTTCCAAGGAACCAAGAACTGGGCAGGTGATTCCCACTGGGAATCCTTTCTTTGAAAAACCTTCCCATCAACTTCTAGAATCCTAAGCTAAACCAAAGACAATGACATGTGCAGACCTTTCCTTTGGTTCACAGTTGTACAGCAGAGCATGCTGGCAGTAAATGGGGCTGGGACCTGTGAAAACAACATGTGTGGGTGGGCTGTGGCATGAGGAGCAGAGAAGGGCTCCTGGCTTTGCTGGCTGGCCAGCTCTCTGCAGGAGCTGATGTCACCGGAGGCATTTTAAGACTGAGATGGTAAAGAGAAAGCTGGGTACTCGCTTGTGCCAGAGCAGGGGGGGCAGAGACCTGGCGTTATTGCTGTTAGTGCCCAGCAGAGCAGCAGTGGGTCCTCGCTGTACAATACTAAATGCTGCTTTTTATACTCTAATGCTCTTTAGGGGGTTACTGACAGTTACCAGCCATGCTGGGCTGTGAGCTGGTTGGATGGGTGACAGTTACCTTGCTTTTCTCTGCAGGCCTTCCCTGCATGCCCCAGGGTGCTCCTCCTCACAATCCTGGCTGGGGGTTTGTCCTGGATGTCCCATGAGCACTGTCCTGGTGGAGCACAGCCTCTGATGGAGGTGCTCTTTTCTTCCTGTTCTCTCTGCTGCCTCTATCTGCCTCATCTCCCTTCTGTAACTTCTCTCCCAAACTGTTCCCTAAACCTCTCCCACTGGTCCTCTCCATCCTGTGCCACCACACCTGCTCCTGTTCCTGCCTCCCGCACACTGACACTCACCTGGCCCCTTCTCTTTGGGCTGTCCTGCTCTGTCTCTCCTAAACGGGCACAGCAAGAGAAGAGATATTGTCTCTCTCAGGAATGGCCCTGGAGAAAACTCAGACCTCCTGAGACTTGGAAACTGTTCCTAGATCAGGCTGCCAAGAGAGGACAGTTGAATTTGTGGCTGGCCTTGAAAGACTCACATTTTCCAAGATCAGGGAATTTTAAGAGAGAACAGGCAGGGATCAGCATTACCTACCTGCCTCTGGGAGTGGGACCTCAGAGGTGGTTCTCACCCAGACACCAAACAAGATTTTTGGGTGGACTTCTAAGGGTCTCTTCATGGCCCAGAGGTGACACCCCACCTCTCACATTCCCCTCTGCCTTCAACCTAATGGCACCCAGAGCTCTCAGTAATGGCAAGCGGGTGGCAACATGTAACTCAGTGCACCAGCATTTGTCCTCCCCTCTCAGCCCCCACTTTTGCTGTGCTGGGTACTACCTTTGTCCTTTCCACACCTCTCCCCCTGCCCTTCCTTCCTTCTTTCCTTGCACTTTTCCTTTCTACTCCATCACTTGGCTCAAATCAGCTGCCTGAGCACTCATTTGCCACTACATGGCCAGTATAAAACATCCTTCTCACTTCAGATACTGGTAAAGGGAGGCCTGACTGGAGACACCAAAGCTGGAGCTGTCTCTCTCCGATGCTCAGGCAGGAGATGACACAGGAGCCAAGGAGGCTCAGAGCATAGGGCTGTGCTTCTCAAGGGTGTTTAGATGCCTGAGGGGTGGTGAAGAGTCACAAGGCTCCTGCACACCTTCCTGCCACCCAAGCACAGGGAGGTTTCCCAAAGCACCTCTCCACACCTCACATACTTGAAGGTCAAATTCTGTCCACAAGAAGCCAAGATTAAATATTTTTGGTGCACTTCAGAATTTCAGGGCTGAAGTTTGAAAAGACACGTCGTGTTTGCAGGAGCATGACTTGTGCTGAAATCAAACACTTAGGCCGGGAGGTGCTTTGGGAAAGGTCACCAGATACTCAGGCTGGCTGCCTTGTCAGGATGGCCCTGAGCGTGGGGTCCTTGCTGCCAGCACTCCAGGGGTCCCAGCCCAGTGGCTCTGTGGCCTCTGGCAAAGTGTCTCAGAAATGGGTTACTGCAACCACTAGGTATATTTTAATATTAATTTTGAAAAACTTGAGGTAAAACTGCTACCAGTAACAAATGCTTTTAGACAAGGCTTAGTAGATTTTGTTACTGTGTCCCTGTTACTCAGACATCAGCAGAACTCGATATGGCTGTTTTACTTGTTCAAATAGCTGACTGGAAAAAAGGAGAATATACAAATCCAAGCTATGGCAGCTGCATTCAACACTGACCCCTCCGGCTTTGGGGTCAGAACTACTGGACCCATAAGGTACCCTCAAAATGATCATGTTGTGTTTAGTACTTCCCAAAGGAATAGTGTTTTTTTTAAAAAGATGAAGAATCAGGCAAATGAACAATATCCCTTAATTTCAAGGCAAAAAAAAAAAAAAAAGTTTTGGTTCCAAACTACACTGTTCCTGACCAGCATTTTAAGGCTTTGATTTTTTTCTCTTTTTAAAACTGAAGTATTTTTGTCTTTTGGCAGTTGAAATGCACTTTGTGGGAAATGCGTTAGCTCCCTGCACAGCACTGTGAATTGGAACGGAGGAGTAGAATGAGGCAGCAAGGGAATGAACCAAAAAGGAACCAAAATAAAATAAAACAGGGCTGGGGAAAGCAGAACTTGCTGCAAAGTTTTCTGGGACGAGAGGAGGGATTTATGTGTTTCTTCCTCATCATCATCTGAGGAGGAAAAAACAAGGAAAGAGAGGACCTGTCCGCGGGACTGGAGGATACTCCTGGGAGGGGCCAGGAGAGGAAGGGAGGAGAGTGCTTTAGTAGAGTCCACATCCCCGCAGGTTGTTGGCGATGATGACATCCGTGACAGCGTCGAAGACAAACTGGATGTTGTTGGTGTCGGTGGCACAGGTGATGTGAGTGTAGATCTCCTTGTTGGGGGACTTGTTCTTGCTCTCGTACTGAGTCTGGATGTACGCCACCGCCTCCGTGAATGCATTTGGGCCTACAAGAGAGCCGAGATGAAAGGAAAAAGAGCAGGTTAAGGCAATCCTGTAAGCCTAAATCTGCAGGGTGCCTACAAACACCCTGTTGTAGGGATGTGGGAAGCTCGTGTGGGGCCACTGCAGCCCAGCCGTCCCATTTCCATCTCAGAGATGGGCACTGTTACCAGCCAGGATTGCTGCCAGGCAGGAGATGCTCTCTGACTGTCAGCTCAGCTGTATTTTTATTCTGAGTTGCTGTTTATAGCCTACAGAGATGGGGGAGCTGAGTGTTAAACAGGCTATGATGGGAAAACCAGAACAAATTCCACATCACGGTGACAAAAAAGAGAAGAAATCTGCCAGGAATGCAGCAAGTGCTTGACCTGGGGAAGAGGCTTAGCATTTTTCCTTTTTTAGATTTTTTTTTGATTAAAGTTTCACTTTTTGATGGAAAAGGAGAACGAACGTGTCCATGAATTGAGGGCAGTATTGGTAGCTGTGCCCTCCTTTCCCTGAATCACTAAGAGAAAAGGACATGAAAAGATCCAGCCTCTGTTACAGGGCAAAGTGGGGTTTTCTCAAAGAAAAAAGTAAAATACAAAAAGGCTAATACAAAATGTCCCTCTTTTTGAGGAATTAGAGTTGCAATACTCTCTGTTAGAGCCATGGCTAAAATCACAATGCAAGGGATTTCTTGTTCTGATGTACAGAGATGTCTGTGCCACACCTCATTAACCATAAAGTTTTGTGTTACAAAAAACCTTAGCAGGGATCATGCAAACGAGCAGATTCTTTCTCCTCTGGCCAGCCCTGATCCTGCTCATACAGATGGCAGATGGCTTCACTTGGGCACCTGCTTAGGGCTGATGAAGGTGTTTTTCTGGCTGGCCTGGAGTGCAGCCCCACAGCACTGCTGGGCACTGTCGGGCGCCTGACCCCTCAAAAGCTCCTGGTTTTGGGTCCCTCTCTCTCCATGATGCTTTATTGATGGGAAATGCTATTATCTGCTAGAGAGAAGCTCACTGGGGCTTGAGATGTGCTGTGGTGGAAGGCAGCTGATCTGGGAAACCACATTTGCGTGCACACACATTGCTAGTTGAAGACACAAGCACATGAAGACCATGGGACTTAAGAATATGCTTCAAGTAAGAGAAACAAACTGTTTCCTGGGAGCAGGTTCTTGCACAGATAGCTGTGTAAAGCATCTGTGAAGAGTTCCACATGCTTTGCACAAATAGGAGGGTATTTTATGAATGGGAAGTTAGTTTTTCAAAGGCATGAGGATTTAGATGCTGGATTCTGTCTAGGAGAGCAGGGAATCACTAAAGCCAGCTTGGTTTAAAACATGCTGTGGATTCTGCTGTTGCTTTGCTAAGTATTGTGGATTAGTTAAAAGCATGAGTGAATTAAGGGGATGGAAACAGTTAGTGCTCCAGCAAACAGCAGGCAAATTTGTGGATGCAGTCTTCTAATAATTCCCTGTCAGCAGAACTAATGGACATCAGAAACTTCATTTCATTAAAAGCATTTTGTGGAATCTACTTGTGATGTTGAAAGTCCACTTGTTCAATTTATAGGCTTTCATCAACTAATTCTTTTTAACTCCAGGGCAACATTCTAATAATGCTGCTTTTCCACAAGACCATGAGGGCTTCACTGTCTGAGCTGTGGTCAGCAAAGCAGGGGCGAGCATCCTGAAATGTGTGCTTGGGTCCAAAGTCCGGGCTGAATATTTGCTGAATATATGAGCTAACTTGTCATGGCATTGCTGAATGCCTGGGCGGGGGATATTCCTCACCTCTGACTCAGATCCCTGTTGGATCAGTGAAAGGACTTTCAGCCATCAGACTTCCAGCCCTCTCAGATGGCACAAGAGAGACACAAGGTCTGTTGAGAGTCCCTGGCATTTTGAGAATTCCCAGCTTCCAGAAGAGCACCTTGAAGTAATTTAGAGTGTCTTTGGGGTCCTCTGAAATCTGGGGAAGACTGGTTTGGTTCACTTGGAGCTGAAGTGCTCCAGAAAGAAGCTCTGTTTGTTTTTCTCTGTTTAGTAAGCCAAGAGCTCAGCTATGTGTGTCCAAGTGTCTGCCTACCCCACTGAACTACTCTCTTGGGCTGGAATAGTTTGGGAAGGAACAGTTATTTCTAAAATTACATTCCTTCTTGTTCTAGTCTCCCTGCCATCAAAGGTCTGTAAGGATATTTCAGTGAGGTTTCTGGGAGACTTCAGTGAAGATCCACAAAACCAGGTACACAAAATATGATCAGGAAGGAGTGAGAGGTGCAGGTTTGCTTCACTGAGAAAAGGAAGAAGGCATGACAGAAACATCCAATATATGGAAGCACTGCTATAAAGAAGACAGTGATGAGCTGCTCTACAAGCCATCCAAAAGCAGCAATCTAATTTGCAACTAGGAAAATTCGGGATAGACATTATTATGAGCTTTCAACTGTAAATTTCCATGATTAGATCTTTTCAGAAAAACGTGTTGGGAATATGTTGGTTCTGTCTGGACCAAGCAGATGAGTAGATGGCTGAAATGTGTTGGTAGTGACAAACACCCAAACCTTCCCAAGAGAGGAAGCCTGCAGATGTTCTTCTGAATTCAGCTGGAGTCGTTCTGCTCCATGGCCACAGACCATTCAGCCCAAAGTAGCAATGAGGGATAGCTTTTGTCTATTCACAGTGAAAAATCAAATGTTCACAGATAAGAAGCTCTGGTTAATAATTTGTTGGCCTGCCCAGAAATGTGACACTCTTGGTGCTCCTGGTTTGCAACCACGTTTCCTGACAAAGAGATCTGCTTCCCTGTCTGTCGGCTTGATTCATCTGGATGTCTCCGGTGAGCTTAAATAATTCATGACGATAAAAGTTTATTTTTATGCTGTCTTGGAATGGTAATGAGGGTTTATGGAAGCTGGTGAGATGCAGAGGGAAGCAGCGGGGTGCAGCTGCAGCCTTTGCATGGGTGATGTATTCCCATCATTAGCGGGTCAGATGCCAGGCAGACAGCAGAAGTGGGGGCTCCTTGCACGCTGCCCTGTTGCAGAGCCCCTGCTCTCACCTTGACGTATCACTAAGGCCTCCTTCTCCCCAGCCAAGCTAAGGCCATGCTCTCTGTGGGTGTCCTCTGCCTGCACTGTGGGTTAAGGGGTGTGGGTGACCAGTAGAACAGAAAATCAAACACCCTGTTTTCTATCTGCATTTTACTGGAAGTGTTTCTGTGTCCAGACACTTGATTTCAGTGAACCTGAGAGTGAAACTGGGGACCTCTTCAACTAATGTAACGAAAATTTATAGCTTGAGCTGAAGCAGCCAAACCGTGAGACCTGCTGCCTGCACACTGGAGAGCTGATCATGGAATCACAAAATGGAAGGGACCTTTAAAGGTCATCTAGTCCAACTGCTCTACAGTGAGCAGGGACATCTTCAACCAGATCAGGTTGTTCAGAGACCCATCCAGTATGGCCATGAATGTTTCCAGGGTCATGAGGATCCCGCAGCCCCGAGGTGCCTGGCAGTGGGGGTAGTGACCAGGAACTGCAGAGGCATTCTTGTTGTGGACAGACAGGACCTACAGGGGAACATGGTGAGTTTTGAAAGAGCAAAGCTGGACTCCAGCTGAGGACAGCCTAACAAATCCCATGCATTGGTCTCCCAGAGACCAGTCACCCATTTGTAACGGTTAAGCTCACTGCACCTTTCTGAGAGACCTGCACAGTCTCTGAGATTTCTCATGATTTCTGAGAGACAAGAGGGTTCATGTTCCTGCGTGGCACAGGGAACCAGGGTACACGGTTTGGAGAGTGCACTGCAGCCCCACACCTGCAGGTGCTGGCTTGGCATCAAAACCACCTGTGAATCAGAAACCAAACACTCTGCTCAGTGCTGGTGGCCCTTTGCCAGCCAACAAGTCATCCTTCTGCTTTAAGTGGACCACTAAACATGGTGGAGATGATCCTATGGCACTTACTGAAATAAAACCTGCAGCGAAGCAACGGGAGCTCTAGCTCTGCATCTTTAGCCTTGTTGCCTGCAACACATGACAGCATCAGCCCTGCTGGGAAGTGCTCTGTGGTCCCTTTGCTATGCACTCCTGTACAGCCACCTTTCTCATTACCTGTATACTCAGGAAAGCAGATAGCCAGTGGAGATTTCTTAATTTTCTCCTCAAATATGTCCTTCTTGTTTAGAAAGAGGATGATAGATGTATCTGTGAACCATTTGTTGTTGCAGATGCTGTCAAAAAGCTTCAGAGATTCATGCATGCGGTTCTGCAATAGAAAGGAGAGATCACATCAGGCCAAAGGCAGCGACCCAGGGACATTCAACATGTAGGGAAATCTAAAACAACTAAATTAAGGAGGAAAACAACGAAAAAAAAAGCTACAATATACATAATAAATTTATGTATACATACAGCTGAACATATACATACACAGATGCAGTCCCTATAACATTTGATACAGTTAGTAACTTAAGGGCATTTAACGATACAGAGCTGTTTTGATTTTGCATAACATTAATTTACAGGATCCCAGCTCATAGAAATCATCATGCACCATGCATGGATGGAGACTTATTTTTGCCCTTCGATCAGATTTTTGTGTTGGTGTAGCTCATGCAGATTTTCTAAAAGGTTTTCAATCATCTTTAAAAATTTTTGTTTCCACTTTCTCAAATGTGTGCCGCACACAACTGGTTGGATACATTAACCAAGGACTGGTAGATCCTTGAATTAATCTAGAGTTGGAAGCAGACATCAAGGTAACATAATTTTGGAAATGACCTTGCCGTGACCTTTGCCTGGTTTTGTTACTTTGTTTAGTGTTGGTTCTTGTTGGGCTTTTAATTTTTAAAGGCTTTTTTTGGAGTTCTCTTGGAAGATGGCTCAACAGAAAGTGACTTGCAGAGAAGAAAAAAGTGAAAAAGGAAGAAGAAAAAGTATAAAAAGCAAAAACATAACAAAGAGCATCTAAGAACAACCAGACTAGAAGTCAGGCAGCTACCAGTGATGTTAGCTCATGCCTCTAGAAGAAGATTAGCTACTCGCCAGCAGAAGAGCCATAAGTTCAAATGCACACACAGCGAAAAGTCAGCTCTTTGGTTATAGGTCATGCAAAAAAGGACACAGAAAAGGAGAGAGATAAGAGGAATGAAAAAACCAGACCAGTTAGAGAGTTGCAAAGTCCGCCACATGGTTTTATGGTGGTGGAAAGAGCTCACGGCAAAGTCAACCAAGTGTCATGTTCCCTGCTGCTTTCAACTCTCAACTCAGTTTTTCTTTTTTTTTTTTTTTCTCAGTTCAAGAGAAGCTTCATACCTGCCAAATTTGGTTGGTCTCTCAAATGCTCATTTTTTGGCCTTTGTTTGGCTAGATAAGGTCAGTCGGCCGAGGAAAAGCTGTGAAGGTGCCGAGGCTGGTGATGTTTGGCGCGCGAGGCCGACGCCGGAGTGCGCACGCCGGTCGCGTGGCCATCTCTCAGCCGGGAGCCGGGTAGCGGAGAGAGCAGGCGCAGTGAGGACGAAGCACACCCAAGAGTCAGGGGGTTATCAAAGGCAAAGCATGGTACAGACCAGACCGGCTCCTCGGCTTTTCCCAGCGGGATCTCCTTGGGACAGCATTCCCCAAACCCGCACATAAGAAACTGGTTACAGCCACCACCACAGAGACGCCAGAGAGAACAGGGCTGCACGGGCTTGTTACTGGAGGGTTTTTTGGAGTGGGTGCAGCATGTCCTACCCACCCAGCTCTGGAGTTGGGAATTTGGAGTTGTACAAGAGTCAGCTGGGTGCCTTTACCCCGCTTCCACTCCATTTCACACCCATGCTGGCAGCACAGTTGAGCCCAGCACTTGATTGATTAACACTTTTCATTTCATATACTTTAGCTGTTGCTGAATGTTTTATATAGACAGAAGTGGCTCTGTGGACGAAGGAAACATTCAATCCAACCCAGAGTGAAACAGGATGCCTGCGATTTGCTGTACCCTGTCTTGAATTGACCGAGCATTTCCCCACCATGCAAGGTATCAACACGTGGGGACGACGCGATCATGTACGAATGTAAAAATGCATTTACTCATTAGGTCTCGGTTGCAACATGTTGCTTATCTGGATCATCCCGTGCCTGTGGGCTGGTTTTTGCTAACCCATTTCGTACTGGCTGGTGTGGGAGCCCTGGAGCATTTTGCTACTTGTGGTCCCAAAATGTAGAAACCTGGTGTACAGAGGTTTTGTACAGGAGATACTTGGCTACCCAGAGGTTTTTGGTGGAGAGAATAAAGTGGAGGGTGGTCAGGGGAACAGAAAGCAAATATAATTAACCATTCTTTTAAACAAAGTCCCTCACAGAACATTTTACATGACATTTTTATCATACTTGCTGATTCAAAATAAAAGCATGGAGAGAGATGTGAAGGCTGCTTGTGGGTTAAATCTACTTATCTTATCCACAGCAGCTGTCAGCCTTTGGTCACTGCACGTACCCCTCTGCCCCTCGGCAGCCCTGTGCCACCCTGCACAGCCCTGCACAGCCCCGGCAGTGAGTGGTGGGGTGAAACTGCTCCTCGTGGCACGGAGAGCACCATGGGCAACATGAGGTTTGTCTAAGAAACAGAAGCTAAGGACTTGTCAGCTGGGCTTTGTGGTTAGGTGAAGCTGACTTTTCTACAGTAAGAAGACTATGTAAGGAGAAATCCTTCTCTTATAAAGTCTGATTAATTTGTGTTAATACATGTTAGGAAATGAGAGTGTTTTCCCAAGAAACAGGGATTCTTAGTGCTCAGTTGTAACCAGACCACAGAATCACAGAATCATATACACACAGCACACACCAACAGACCTCTGTAGAACATGAGACTCACACTAAATGTCCTCTACTCCTTTCAGATTCCAGAAACAAGTTTTAAAGCTTTCTAAGGCTGCCTGACCTGGCTTTCTGATCTCTACATGTTGATTTTTCCCCCTGCCAGTTGGCTGAGTAAACATAACCACCTGTTCAGCCCACTCATCCCTATTTACATGGGCAATGTTTTGGTCTTAAAATCCACCTTTTCCTTTCCCACCACTAAAGAGAAGACAACATTATTCAAAATCCAGGAATTTCCTTCTGTGTTTGGCAAAGGTGCGGAGCAATATCCTGGGGAGCAAGCACAGATGCTTCTGTTGTCATACCTGGATGCCATGTGGGAAATGTTGTCGCATCCTGGGAAGGCTTCTGGGAGCTCAGACATAGATGCAAGCTATCCAGGTGCTGGCTAGCATCAGGAATGCCTTACTGTCTCCCTTTCCTTTCCCTTCCCAACAGTCACTAGTACAACAGATGTTTGAAGGAGCCCTCTAACAGCTATGGCAGACCCAGCCTGAGAGGTAAGGATGGAGAGTCAGTGTCTGGGGACCAAATGTAAAAGGACAGGCTGCTGCTAAAGGAGGAGTGAGAAGTTAAAGCCTCCAAATAATCCCTCTCCTCCCAGTAAATCCACAGCGGAAGTTTTAGTCCCTTAGAGCTTGTCTTGGGCCCCTCTCAGGAGTACCTGTGCTGCTCTGATGGGGCAGTCATGCCTGCTCTGTGAGGAGCCACTAAAGGTTACACTCCTCAGACTTTCAGATGAAGTGATATAAATTACTTCACCTGCTTTTGGACCCATTGTGCTGCTTTTTCTCACTTCATCTTGAGTCTGTCATTAAGAGGAGGACTCCTCAGACACTGACATCTAAATGTCCCTTCCTATTCCAAAACTGATATTTTAAATCCTTATTCCTGCAAATACTTTATACCCCAACAAGGAAAGCAGCCCCACCAGCCACATTACAGAGGAGTAACCACTTGCTCATACATATTCAAAGTCCAGTTAACTTTTCTGCACAGGACAAGAGAGAGAATTGCTCACAGCTGAGTTCAGATGTCATTGCACAGCCATGTTTCCGTCACTGATGTGAAGGGCAAACAGCTTTCCACCGAGCGTGAGGCAGAAAGGATGCTGTGGTTACGACTCTGCCAGGCAGAAACACACTGATAAAACCCATCTTTTTTTTTTCACTGGAGTATGGGAGGAGAGCTGGTGATTTCTGCAACACACAGTTGATTCAATCTTTTCTGTTTTCCTTGGTGATTAAGTGCTAGCTGTCATGCAAACTATAAGGACACTGATGGTTATCCAAGGCGCAGAAACTCCATATTCCCCCTCCTGCTTATATTTCCTAAGATGTCCAAGCCACTTTTGCTTGCTTTGTCACTCCTAAGGCAATTTCTGAGTGCTGCAATTCCATTTTCCTTGCCCAATGACAGCAGACAGAGCACACTAACCAGGTCATGCAATGCAATATGAACCAACAGGCCAACACTAATGCACGCCAAGGGTCACCAGCACAGTGCCTTCAACCCATCCCATCCTCAGCAACGGGGCCATGAACAATACTTGCATGTCTTGGCTAGATAGGGTTGACCTAAATATCTCAGTTTCAAAGGCAGCAATGTACAGTATGAACATCAACCTTTCTTGCCATGACTCCTTTGAATTTGCCAGGAAAAAAACCAGAGAGTAGTCTCAGTTCCCATGACAGGTCCCATGCCATTACTGTCTTTTTTAAAAACTCCATTAGGAATTCCATTTGAAAGGAACAACAGAAATCTACCTTTGTTAATAATTTTCTCCAATTTTACAGAGTGATATGACTGCTGTCCCTCTCTCCTCCCCGATTACAGAGCTGAAGCTTTCCGTCCTGTAACCTCAATTTATGAAACATAAAGGTAATTCACAAATGAGATAAAATAGCCTTGTTATGCAAAGACATAATCCATGAAGATGTTCTGTCAGTTAAAACCAGGACATTCCAACTGTGCACAAATATGGCAGAGATCCTGGCAGCCTCTTGTCATGGACTTGATAAAGGTAGAGGATGTAATTTAGCCTCATGAATTCTAGCTTGGGCTGTGGCTGGCAGCAGTGGGACTGATGAAGTCACTGCTTGAATCTCTCTCATGGCTTGTTCCTCTTCCCTAGGAGCTGGGCACACAGGGAAGCAGTTCAGATCTGCCAACAACAGTGTAAGAAGGTGTTGGAGGCAATGGGAGAAGATGGGTTCAGCAGCACTGGGAATTTCTGTGCAAAGTGTGATCGTTATGGGTATATGGGTCTAAAAATCACAGAGGCAGAAAATTTTCTTTATTTTCTTTATGTCTTTCTGATCTGGACATAGGGAAGTACTTGGTTTCCCTCACTTCCACTGTGCAACTCTTTGTGGCAGCGAATTGGAGAGAAAATACATCCCTTATAAAAGACTGTGCTCTTAGGGAGCAGGGATGGCTTTGCACTCAGCAGCCCTGTTTTAGCTGCTGCAGAAGGATGGGCGCTCAATCTTTTAAAACAAAGAGCACAATAAATCACAAAAAAACCTTTAAAAGCGTAGAGCTGTGTTTGAATTTTAAGGGCAGAGGGAGTTTCACCTAGCCTTGTTTAACCAGCTCTTTGGAAAGGATTCACAGTAAACCTGTTGTTTGTGAGTTTCTTCAGTGAGTCAAGTTGACACTACACTTGTTCCAGCTGGAGCTTAGCAAGATGAGTCCCTCCCTTCTCCATGTTAGGCTGACTGCATCTGAACTGCAGTTCCCTCCACCTGAAGCGTGGTTTGACTTAGAGAAGTGCAAAAAGTGCCAGTGAAATCCTATGATCATGGACAACTGGGTGCTGAGCACAGGAGGAAAAGCCATTCTCCCTGTGCACCCAACTTTGTAAGGGTTTTTTTGGGCACTGAGGGGCAGTAGGGCTTTTTCCCTCTCATGGCTCTATGCCAGCAATGAAAGCCCTTTGGAAGTCTTCTCATACTCAATGAGACATCTGTACAGCCCCCAAACCTTCAGGGACTCAATACAGCTGGAAGTGTCTGGACCATAGTAAGCATCTCTAGAAAACGAAGCTGGAGGAGTGGCTTCCAGCTCACTTTCTCAGCTGCCTCCTCTTTGTGTTTTCCAAGTGAGAAGCAATAAAAACTGATTGACGTCATTAGAGCCAGCAGATGTGACGGCAAATCAGCTGACTGAGGAGATGCTGCTGTACTGCTGGGGTTTGGGAGAGGCACCATATTAGCAGGGAGGAGATGAATGTTTGGGGGCTCAGCTGGGAGGGGTCAGGGTCTGCGGGTGCCATGTTTCCCACCTGCCATTTGTGATGGGGATATAACAGGGCAGGTGATATCCAACACCACTGTTTTTTCCTATTTGTATTGGCCTCGCCCAGGGTTGTTTATTTGGGTTAGGCAGGGGCGTCTTGCCAGTGTGGTGGTGGCGATGCCTAATCCTTTCCCTGTTTATGCCGAATGTGTAAATGAGCAGCAGCTGCCTCTGCCCTCCTGTTGCTCAGCATCCCCCAAAATGTGTTGCGAGAAGGGACTGAAATAGCAAGCAAATGTCAGCGCTGTGCCAGAGCTGCACCAGCCTGCTCTCCTGCTGCAAAAGGAAAGTCAGAGATGCATGAATCCCAGTTTCTGCAGCAGGGCACTTCACGAGGGAGGCTGAGCTGGCACCCTGCTTGTCTCCAGTGTGGTGCTGGGTGAGGGATAGTCACTGGGAGGGCTCTCCCCAGGAGAGATGCCCTAACCTCCAGTTCAGAGGAGCAGAGTTAAGCCTGACATTTAAAAAGTAGCACTGGCATTCAGGCCCTTCCATTTTGTACTCTGTGGCTTTGAATCACAGGCTCTGGCTTGTGTAGATGAGCACCCAAAGGTGACTTGTATTAAAAGCTGCCTCTGGCTTCACAGTTTGGGTGTCACAGTCCAAGTTATACCTACAGAGCACCTTGCTCTCTGCTCAGATCACAGCTTTGCTCCCTGTCCCCTGGACCTGCCCTCTCCCTGTGTGTTCTTCTGTATCTCCTGGCTGTTTTCACTGTCTGGCTGCAGAGCTCTATGGCATTGAGATAACGGCTGGATTTTTCAAACCAGGTCAGAAGATTTTGGTTCATTCCCAGTAAATCCTACAGGGCTGAGCATCCTTAAGCATATCAGGTCCAGTGTCAGAGGGAGGAGACAACTGGAGGGTATAAATAAGAGGACATGAGAGGACGTAGGGTGTCTTAGTCAGTCAGGAGGGACATAGCCACTATCACAAAATAAAATAATCATAAAATAACCTGAGTTAGAAGAGACTCACAAGGATCATCAAGTCCAACTCCTGGCCTGCCACAGGACAACCCCAGGAATCACACCATGTGCCTGAGAGCACTGTCCAAACACTTCCTGAACTTTGCAGGCTCCGTGCTGTGATCATTTCCCTGGGGAGCCTGTTTCAGTGCCCAATCACACTCCTGGTGAAGAACCTTTTCCTAATTTTCCTAAAAACCTCTCTTTGACACAGCTTTATGCCATTCCCTTGGGTCCTATGACTGGTGATGTTAATATCACCCTGAATTCTGGCACCAATACCATCCAAACAACCAAGTGACTTCATCAAAGAATTTGCTAGAGCTCATAAATCTGGTTCAGAGGCTAGAAACCACAGTACCCCTAGTGTTTTTGGAACAAGACAAGTGTTACCCAACAGCAATCTTTTCCTGCATGCCTTCCTCGTCCACAGCTTTCTGCAAGCCTGACATCTTTACAAGCAGAAAAAAAACTCCACCATCAGAGAGACAGAGCTGGCAGGAGTGAGCCCTCCATGCTGTCGCAGACTGGGCACCAGTGAAATCATTACTCAGTCTGAGTATGGCCTCCAATTCCTTTTCATTAGACAAATGCAACTGGTTGCCCACAGCAGTTGTCATTAGTCCCAAAAACATGCATCCCCATTACACTGAATGAACGGCCAGAATACAGTAATGAGTCTTATTGCATCCTTTCTGTGTATTCAATTCACTTGTATTAATTGCACTCTAATACCAGGGAGCACACAGGTCCTCGCCAGCTTTATTTCCAGATGGTATTTTGAGTCTAATGCCACAGTGGGAAGTCATAAAATCTCTCCTAGAGCAAATTACCTGAGGAATCAAACAGTTCCATTCTCACTAAGGAAAATGAATTTCTGTAGCCTGAAGAAATAGGTTATATTTCTAGGCTGAGCCTTGGGTGTGCATGGCCACCCTGCACCTCTGCACCATAGCCTGACTGCTTCCTTAACATCTGTTTTAAATCTCACTGTGCTGTATCTCCTTCTGTAATGCATTTTGAAAACACACAGCTCAGTTAGGAGAAATGAAACACTGTGACTTTACTGGTACAAGGAAGCATTACTGGAGCATGCAGACTTCATTTCAAAGAGTGTGGAGGAGGACAAATGTCCCCAGGATTTCAGAGTCAAGGAGGAGTGCCAGACAAAAGCCCATTACTGTAGCACCCCAGGGAACATTCTCCAATCTCAAGATGTTCCTGGCTAAGCAGTACCCCATAAAGAGGTGTTAGGGCCTCCAGGACCCTGTTAGACTCACCGTGGTTTCATCTTCATGGAGCACCTGGTCGTAGCCACTCAGCGCAACACAGAAAATGATTGCTGTGACATCCTCAAAGCAGTGAATCCACTTCTTGCGTTCTGACCGCTGGCCCCCGACATCAAAGAGCCTGTGGCACAGGAGAGGACCATCAGCACCCACCCTTTCTTACTTATCAGGAAACTTTAGCATCCCTGGCATTTTCTGACCACATGGTCCCTGGAAGGCTCCCAACACAAAGCAATGGGTCTTTCACCACTAGCTTGGTCTTCTCTGGGGACTGGAGTCGAGGAGGACCAGCAGAAGCGTTACAGATCGGGATGTGGGGATTTATGGGAGAGCCTTTGCAGCGTGCTAGGTCCTGAAGGGTCTGTGGAGGTGGAGACCTCATGCCCTTGAGTTTTATATGCTCTAAATACTGTTTGTGCATGGCTTTCTGTCTTTGTGCCCTCTTCTCTACTGGCTGGGATTGTGAGGGTCAATGTATAGCATTAAGTACGTGGGACCAAGTCTCTTCAGAGAAAAGATCTGGCCAAATATTTTAACTTCTATGAGGCTGGATGAGACTTGGGGGTCAATCTCATATTATACTTTCCAACAAAGTGGTATTGTTTGGGTTAGAAGAAGCTGACAGTGACTTTTGAGACAGAATTACCAGATGTTTCATATTGTTGACCCTCCAAAACACCATGTCTTCTGCAGTAGGAGATATCCATGCACTGACGAGCAAATTAACAACTTTTCCTTTAGGCACTATGGGGAAACCCTGTGATAAATAGTTGTTCTGAAAATTTACTGTGCAGTTTTAGACTGACCTGAAGTGGAGGTTTTTGAATGTGAAATGGGTTTCTACGATGCCAGTTGTTTTGACCCTGGTTCGGAGGATGTCCTGCTCCGTGGGCTGGTAGTCTGCAGCTCCAATTCGATCTAAGCTGTCTAGGTAGCTAAGAGAAACAGGGAAAAGAAAAAGAAAGCAGATAAGAATAAGACACACATTAATCTTTGTCAATCTCAGATGAATCCTTCAGCTTCCTATTAATCTTTTTCAATCTCATTTTTCATGGCTGAGTATATTGTAGTTAAAGGAAAAAAAAAACCTTTTCTGGGGAAAAACAAACCCCACTGACCTAAGCATAAAATCTGATAGTAAACTGAAAGCAGGAAATTAAGTGTGATGTGTTGTGAGCCCTGATTGCAATCTGTGAAAATACACAGTTTTAATATTACTTGCTATTTTTATTCCTTGAAGGACAAAGGTCCCAATTGGTCCATTGTGGTGGATTCTGTACACACACACTTCTCTGCAAGGGTTTATTCAGATGAGAGGTTGGAGCACAGAGGTCTTGCTCCCAGAACATACAGGTCGAGTCCCCTTTGGGAGATGGCTCTCTCTGTGCTGGGAAGGGAGATGCTGTGCTCTGATGGGATCCCTTGCTTTCAGCCAGCTCAGACGAAGGAGATGAATCTGCCCAAGTGAGTCACTGCCTCAGTTTGAAATGCAGCTCTGGGCTGACGCTGTGCGAGATGCAGCCTTTGGATAGAATTCAGGGCCCCACTTAGATGGTGATAATCTGGGGTAAAAATTGGGGCTTAGGGGGTGTAAAGGGAAGATCTAGCTTTCTAAAACACTTAGATGGTTTTAAAACATGTAACTTTGTTCTACTCTAGGCTTAAAATCTATGAAAACAGGCAATGCCTCCCTAGGCTGGAACTTGGGGTACAAAGTCCTCTCTTTTCACAGGAAATATTTCCACAGAGGAACCCAACCTATTCACCTATATGACCACAATTCAGTTTTTCATCCACATTCAAGACAATTTTTCAAAACAGTTTATAAAGAAAAGCAGAATTTGATTAATTTTTAAACACAGAGCTGCATCACACAGGAAGGTCTTTCTCACCACCATTAAGGCTGCATGCAGGCACTCCAATTTCTCTTAAGGGGTGTCTGATGTGCATTACAGGGCCTAAACACCCATCTCTAGGCCAAGGAGCATCAATCTAATGAACTGAGATGCTTTCAACATACTGTGGTATAAAAGGGCAGGTCTGTGCATAAGCAGTGGTCTTTGATGCCCATTCCTGCATGTCACCCAGAGAGGCAGCGGGGCAGGAGGTGACTGCTGATGGCAGGAGAGGAGGCTACCTGTTGAGCTGTTAGCCAGAGGATGACAGCTTTGCCCAATACAGTGGGAAGAGAATAAAGAGTAGTAAGAGGAGCTGGGCAGTTGTAGCGAAGGAAAAGACTTCATGGTCTCTGGTCTGAGCTTACTGATGAGTGTGAGACAGTATGAGCTGGAACCATTCACTTAAGACAGCCATGATGTCTAAGCTCGACTTTTTCTTTCAGTTTAGCTAAATGTGATTAAATATTACTTTTTTATAAAACACAGAGTGTGGATTTTGTCCTGATGAATAACAAATCACCTCCCCAGCCTCCTGTGTCTTGCCACAGCACATCCTGCTTGGCCCGAACTTGGCCCTGTCCTGCTGCTGGAGATGCTTGCCCTGATGCATCCAAAACCAAAGAATGGTTTTCCATTTGTGCCCTGGAGGGAGTGCTCTGAGCCAGGGCTCTGAAGCAGAACCTGGTGTGCTGGGGCTGTGCACTCTGCTACCAAGAAAACTCTCTGCCACTGTTCTTTCACGCCTACCCCACTAGCCTGGAACAAACACGCAGCCAAACTCTGCCCTAAGGTCAAAAACAAACCTCACCCTGCTCACATCACGTATTTTCCCCACCTATCATATTTATAATTTATTTTTGCTAAGGAATTCCAAGAATCATACCAGCCAGAGAAAAGTATATAACCTAAGCAGGCTTATTTTTGTTGTGCCCTTTTCCAAGCATTTAAAGGCATTGTGGTTTTGTGACAGATGCTCCCTTAATAACCTTATGATAGGCCCTGGATAGATGAATGGGCTTCATTTGAAATCAGATCCTCTGCTGTGACGGCTGAAGCCACGATCACTCATCTATTCACAACTGGTGTCAACTCCTGTTATTTAAGAGACAGCTGCATCTCTTCACATGGCCCCACAGACCGAGGCAGCCCTGCAGTGCTGGTATTTAGAGACCCGGGCTCTGCTCTCTTCTCAGGATTGAAATTCTTCAAGGTGATGGTAAAAAGTGGAGGTGTAAGGGTGAGGTAACAATTTTCTTTTCTTCTCACATCTCTTGGCAGTACACTGAAGTCCTTTATCATTTCCTCCATCTTCATTTTCTGTATTTTCTGGTGATACAACTATCTTCAATTTAACATTTCCCATTAATTATTCTTGCCTTTGAGATTCTCCCTAAATGCTGGGAAGGCAGCAAATGAAGAAATTTGCTGCAAACTGGCTAAAGAATTCAGCACCACAGCAGTGCAGCGACAGAGGAGTTCATTACTCTAATTACTGCCCTTGACCTGCGACGATTTGCAGGTGAACAGTAGCATCCTTTAAACCCTAGGTTGTGTGCTGGGACTTCAGAGGGCCCTCACTCTTGCTACTGGCATGCAGCTTCATGTGCCCGCCTCTACTTGAATTACTCTGGGAGATAAGAGGTTTGGGGGAGCTGATGCAGCCTGCCAGCCTCTTGAGAGGGCAGGATGATAGTAATAATGGAAAGCCAAGCAGGATCCATCCCAGCCACCCTCTCCTACCTGACAGTATCCAGCTTCCAATCCCAGATGGGATCTCTCCATAGGAACCTCTCCTGGGGGGTCCCTATCACTGCTTTCCAGTGCTTAACTGGTGTTGTGACAGAAGAACACTCAGTACCCTCAGCACTCAACTTGTCCTGGCTGCAGATAAGTGAGTTCTGCAAGTCTGGTGCAGTGGGGTCACTCCCACACTAATGCCTCCAGCCTGGGCACCCCAGCTCTGCTACCTGCTTGCCAATACACCCGTTGCCTTTTCTTTTAACTTCCCTCTTCATCTCCTCACTCATCTTTAGTCTTTTCCACCACTCTCTGGGTGTTTCTCAAGGACTTAAATTCTTTCAGTTGCCTGGGTCTGCTTTTCATCCGTTTCTGGGAGTCTTGATGAGGGTCAGCCATCAATTTATATGAGGTTATACAACATTTTCAGTGCTGGTTTTGAGGCTGCATTCCATAACTGTTTACTCCTCTGGCTGCTCTCCCCTGGAATTTCTCCCACCTCAGGCTGCAGCAGATATTTTTTTCCCCTGGATTAGGCTGCAGCTGAAGTGGACCCTGTCAGCGTATGCACCCTGCAAAGCTCAGCTGATTTTAGCTGCCACTTTTTCTCCGTGGTTCCCGCTGGCAGGTATCTCTGAAATTTCACTGGAGTGCTGGAGCTCCTGGCCCACACTGCCTGGAAGGACCTGCTGGTTTCCTGGTATGAGCCTGAGCTAGGGAAGAACAGGGTGTCTTGGGGGTGCAACCTCTTTGGGACCAGGGAAACCCAAGTGGGAACAAATTACTACACATGGCACTGGATGGCAGCACACATGGGTATGCCCTTTGAACTGCAAATCTCAAGGCCAAACTGTTGTGGGAGATAATTAGTTGTTGAAGCCAACAGACTCAATGACACATAATCCCCTCAGAAGCTGGCATCTGTTTAACCAGCAGAAATAAGAGCACTTTGGAGGCCGTGGAGCGAGAACTCGGCTCTCTCTCTTCCGTGTCATCGGTGCTGGCATCAGAGCTCTTCTGCTTCCCAGCTCCAGGGTTTGCACGCTGGAGTGGAAGTATATCTGAAATGACACATCAGCTCTTACTTGTAGCCTGCCCTGCCCAGGGTTTGCAAGGGTTAAAAAAAGCTGAAGGAAGGTTAGAAGGTTTGTGAGTACATGAGTAACCCTCTAGCATTTCTACTCCTGAGTAGCTCCATTACTGCTTGTATCTTTTATCTTAAATGCTTTGTTTTGAAGCAGATTGCAGGTTTCTGAGTCACTCAGTTTATCAGGCTCAAGGAGGTGAAGCCCAACTTTATTATGCTGCTAAAAGCAAAATGCAGAAGAAATGGCAATTCCCAAACACAAGGAGAGGAATTCATTGAACAGAGGCTAGAAAAGGCAGGAGCTCTGTACAGACTGGCTGATAGTGAATATCTGCACACAGTCATATTGCGCCTTCATTTGCTACCACATGCTGTGGTAGCAGCACTGTTGATGCCAGAGACACTGCATGGAGAAAGGACTTTTGTCCAAGTTGTCCCACAGGCATAGCCTGGTGGTAGCAGCCTATGTGCAGTGCGTGGACAGGGACCCCTGCCCAGGCTCTCTGCTACCTCAGGAACCTTCTCCCAGGACTGTGCTGCCTATGCCAAAGGCTCCACTGGCTGCTTTCTTGGGTGAAGAAGCACGGCTGAGGTTGCAGGCTGTGGTCAAAGCTGCATACCTGCAGCAAAGCTTACACAGATGTACATTCACATCTGTTGAGGTTAACAGCAATAAGATGGTTAAACATCTGTTGGGGTTTTCTTGCCTCCAAGGTGACACCGTGGCAGTCTTTTTGCAGGCAGCATCCAGCTCTCCTGTGCACACCCGAGGTGCTCACACCCTGCTGATGCCGAGCTCATGTTCTGAGTGCTCAACAAGCTGCAGTGCAGCAGCAGCCACTGGGGCAGGTCTGCAGGCAGTGAGAGTGGGAGCTTCAGGACAGCAACCCTGGAGACACCATCATCTTCCCATGGAGTGGCTTCTCCATCCTGGCAGTCCTGATCTCTGCCCATGTCTCCTCCGTGAAGAAGGAGACTGCATGTGCATGGGATACCCCAGCCTCGATTTGTTGGCTTGCACTGTATTTGATTGAGGAAGCAAATCCCCATTTGTCAACATACACAGCTGAGTCACTGTGGAGTTATTTTGGACTCTGTGTACTGAGGCACTCAAGGGGCAGCTCCAACATTGTGTCCTGGCAATTGCTGAGATTTTAATCAAGGTTGCCACAAACAGCATGCATCTCATCTAAATCTAGATGCTTATGTAAAGATATTTTCACTCAAACACTCCTTCCTCACTCATGGATGGAAGGCTACCTGCATCTGAACTTAGTTTCCACTTTATCTTCTTCCTTTCCTTCACTGATGAACACACAGCTCAATGTATATTTAGCATTAAAATAATTTAATATTTAGTGACCTTATGGGTTTAGGGAGTATCAGTAGTGCATCTGCAACAGCACAGTAAACTTTTAAGAGTATCTCCTGCCAGAAAGAAGAACAGTGTGGGCACTGCTGCCCAAAGGTGTGATAAAGGTTTGTTTGGCTGCCCAGGGCAGCTGGTGCTGAGCAAACACCCAAAAGTCATGGCACCTTGGTGTTTTTCCTGCGGACACTATGCCCAGCCATAGCTGCTGTAATATGTTAGGGGAAGGGGAAAAGTCAAGCACAGCCCACTCTCAGAATCCAGCACCCATAGAAGTGATGCCACAGGTGTCTTAAATAATCATTAGTTATGAAAGGCTTGAAATGTTGCCAAGCAGTGGCATCATGTCCCTTCAGCAATTGATCCTGCCTAAGGGTAGGGACTGCGGTGTGCACACACACATGCAGAGCCCTCCTAACAAAAGCCAGAAGATGGTACATCTTTGGGCACTTCCAGGTGGATTATGGCAGGCAGGGAAAAGACCTTAGGGGCTAAGAGGGCAAGAACATTGCTTGGTGTTTTCTGAGCCCAGCTCAGAGAAGGACAGTCGTGGAAATGTGCTCCTGGATTTTGGGCAATGTGTTTTGTGTTTCTGGCTGCATTCCATGATCAGCCAGTCCTGCCTCGATGGGAATCACATGAATTACATGGCAGGCTCTGCTGTCCTGCTGCTGCTCCTAATGATAAATCTCATCTCACATCCAACCAGATGAGATACCAGCATGGACACTCTCCAGCTTCCCCCCCGCCTTAACTAAATCCAACCAGTGACACATCAGTTCTGGTGTCTGCTTCTTGCAGAATGCTAACAGCCAGAGTGATGGTCACCAGGCTTAGGGATTACTGGGGTTACTTTCCTGAAAGAACCTTGCTGGATGACATGGGTTTTCATTACTGTCCCTTGGGAAATGAGGAGGATGGTGCCTGCTATTAAAGGAAGGTGACAGAAGAGATGTTGCATTTTTCTGGTTTTTTTCCTTTTGCCCTGCACTGAGGCAGGGCTGTACAGGGCTCGTACATCAAGATCAGCTTGACAAGTTGGTATTAATACTACTGAGAGGCAGAAGGAAGGAACAAAAGCGGGTTGGAGTTTAGCTGTCCTAGTTAGACTTGCAGTTTTCCAAGGCATGACTGGATCCAGAATAATTTTTAGCATCACATTTGGATGAGCAGAGTCACTAAATAGCAACCATTTAACAAAGAGACTTCAGGACATGAGGGGTCTCCAGGTGTAAGCTGCTGGCTGGCTTTCCTCATGGGTGGTAATTTGGTCAGCAGTGTATGATGGTCTCCTTTCTGCTGGAATTAAAGGCCCCTGTGTTATGGTTTGAGTTTGTGACCAGAGAGCTCTGGCTGCAGGAGAGGTGGTCTTTGGAGGAAAAGGCAGCACTAACAACCCCTTCAGAAAGGATTTTGGAGGGGCCCTGAGAAAGCAGATGTGGGCTCATCTTCCTGCAATGAAATTTGAAAATTGGATGGGATGTAAGAGGGGGTGATAAAGACTTTTTTCTTACATATTGGAGCCCTTACAAAAGAGAGAAAGAACGTGTCTGGATCAGATCAATGACTCACCTAGCTTAGCTAGTGTCCAAGAGCAGATGTTGAGCGAAGAGTATGAATACAGGGCGAGTATGCAGCACTCAGCTTTCCCAGCCTCCAGTACTTCATATGGATAACAGAATTTCAAAGAGAAATGTTGTATCTTTATATTTATTACCCCTCAATGATTTTTCTTCCAGAAATTTGTCTAGGCACTTATAGCAGCAATTTAAACTTCTAACAGCCACATCTGCAGCAAGGAATTTCCAAGCTCAGCTACCCTGTCTGTAAAAAACTGCCTCTTTTTGATTTTTAAACTGCCATGTCAGAGTTTAACTTTGTTAATTTTTGAATGGGAACAGCTGTCCTCTCTCTTCCCTATTCCCCACTTACTTCTCTGTAGACATCTCTGTAGAACTCCACACATCCCCCTGTGAAGCATCTTTACTCTGCTACCTGTGTGGAAGCACTTACGAGCCTTTCACCACATAGGAAGGAGTTTTCCTCATCTCCTGAATCCTATCTGAGCTGGAGAAAGGAGGGAGCCATAGCTGCCTTTTTCTATAAGTAACCTTGGGCTTTATGGTCATTGAATATGATACTACTTGGAGAACCAGACTGCAACTCCAGCCCCTTGAAGCTGCTGCGTGGGCAGATTTGGTGACCATAGTTCACCGGCAACACGGTGATCCCTTTTAGCAGTGTCCTCCTCTGGGCAATGCTGCTGTTTTACATAAACACCCTGTGATTTAAACTGTTTAGTGCAGAGCCGCTGACCACAGGGCACCCTCCTCTTTGTTTTATAAGCAAAAGATTTTTACGGGGCTGGCTTTATCTTTCCAGTGGTGCTGTGTGAACCCAAGCCTGCCCGGATGACGCAGGGCTCAGGCTGTGCAAGGTCTTCTCTCCTGGTGGCCGTGCATGCAAGTGTCCTCTGCACAGCAGGGTAGACACAGGCACTGATCGAAGTTTGGCTGAAGCAGAGGAAGTCTCAAAGCTTCAGCCCAAATCCTGCTTTATGTAAGTCTCTGCTCCCTTCTGATGCCCAGCTCTGAAGGACAGTAGCTGAGCTGGAGAAGGGATGAGGAATGGTGGGACTCAGAACCCTGGAAGTGAGCAGGATCTGTGCCAAAACCTTTACGCAACAGTTCAGTAGGTTTGAAGCTTTTTTTCCTTTGCTCCAGGACTGCCGTTACAAAGCTGCTGACAGTGGAGATGATGATTTTCTATACTGTAAAAAAGAAGAAAGGAAAGAAAAGGAGGGGCTAAAAATAAGCCCCAGGGAGTATGGGATAATGAAGAGCTTGTTATGGAATGAAGCCCTGCTCAGAGCATGCAGGCCCTGTGCTGCAGTGGGGCTCCTGGTGCATTCACAAGCATCTGCTCAGCCCAAACAGGGGAGAGACATCAACAAACCCAGCTTCCTGCATCCAGTCCCCAGCGAGCACTGCAGGAAGGATCGCTCGCCCCAGTGCTCCTCACATCACATGGCAGACGATTAAATTTGGCCCCAAGGCCAAACGAGCTAATTGTTCAGAATTACTCCAATCCTGGAAAGCAGACAGCTGGGACCACAGATGAAACCAGTCCCACAGATTTTAACCTTTTGATCAGCCGCTGGCCAGAGATATTCATCAGGGTGTGCACAAAGGCCTGAGACGTGTATTTACACACTTGTGGCAGTTGGGGAAGCATCATTAACATCTCCACTTCTAAGCTGGAAGGAAAAAATTAGATATAGCTGCAGTGTTTTGTAGTTCTAGGTGTTTGTCTGCAGCAGGAATAGCACCAGTGAGGGATTTAGATCTAACGCTGCGAAGGAAAGCACCAGTTAATGAGATCTGCACTCTCGTATCAAGTAGCTGGAGGATGTCCATGGCTGGACAACGGTGCAATTATGAAGAGTGGGGTGGGTCTGTCAGGAGTTGGCTTCATTCCGGGGCCTCATTTATCTATTCACCCTGCTGAGGAAGATGTGTTGTTGATGATGGAGTGGAAATCATATCTCTGGATCTTCTCATCTGTCTATTTTCCTGATCTATTAGCAAGCTACAGGGATTTCTGCTTTCAAATCCCACTCAAACATCCCTGCCACAAACCAGGGGTACCAAAATTAGCTGGTGCTCTGCCATGAACAGATGTGACCCACAGGTAGCAAAAGCAAAGCCTGGAAATGTTACCCTTGGCTGTATGCTAAAAATATCTTAGTTATCCCAGACATAGGTGGATCTCTCGGGAGTGTAAAATCTGTGCTACGCAAATGGACTTTCTGGTCCTTCTCAGCAGCTGTCAGGCTGAGGCTCCTGCAAGAACAGCCTTGCTTGTGGTATTGCAGCATTTTGGTTTCAGTCCAGGCCTGATCCAGAAGAAGAGACACATAAGGGAAAATTCATGGAGTTTCTCATCTCTTTAGGAAATGCTCAGCTGAATCATTGTTAGAAGACTTATTTGTCATATATCAAAATATCTCGATCATTCCCGTGAGGAAAACCTGTCACCTGGGCTAGGCTGGGCTGATGAGACATCCTGCTGACCCCACATTTTTCCTTTCCCCCTCTTTTATTGGCATAAGCAACCTCAGAGGTTTGTAACCATAGTCTTCTGTCACCACACACCCACCCTTGGGATTAGCCTCCTGCAGTCCTCCGGACAGTGGTCCTCCTCCTGCTCTCAGGTCTTTGGAGGAGTGGGCTGATCCCTGTGTTCAGCTAAAGATGCATCACTGATGTGTGCATGATAAAATTTTTTGGGATACTCCTTATGGGACAACCCAGCCATAAAGCTGGGGTGGCTTTGTGGGAAATGAGCTGAAGATACCACCTCAGAGGCATGTACCTCCATGAGGGCCAAGGACGGCTGTCTCTACACTTGAGGTTGTGCAGACTTTCTCCTGTGCCCTCGGGACATGTCCCTACCAGAAAGAGCCTCTGCTGTCTGCCCATGGACCTTGTCAGTGACCACATCTCTCTGGAGTGAGCTGTGGGCCATGGTGCTGCAGTAAACCAGGTGAGAGGACCAGTAGTTCCTGCCTGCTTGTGGGAGAAGTTTGAATTGACCCAGGAGCACTTCATCTCCACTGGGAGGATGGGATTGGGCCAGAGCAGCAGTAAGTCTGGAAAACATCAGGAGTTCTTCCAGGCAACAGGGGCTTTATTGTCAATAAATGCTTTTGTTGAGCTACCTCTTGGCTGCAGGAGGGGAGGAGAGCACCTTGATCAGATGGCTGGTTAGCACAAGCTTCATACTTGCTCCCTGCTGCTGGATGGAGCACCTCAGCTCTTGCTGGACAGGATTGATGTGTCCTCCCAGTCTCCCACTGGAGCAGGGGAATATTATTAATCATGCTTGCTTTAGAAGGAATAAAAGTATTAAGGGGATAATTGACTCACGTGAACACATGATGGAAAGTCTGTGGTGGCACTTGGAAGTCACTTTGGGTTCCCTAAATTGCAGTCAGTAGCTTTGACCACAAGACCTTTCCATACTGAGTTTAAGCGACATCATCCCATGCTTTTAATAGGGATTTTGCCCATGTAGGGGCAGATACTGCAAAACTGGTAGAAATTAAGGTATATAAGGCCTATTATAAGAAAGAAATATATTCCATATATAAAGGGCAGTCCATAAAATGGTGTTACAATTGATGATTAAATCACAATTTAACCCAAGAATTTGAATAGCAATAAATAAATGCTTTCTTCTTTTTCTGACGAATAAACAAGGCTGAAAATGGATGTTGTCCTGTACTTTTCTGCTCCATCCAATATAATTTCATGCATTCCCATACGGATTTTGATGAGTCCTGCAGATCAATGGCACTGCATTTAAACACAAGCTAAGCAGTAATTACAGATGTGTGCAAGATTTATTCATCTGGTGGCACTGCACCAGCTGATGGAAGGATCGGCCGTATCCAATCAATGTTTGAAGCTTCTCAAAATAAAGGGTTTTTTTGGCTCCCACTGCAAAGTGAAAATAGAAATAATGCCTGAATCCCAGGATTGCCCCCTTAGTCCATAGAGGGAAGGCTGTAGGATGGGCCTGGGTCATATCTGCAGTTTTGTTTATCCCTTGCCTTTGCACCCCACAAATGTGCGGTCTTTTTCCACACTCACTGCATGACCCACTTGCCTCTGGGGCTGAGGACTGAACTGATGAGATTTAAGGCACAAGTGAGGAAAAAGAAGGAGAAGAAAGGGGACAGGAAGCAGTCAGCCAGTGTTCCCTGAGATCATCTCCCATGTGCCCAGGCCTGGCTTGCACGGGCAGGGAGCCAGCATGACGTGCCACACTGTCATACAAGGGGAGCAGCTGCGGGACCGCAGCCGAAACCACAGAGGTGCGTAATGTGGCTCTGTTGTTATGGGAACACGTGGCAGGGGAGGCAAGACAATGGCTAAAGAAATGGGTAAAGAAAGATACTGGATGTTGTCCAAATTTTCTTCAGGTCTCCCCTGTTGATGTGAGTTATGTATTCATATAGGAGCATTCCTGTCCCATGGAGCAAAGTTGCTTGCTCCCCACTGTCACCATGGGATGCCCTTACAAGCTGGGGAGTCCCACTCTGTGATGCTCTTTGCTTTGCTGGGACTTCAGAGAGGGTACTGATGCAAATCCTGTACCCAGATTTCTTGTCAAGCTGGTGGACACAACAACACATCAACTAGTCAGCCAGGTCAAAGCACAACCTACGGATCTCCAGTGGTACTTCTGTTTTGGGACAAGCAAAGATAAATGTGGGATAAGCAGAGAGAGGCAGGCAGAGCAGAGGTTTGGGCAGCTCCTTCAGGCACTCAGGATCCCTGCACTGCAGTCAGAGAAACCTCTTGGTAAGATAACCGGTCATGTGGGTGACCTCTCTGCATTTAGCACATTCCTATTAGAACATTTTCTATTTACTACCAACTATTTTAAGCAGATGCTCTTAAGTCTCCCATAATGACTGCAGATGTTTGAATTAATACAGCAGGGCTGAGCTGTGCTGTCCTGCCTGTGTGCTCCCCTTCAGAGATAGTGCCACTGGTGCTGGGAAGGCACCCTTCTCTTTCTTCCTCCTGTTCCTGCCCATTGCAGATTTGCCCTCACTGCTCAGCACACTCCCTGGTGTAGTATTTTTCATGTCGGGGACTGCAAGACTGTGGAGCTGTTTAACTGAAAATGTTTAAATTGACATTAATGCTGCTTGGTAGGATGTAGTGGCTGGTATTTTCCTGAAGGCGGATTTGGAAATGGTACTTCTGCTATTGCCAAACCTTATGTACCACGAGCAGAACTGAGGGATTGTGAAATTCCAATTCATGCCATTAAAAGTGCTGTCAAAGCCTCAGACCTACAGTCACTGCTCACGTGGTGTTTCAGGGCCTGGGCTTGCAATTTTGGAGCACTAAATTTCTTTTCAATGCTGGTGCTCCCAGCAAACCTGCTGCTCAGCACTGGGGTGGTAATGTAGCCCAGGAAAGAAGGCATTACAACAAGGCAGAGCGCACTGTAAATGCCCAACAAGGCTTGAACTAACCACCAAAAACAGAGCTGACACTTCCTTGGCATGGCTCCATGGTGCTGTTTGTGCCTGCTTTCCCTCTCCCCTGTATCTCTTCTCTCGCCTCCCAGCAGCATGGAGAAGGTACTATCTGAAATCTAGGCTCAGAACAATTTCTCCTCTCCTTTTTTCCAAATAAATTGAATCCCAGAAGAGTCCCAGAGTTCCCAGGGACCTTGGAGGAGGTCCCTTCTCCAGGCACTCAAGCATTCAAATGCATTAAATGTACAGGAGATGAGGAAGATGTAAGCAAGAGGATTTTGGCACAAGGACGGGTATTCACTCTGCTGTTCTTCAGCCTCCTTCTGCTCTGAGCTCTGCTGTCACGACCAAACTAAGCAGCCCTGCCCAGAGCCTGTGCCCACAGTGAGGAGTGAGTGTGTGCCTGTCCCTGACAGCCCTTGCAGAACTACCTTGAGAGCCCCATTTAGGGCAGATGGACAGGCAGGTGTGGGGTTACAGGATTTTGTAAGGGAGGTGACAAAATAGGAGTTGTGGGTTTGGATCTGTGTGTTATGCCAGTGGTCTGAAAGCAAGAAGATGAAATAATAGTTCATAGACAGTCTCAGTGTTATTTTTACTATAACAGTATAAAAGGTGTGGATGAATCAACTGATAAAGACCTAGGTAGTCCCAGTTAGTGTGTTGGGACAAAAAGAAAAAGTTAATAACAGGCAAAGGTAAAAAATTTGCCTACAGTGTATCAGGCCTCCTGTGCTGACTGGGCTCATGCCCAGCTAGAACAAGAAAACAGCACGCGAGCAGTAACGCAGGAGCATCACATTCATCTGCCTTTGGCTCCCCTGCCCAAATCAATGATCATCTCATCTGCGTGTGCTTAGGGGAAAAACAGGTATGAATGAACCCCTTGTCAGGTTTCCAAGAGAGGGAGGAGGCAGGAAGGCCATCCCTGGCACTGACCCAGCCCTGGAGTGTGCCACAGCCAGGCAGCGCATGTTCCCCCCACGTCCTGCCGACTTCGGGGAGCTGGAGGCACGGTGCTGGCAGCAGCTGTGCCTGCTGCTCTGCACAGCGCTGTACTAAAACTCCAAGGAAAAGCACAGCCCTTCCTGCCCACACTGCCTGTGCCCAAATGCCCCCAGTGCCAGGTTTCCTCCACGATGCCCCATGCAAACAGCACATGCATGGCACTGGCCATGCCCAAACACATGCCCTTGTTGCTGAACTCTGAAGAAAGCACCCTATATTTCCCCTTTTCCCACCTAAAATGCAGCAGGAAATCTATGGCTGGGGGTTCGATGTTGACTCAGCGCTTGGCTTGGGTAAGCAACACATAAAGTGGTGTTTGCTCCAGGGCTAATGAGAGCTATTGTATCAATTAGTCTGTGAAATAATCAGTGCCCTGAGCTCTGCAAGGTGAATTCCAGTAGGCAGGACTGTCTTGGCCAGGTGCTGGGACTCTGTAACTGTGGGGCTGCCCCAGCCTTCCAACAAATTCTGCCTGCCTGCCCACCCCCCCAGGCTCCTGCCTTGCTCTGCTGCTGCCTCTGCTGCTCCTGCCACTGTGGACGTCAGCACCTCATAAACAGGAGTGAGTTTATTGTCCCCATTGGGGAACTAAGACAAGGAGCTTCAGCCTGCTGACTGACAGCCAACACGGGCTCTTGGGGGGCCTGGGGAGCTCTGCCTTCCTACCAGGGGCTGTGCCACCATCCCTTCATGGGCACAGATCTGGCGCTTCAAACCCATCATTGCCGAGTCCTGTGATTTTATGCCATGTCACAATGTTTGCTACATGCTTTTTTTTTTCCCTTCATTTTTGTTCTCTCTTAAAGCCTCAGCCCCTCAAGGCTGGATATTAGACAGACTATTTGCTTAAGGAAATAAAAAAGGACTTTCCAGCTGTCCTGTTCACAGACAAAAGGCTTTAAAGTACAAGCCAGAGGGTTTAGGAAGCAGCAGATAAAAGCAACTTTCCAATGGTTGTCTTCATATATATTGAAAAATGGTGAGTTTTAGCTAAGCTTGTGATTGGTTTTGGATTTAACTCCTAACCCTGAACTTGCATTTTGGATAAAACTCTTAACCTGAGCATGGGGATGCTGCACTCTTCTAGCAGGAAGGGTGCATGTATGTACATTGTCTGGCCTCCAGAAGATGAGGGGGGTGATGAATGGCAGCAGCTGCTCATCTCTGGATGGGGTGACCCACGGAGGAATTGCCCCTCCCGCAGTCAGGGGAGAGGAGCTGAGAAACCTGGGGCAGGGAAGTGCTGGTGGCCATAAAACTGTGAAGGAGGGGGAAGGGGAGATAACTCCATCCTGAGCACACAGAGCTGACCAGTCCTGCTTGGCAGGGCATGTCCTTGGCTGCAGTGGCTTCTCCTAGGCTGTTCACCCCATTCAGGCAGCCCTGGTGCAGGTAGTTCTGCCCCAGAACTCCCACTGTGCTGCTATGTGCTCCACAGGTTGCAGCAAAGTCCTTTTGCAACTTTTCTTTCAAACTGGAACGATTTCTGGGATAGGATCTGGGGATGGGGGGGGCCATAGGCAGCTGTGCAGCATCTCCCTGTCACACCATTATTACTGCTGCCTGCAGACCTGTGTGGAGAACATCATGCTCCACCCTGGAGCCTGGCTACAAAGAAATCCCTGCATTCCTGCCATTCATTTGCCATTTAAGGATTTCAAATGGATAACAAATAGTCAGAAAACCACATGCCACCACTGCTCACCTCCCAGCATCGCAGATGGTGCCAGACCTGAAGCCAGACATGTGAAGAGCCACAGCATGGTGGTCTCCTGACAGATTTACCTGCAGATACACTGCAGAATCAGGAGAGTGAGAGAAGCCAGTCTGTCCCCACAGGGCCACGTGCACTGTGGGGGGACAGGGCTCACAGACCCCAGTGAGTGAAGAGCTGAGTGCTGGCATAAAGCAGGAATCACTCACACAGGGAGACATATGTCTTGCTAGAACTACCTGATTCCCTAAGGAGCTTCTAGGAGCAGTAGGATGCCCCAAGAGCCTCCGTGGTACACCTCTAAGGAGACATCATCCCCTGCCCTCACCCCATATGAGTGACGCTGTTTGTCTTCCAGGGTAGACTGTGATGGCAGAGCTCGGGGTGTAGGGTATGTCAAACCAGAGTGCAGAAAGGGAGAGGGAAGCTTGGATTCCTTGGCTCTGCAGGAGAGGAGGAGCAGGGGCTGCAGGTTCCCAGGAGAGCCTGGACTCCCTGGGTGTGAAGCTGCATCTCAGCACTGCCATCCCCCAGTGTGGGAGGGATAGGGTGAAAGATGGAAGACCGCAGGGATGGGCTCACTGCAGGGCAGGAGCGCTGCCTGTGGAAGGGCAGAGCTGGTGGGAGAGAGAGGTTGCAGGCAGCACTAGGGGCAGCAGTGAAAAAACAAACTGAGCAGAACAAAAAAACCCAACCCCAACCCTTGGTGGCAGCCTGCCAGCTCCAGCTGGTTTCATAAGGACATTTCAGGCTAAAAATACATAAATACTCAGCCAAAAAAAGTCAAATCTTTCTGTGCCGAATCTGTCACCCACAGCCCTTCGCAAGGCAGGAAGAAATTCCTGTTGGGTCTGTCAGTTGGAGATGAGAACAGATTATCCGGGTTCAGCAGGTTTCCTCAGAGGGAGGATGCCCTGTGCTGTGTTTATAGGTGGTGCTGGATGCTCCTCATCACTAAGCAAAATGTGAAAAGAGAAGAAACTATTCCCAAATTCTCACAGTGTTCCCTCTTCCAGGCAGTGTGAACTACCCCAGCTCCTCCCTTTTTGTGTGGGAGCTTTGCCATAATGGGGACAGCCCTGTTTGGAATTGTGGGTCATTAAACAGCAATTTATTTAGTCAAGATGTCAAGATTTTACTAAACCCCAGGTCAAAGACAACACTATCTACAACACTGTTACAATGCAACACAGCAATGAAAAATGGCAGGGAGGCAGCAGATAGTGCTACATCTTTGTCTCCAAGGAATGAACTACCTACTGCTCCTTGCAGTGCAGCCTGTATCTCCTCGGTCTCTCCAGAAAGACTTAGAGAAATTCTGGGGTGTAAAGAAGGATTAGAAGTGGGGAAGTGACAACACTGTACCACCAGTTTTTGCCTACAAGATCCATATCCAAAGCAGTCCTGAGTTTTTAGCAGAGCTGCCTGCTGAATTTGGTATTTCACATGGAAAGGCAGTAAGCAAAGCACTGGAGCTCTGGTTCAGCTGGTGAATACTTTCCTGGTGTTCCAGGTGGGGGTTGGTGGCATCTCACATACTTTCACATGGACCAAGAGGGGATATGAATATAGTCCTTCAGAAACCAGGTGCTCACATGGGATAGAAGGTTCTGATTTCCCTTCTGCATTTTCTTTAGAGCTTGCATGAACTTCAGGCAGGAAATGTCTTTTGAGACTGTTCCCCCTTTCCCTGATGACTTGCATCTGTGGCTTGGAAAGGTTAAAGGGAAGAGCCCACCTCTGGGACTAAGCTTCTGGGTGGCCTCTTCTCCATGGAGAGGCTGTACCCCAGGAGAGAGAGGGTCTGGTGGAACTCTCCTCTTCACAGGGGTCTGAGGAAGGCCAAGTGGGGTGGGCAGTATAACAAGTGCCAACGTCTTACAATGGAGCTGAGTTATGCAGAGTCCTGCACACCTCTATCTGTGAGTGAGTTTTCTGCCAAGGAAGTTCAGTTCTCATGCTCTCCTGGCAGCGTTTGGTGGGATGGGAAGGTGAGCATTGCTTAACACCCACCTTCAAGACACTGTGATATGGTCTCCGTCCAATGGGCTTTGCACCAAAAGAGGTGGCCTCTGGGGAGACTGCATCCAATTTTGGTGAAATTGGGTGTTCCAGGTGGATGAAGACTGAGGATGAGATGCTAGAAAACATCCAGCTGACTTAAAAGACAATATCTTTCCTACTGTGCCCTTCTTTCACCTCATACTCAGCCCTAGGTGAAGTCATATAACAACATCATTTCTTAATTTATGAGGATAATAGCGAAACCTGAGACCTCTACCAAGCCCAAGCCCTGCTGGACCATAATACGCTGAAGCTCCGACTACTCACATCTCCGCCACCTTGCACTGACAAGAAACAGCCCCACTCCAGACCCAACACCAGCAGACACTGCAGAGCTGCTCCTCCCTGCAAATTGATTTGCATCTCATTTGTGGAAATGGAGCAAGGCTGGTGATTCCAGTCAACCAGCTCTGGCCTTTATGGACTATTTTGTTTTGCTTATCGTAGGGGAAACTTAATTATTCAGAGCTGGTGGGCATATTTACTTACTGGGGCAAATTAAACCATAAATTCAGACAAATGTACCTACCTCTACACTTGTGATGTATTTTCCCTTTCTGCTTTATTGGGCTCCAAGACACAAAGGTGGGTTGTTCAATAAACAGTGCAATGCAAGTCATCCCAATTAATTGGATTGTTCCATTTATGCTGCCACTGCCTCCAATTAAATGCAAGGGAGCACAAGTGACAGGCACGAGTAAGACGGGTGTGCAGAAAACCATATTCTAATGCAAAAGCTGTGATGAGAAAATGGAATCTACACACCTGATGGGAATATTAACGCAAAACCTTGACCTATAATTTTTCTTTCTTCATCTGAGCGCACCAGCAACAATTGCAGCTCATTAAAATGGATCATGTCCTGACAGTCGTGCATAATGTCCAAGTCCCACAAGTCTCATGGTCTAAATGTTTGCCTTGCTGGTGAAGCTAGCAAGGTAAATGTTTAGACCATTGGACTTGTGGGATGTGGACATTATCATAGAACTGCATGGTCCTGCATGACTAGAAACAGGAGACTGCAGCAAACCCCAAAGACCTTTTCTCTCTTTTAAACACAGTGTTATCAGAGAAAGAGGGAGGGGAAAAAACCAAACTCAAAAGTACCAGTGTGGGTTGGACCTCTGGCCCATCCCCCTGTTCAAAGGAGGGCCAACTTCAAAGTTAAACTCAGTTTGAAAGTTAGTTCAGGTGGTTCAGTGTTAAGCATTTCCAAGGATAGAGATTTTACAGCCTCTCTGGGCAGCCTGTTTCAATGCTGCCTTGTCAGGGCTCAATCTGGAAGCTGTTCACTGCAGCACAACAACATCTGGCTCTACTTTCTTAACTGCTTTTTTGATGCAAAGTGTGTGCTGGCACGTGGGATGCAGTTAAGTATCAGTAAGGAAGGTGATAGCATCATGCAAAGACAATTCTTTTGCAAGGAAAATAGATCAGAGAACAGTCCCACACAAAATGGGGCGAGAAGGAAGGCACTGCAGTATTTTATTCTGAGTTTGGTGCTGCTTTTCTATAAGGCACTGCCAGAGCAGTTCTTGAAGATGGAGTAAGCAAAATGTTGCCCAGTTTGGGCTGGGTATTTGGCACAGATTTGAGATGTCAGGTCTGTGGATAGGTGTGGTAGAGCAGCAGACACAATTGCATCCCTCTCCACTGAGCAGTGAGGTCTGTATCCCTCTCTGGAGGCATCTTTCCTTCCCTTCCCTTTGCTCCTGACTGAGAGAGCCAAAGGCAACAAGCTTCGTAGCCCTGACACCTCTGATATGTGTGAAGATGGATGGGTTGAACGCAGGCCTAAAATATTTTACATTTTCACGGTAGTTTCACAGCCCTGGCATTATCAAATGATCTTTCAAAGTACTTGGAAGCAGGAGGAGAATAACTTGAGATGGATTCTAGCTTTTTTGTGTCTGTGTACTTGCAAACTGTCTCTGCCTACACATCTTGCAGGGCCTGTGCCTGTTTGGAGACGCGCACAGAAAATCAGAGCTCGTGTGGATGCTCCGTCTGCTCCATTTCCCCCCTGAAGTTTGGAGGCTGTTCAAAGCAGGTCCCCATCCCTGGGTGGTTAAGATCAGACTTGCCCTACGTGCTGCACTTCACTGACCAGGCTAGTTAGGAACTCGAGGCTAGGAAACACAAGACAATTTTAAAATCTGAACAAAAGTAGGAGATTAAGGAAACCAGCTGGAAACCTCTATTTTGCTGATTTTGAAAGCAAAATGTGGGTCACAGATGTGCTTCCACAGACAGAAACTGGCTAGAGAAGAAAAAGACATCAGCAATGCCCAGACTCTTTGATGATCAGAGGTAGATTTAGCTCCTAGGCATGGAGACAAGAAAGGAAGAGGAGACGAAATAGGAATAAAAACATAATCAAGATATTAGGAATGTGGAACGCAACCCACCCGTAAATTTGCCTTAGGGAACTATGAAAAAATGCAGTAACAAAAAAAGATTAAACCAACTGCTACATCTTACTCGCTTTCCCTCTCTTGACATCCTTATGGTTTTACTTTTTGCAGTCCTAGACACAGGAGGTCCATTATAGAACCTTCCCTCTTCCTCAGTCATGTTTTTCCTTTGCAAAAATGTTGTTTTCTACTATTCCTTTGCAGTAGCTGTAAAATCCTTGCTAAGGACAGGTGGACTTCAGAGCCCAAAAGAAACAAAGCCTTGCAGAAAGGTGTTAAGGAAGCATGTATCAGAGACTAGAAAGCAATGTGCTCCTGCCTATCTTTGATAGGAGAGAAGAGCTACAACTCACTTCTTGTTTAGTCTAATTCAAAATATTAAATTTATTTTCAGTGAAATTGATGACAGAATAGTAAGAGCTATGCTGCTGACTCCTGCAGGCTGCTGATTAGCCTGTGACTTGGTCTGCCAGGGGCCATAACAGAAGGCCTATTGTTCCAGCCATTTAAAAAAACTCAAGGTAAAGCATTGGAAGAGCAATTAAGAACAACAGCAGCACTGACTCAGAGAAGCCCAGGTGGTGGTTCCTTGAAAATAGACAAGGCAGTGGGGGAGGTTCTGAAAAGCACTGAGGGCATTTGGCGAGTGGTTTCTGGGGTGAAGGGAAGTGTCACTCCTGAAGGTCCCCCCTGTGCTGGTCATGACACGACCTGGTTGCTTGGTGCCTTTGGGCTTTGTGACATGTGCTGAGCAGTCGTGGAGCACGATCTCCAATGGCTCCAGCAAACTTCACTCTTGCCAGCAAAACACCAGTCCCAGTGGCTTAACACCAAGAGAAGCCTGAAATAAAAGCTATGCTAGTGCAGCTCACTGCCTGTCACTGTTTTTCAAACTTTGGGGAACTTCAGATTCAGTTCTTATCTGGAATTTATTTTTCTTAGCCCTAATGAAAACACATTTTGTAGTTGTTAACGTTTTAAATCCAATATCAGTGTCAATAAAGATAAGCCTTTTCTGAGGGTGGGGAAAAATATAAAACTGTCTGAAATCTTTCAGTCATGCAAAAGAAAATAACCCCAAAGTATTGCAGGATTAAATGAAAAATATGCCTCTTTTCAGTGGGAGTCCACTGGGTGTGCATAAGTGCCAACTGAGCTCTCACTTGCACCACCATCTAATGTGATGGCACCAGGGTGCAGAGGTGCAGCAGAATGTGTTACAGTGCCCTGCTCTGGGACAGCAGCTCTGCTCCCAGGAATGGAACCACCAGAGACTCCTAAACACCAGCAGGTCCGTAAATGAGAAGGACTTTGCTATCTTCAACTTCACTATCCAACCTAGCCCAGCGAAAGCAAGTGTCCAGCCACAGCACAACTCACAGTGTGGCTAAGGAGAGAGGCAGCACAGCCCTTCCCTGGCAAGGAGCATTGTGCGTCCTCCTCTGGATGCAAGTTATTTAGTCAAAGACATCAAAATTCATTTTGCTGGGCGGCAACCCCACTTTGAAATTGCTGTGAATACCACAGCACAGAGCCTTTTCAGCTGATCTCTAGAAACTGCTTGTGGTTTCAGAGCTCTTACTGATGAATTGCCCAGCAGCTGGTCACATTGGGAGGGCTCTGCTTATTATTTTCAACTGCTATCTTGCATGGAAGGAAAATCAAAATACTTTCCTCAAGGTAATTGGCTCTAAAACAATTGAAGAATTTTCCACAAGGTTGTAATGCAATTAGGACTGGCATTTTTGATAATTTATATCTCTAAAGGTATGTTTATACCATCATAGACTTCTTTGTGAAAAAAAAAGAAAAAAGAAAAAAGAAAAGGTTGCTGGCAACAGAAGGCTGATTTTGCTATTACAGGCAATGAAATATAGATTAAACACGGACAGTCACCTCATACTGATTAAAAGGCAGCATAATGCGGGGATCATCCCTGAGCTGTGATGAAGGTTGAGTTGGATGCTGTGTCACCAACCACACATCTGCAGGTTTCCCATTGGGTTTTCCGCCAATGCCAGGTGATGTGTCATCACTTGCCTTCTGCTGCAGCACCACAAGAGCTGCGCTCCCTAACTACCCTGCCAGCTCGGATGGGAGGAGCTGGTACAGGCTGGGAACACCAGGCCCACCACACAGAGCAAAACCAGCAGCCGTGCTGGTGCTTGGGTTCGTCTTTTCATAGATATGCCGGAAAAGCCTAAGCAGTTACCAAACAATGCAAATATGCAATAAAAACGCCACAAGTGCATGAAAGAGCTGGTGAACTCACTGATATGGGATGTTGTGAAAGCCAATAGCATGGACGTGGCATTGCCCTGACACCATTGGGAAGCCTCTATTTCCCTAACTAACAAAAGGTCCAAGGATACAACTGGAGAAATAATCACCCTGCGCGTGCCTGTTCCTTACGCTTATATTTAATTACCTTTTACTGACTCCTGCACAAGACTCAGCACAGGGACAGGGGACATTTTGTCTGACTGCAACAACTGCTATGATTGAAATTATGGGATGAGAACCTGGCCTAGATGGAGGCAAACAGATTGGACACATTATCATTACAGATAGATATGAACTGAAACTGCAGAGACACTAAGTGTCTCTTCAGAGCCAGAGCAGCCATTTATGGGCAGATGTCCTGTCCATATGACGGGATGAACCAAAACCATGGATTCAGACAACTGTCATTAGAAAACATCTGGATATGGTCCCTAATGGCGAAGATGCCACTGACTGTATTACAGGAATAATGCAATGCCACTGGAAAAGCAAAGATGTCCCTTGCCCTTTGTTGTAACCCAGCTGACCTATCAGTACACTGTACAACTACAGGAAAAGCACACCCCAGAGCTGTCCTGCTGTACAAAGCAGGTGATCACACTCTTCTGTTCTCAGTCAGATAGACAAAGAAGCCATCAGCCATGTCCATGGGTTGATCTGCCTCTATTCACTAGGTTGGTGTTTGCAGAAACCTACCTTGAGCAATTTGGGAACATGGCCCTGGGGTGATGGACCTGACCCCTGACTGGCCAGAAGGGGACATGAATGTCCTGTCTGGTCCCTTCTGCCATGCAGCAGCCTGTGACGCAACACACATCCCAGTCTGTAAGCAGAGACATGTTCAGCTCCACTGCTATGAGGTCATTAACTTTAGTTAAAACTTTAACAAGCCCAAATGCATCTTCTTAACATGAAAGACCATGGACAGGGATACTCACTATTGGGCTGAGTCGTTAAGTTGATACTCCCGGGACCGGTTGAAGCATTCTTGGATCCCAGAGTCCGCCCAGAGTCTCATCATAGCTGACAGCAGCTCTGGAGAGAAGGGCTCTGTGTCCTCCATCCGACTTACGACATCACAGACCATCTTGGCATCAGCCTGCGGAGGAAAGAAACGAGAGGTCACACAGATGCTCAAGGCAGAATTTGGAGCCAGAAATTTGAGAAACAGTTCACTAAACCATTAGGAGTAAAGAGGTTGTGTTTCTTGGAATGGGGCTTTAGCATCCACACTATGTGATGCAGCAGAAAGGGCAAAAAGAGGATGGAGCAAGGAAGTCACAAGGAAAAAGTCACAAGTTTGTGCAATCCACCTCATGTCAACAAATATTTCTATTCAATAGACCAAGCAGTCTGCAGTGCACATGTGTGGAGTTTCTTGGGAACAGAAAGAAATACATACATATACAAAGTTATTTAAAATTGTTAGCAAAGTGATGCATACCCTGCAACGATGCCTGCACTAAGTGTGGAACCTTGCTGAAGTAGGGGTTTTGTATCAGAAAGGACAGTAGAAAGACTCCAGAAACAATTTTTTCCAGATGCTGGTTTATTGCTTTTCCTGAATTCTTGTTCTTTGCTATGAGCCCCTGCTATGAGGGCTAATTCATGTTAATGCAGACCACCTTGGCTGGCTGTGGTTCTCTGTGACTCAGAGGGAAAGGAATCTCCCACAGTTAAGGAGCATGGCAGCGAGGGAAGGGCCAGCTGGCTGTTTTCAGATGGAATCTTTTTTGGTGAGAAAAATGAGATTCACTGTAACAGCAACTTTTCCTGGAGGATAGTGCTTTTGAGACAACTTTGGTCCGAAATACGTCTCAGATTTAGGATGGAGATGTCTAGACAGCCTGGGAATAGCTGAGTCCAGTCCTACTGTAATAGCTCACAGTGGCTGGTGCTTTACTCATTTGTGAAGCAGGACACCCAAATTCATGACCCCCTCCGCTTGCTTTGCAAGAAGTGGATCTCCCACACCATCCACAGACTCCTGAAACCCTTCATGTGTTGGGTCATCCACAAAGTTTTTCTTTCATTCCTTTGAAAATGTATCATATTTCTATGAGTTGAAACAGACCCAATTATTGTTTCTATTATTAATTGAAAAAGAGAAGCTCTTATTCCCTACATGTGTGCAGCAAACTCATGAAGACTTATCTGTGTACAACAAACTCTCCTTGTTTTAATACCTTGTCTTGTCAGCTAGACTAAGCCCATTCCTGGCCAACAGAGGTGGAAGTCTTCACTTTCCAGGGTGTTTGATCCAAACCAACCAACGCAGACCAGAAACACAAGTCTCACAGAGGTAAGTGCAGGCAGTGCCCATGCTTTGCTGGCTCCAATTAGAAGTGGACAAGTGTCAGTATTGAAGAACACCATAATAAACTCATGGCATGGATGGATATGACAAGGTGTATGACAGGGTCTGCATGGCCACGACAAAAATTCCTCTGCAGCCTCTTTATTGGACACTAAAATTGTGGAAAAACTGCAGGGCATCAAACTGCTAGCATTAGAGACTGAAGCTGCAGAAGATTTCACTGCTCAGAGAAAGAGCCTCAAGTCCCCTGAACATCCAGCCTTTATGGGCTGAAGAAGTCTCAGTACTGTATGTATCAGTACTGTATCCATAAAACTTAATGGAGGGGACCCTATGCTTTGAAGGCTTTATGAACATGAAGTCTCTCAGAGCACTTAACTTCGTATTTTAGTGCCCAGGAATCTTCCCAGCCCTCTGCACTGACTCTGCTCATTTTGGAGAAACAGTATTGGTGACTCACACCTCAAAGCCAAGAAAAACTAAGAACCTTGAAGAGTTCAGTTAATTTCAAAAGCTTGTTTTCTGCCCCGGAGTGCTTCGTGAACTCAGTGAATATTCATAAATCATCCGTATGGTTTGCCTGCCCTGCTGGGGCTGCAATTCTGCTCTTTTCACAGACTCTAAACGACATAAAACCTGCTAATGGCTGCGGTCTGGCATGGCCCCATTATTTGTACATGGGTGGTGCAGGAAAAGCATCCATGCTTTCAGGCAAGTAGAAGGAGGTCTTTCTATGTTATCTTGACTACTGAGGGGGTTATAGGTATGTTACAGATCTATCCATCTGTAATGGTAAAGCACATGTGAAGCTCTCCAGCTGTTATGAGCAGAGTCTGGGCTTCTTCTGAGCTTTGTGGCTTTAACTGCCGGCTGCTTTCTGCAAAGCATCAGGGGGAACAGCACAGTCGTCATATCTTCTGTGCTGGGAAATAGCTGCCTCACCTTTTCAGCTACTGAGATTTGTGGCAGTTCTCTGTCATGAAGACTCAGCACAGGAGGGTTTGAGCAGAAGATATAGATGAACACTGAAGGACAGGGCAGAATGGGAGCGACCAGGGACAGGCATTCCTGGCTGTGGTTATCGGGTCTGCTTGGGCCAGAAGCAGGGCTGAGCACATAGGGCAGGGGGTTATTTTGGTATATGGTCCTCTGCAGTCACTGGAGGTCCCTTCTGGGGACAGGAGAGGCTGCTTTCCTGCAGCATGGGCATGTGTGTGCAGGGGAGACTGAGAGTCAACAGGCTGGAGCAGGGGAATGACTTGAAGGAAAGTTTATTGCTCCTGCTGAACAGCAATAAAAGTATTCCAGACTTAAGTTTTATTTTCCAGAATGAACCATTGAACTCTTAGTTTTATAGACCCAGAAAACGCAGGTGAAATGAGTATTTTTAAAAATACTCCTCCCCCCTACCAAGGATGAAGTCCCTCTGTCAAGAAGCATGGGGCCATCCAGGAGTTCAGGCATTTGTTAGATGATTTAACAAGCAATTACGGATCCAAGAAGAAAAGATACCCCTTTCTTTTCTCACTCTCCAGGCTGCATCTCAAGCTGGGAATGACATTAAAATCTCCAGCCCCCTCTGGGCCCAGCAGGTAGATTTTTAAATACTGCCTGATTGACTTTTCCCTGCTCGCCTCCCCCGGGTCTGGCGCTCCCGCTTTTCCTGAGGTGAGAGGAGCCGAGCCTCCCGCCATGCTCTGCCTCTGTACTGCAGCCAGCAATTAAATAAAGCAAAACAAAACAGGCCAACCAGCCCCTCACCACCCGGCCTTGCAGTTCCCATTCGACAGGGTTTTCGTTAATGAATATCACGGTGGTATTTCAGCTACCTCGGGAGCTAAAAATAGGCAGCCCTTGGCTCCTGGGATCGCTGGAAGGAGCTACAAAATGGTGCAGGGCTGCTGCCACCACTGCTGCCTCTGCCTTTCCCAGCTGCTCTGTCTCCCGTCTCCTCGGAATAAGCCATCTGGGAGGAGGGTAAGAGGTCAGGCTGGTCTCCTTCATGCTGGTTCTTATATAGCAGGAGCATCTTAGCATATCACTGCAGCATTCCCACGTGTCCTGCTGCCACTTCCCAGGGCTTTCCATTTTCCATAGCAGGTGAAACCCTGACCTCCGAGCTGATGGCCTTTAGGTTCTTCATTAGAGAGAGTGGGATTTGTCACTTTGTGTCACTCCTGAATGCTGAATCCATTCACCTGCAGTGGAAGAATTAGAGCTGGCTGGGCTTGATCTGGGGAGACAGCTGAGCTCAGAGGCCCTGGTAACGTGAAATATACATCCAGACTTCAATGATCAAGTCAAAAGATCAAACAACCCTTTGCTAAAGAACAAACCTCTGCACTGGTTGGAGAATGGAGAGGGCTCTGTAAGTCCAGAGCAGGGTCTGAAATCCACAGGCAGATGTGAATAAGAAGCTTGTGGACACAGCAGGAAGTCAGCATGTCTCATTCCTAACCCTGGGCTGTGGGCTCACCTGTGCACCAGTGTCACAGTATGAATCCCGTTCATAAGGGGACCTGTTCTCTCCCTAACCTGGACATAAATGCAGTTATTTAATTGTCTCCCATATGTCACTGTCACCAAGAACACAGCCTGTGCTCAGCATGCAAACTTGTGACTTCGCTTGTAATAGCCACATAGCCCAATTAATGTGTTACCTTGCTGGAAGGGAGAGAGACCCCTCCTATCAGCCTGACAGTACTGGCAGTCGTGTTTGTCTCTGCAAGCGAGTTATTTTCCATCACACCAATACAGACCACCCTTGACTATTCGTTCCTCACCATCAGCCATTACCAGCGCCCATAAAGGTACCAGCAGAGCTGTTCCTGCCCTGGCTGCTGTAGAGTTGAACTGAAGTGGGACCCAGGTCCCAGTCTCTGACTACCCCAGGGTAAATCCTAGCTCTGATCCTTTGAAGTTGCCTGGACACTCACCAGAGGACTTTTGTGGGTTTCCCCCTTCCCCCACCCCCTCCAAAGGAATAGTTTTCTGAAAGGGGAGAATTTGAGGGAGAGGCAAAGCCTTGCATGAAGTAATGTGGTACAAAGCTGCTAAACTCTAAAGAGCTGCACTGAGTTACACCCACAGGAAAGCTGAGCCAGTGTGTCACATTGTACTGTCCTTTCCTTTTGGTGAACTAAATCCCAGTAAATATCATTTTTTGCTGTTATTTACTCTGATTAATCATACTTGTCACTCAGCCTGTCTCAAAGGTTAACTCTGGGGCAATTTCCTCTGGTGCCTTGTTGTACTCAGAGCTGCATCTCAGAACATTTCAGAAAATCCATGCAGTGGGGGAAAAGATAAGCACTGCAATTTGGCTGGTGGTGCAAGACAAATCAGCATGGTGCTAGTTATCAGCAAGCAATCTCGTGAAAAAAGTAGTGGCCATCACCAGTCATGAACCTGGGGGAAATCAAATTGATGCCTTAAGAGCATCCAGCATCCAAAAAGGACCTGGAAGGGAACCTTCCTGGGGGACCCAGATCTTGACGCCAGGGCATAGCAGTACATGCCTCTGCTACTGCAGTGAGAAATGATGTCCTTTAACTTGGGGGCAGAACATCTCTCATAAACTGAAACCTCCTCCTTCTCCTCCTTACAGAGTGTCTCAGAAGTCTGGACCCTGCTTCCCAGCCAAAGTGTGGCTGCATCACAGCAAAAGCCAGTGATCTTCACAGCATTTGCAGCCTGAATAAATCCTGGAAACAAAGCAGGGCTGGTGAACATGCCTCTTCCAGAGACATCCAGGGCCCAGCTCCAAGTCCATAGGAGTTTTTGGAGACACTGAATAGCTACACGTATGATTCTCCCCCTCACTCTCACACATCTGTGTTTCAGAGCTGACCTCTCAATCTGTGGAAATCTATCTGGCATGAAGCAGCTGCTGTGCATTGCAGGAGAGACAACCTTCTCCTTTCCTCCTCCAGCCTTCCATCCGCCTTCAGAACATTTAATCAAGGCCTCCCACCTCTGCTTGGCATTTGGCTTGCTGAGAGATCCTGGAAGGCACTGAGCAGGTAAAAATCTATCCAGTAGTTTATTAATATCTCTCCCTTTGGAGAATACCTTGAGGTGGACACCCAAACTACATCCCCTCTGCACTCTTGTTATTTGGAGGTGAGACTGCAAAGCTCCAGACACAGATTCCAGTGGTCTGTGAAAGGAGTTTATGCTGAGCTTCAGTGTAGTGCTCTCTAGCAAATTACATCACAGAGCAAACCTAAGCTTAACAAATTAAGTTAGAGATGGTTGGCTTTCCACAGTGTCACAGTAGCCATCTTCTACCCTGCTCATGCAAAATGGCTCACAAAAAGGTTGCTTGACTTGGGATGCAGCACAGAAGGGCTGCTGTCAGTCTGTGAGTAGACAGACTACTCTGTACAGAAAACATAACCCGACAGTCATGGTGACGTCCAGATCTTCTCCCAAGGTTGTGCTGTCTGGCTATCAATTAGTACAGCCCTGGTTTTCATATCTTTCTGGAGCCAAGATGGCACCATCACCTCTGACTGTCTTGGCCAAACAATTCTGTGTGTCTGGGATGTGGTCTTGGATCTCTAGCCTGAAACCTTGTTACAGCTGTTTTTTTCTGTCTGCTGTTTCCTATTTGAGGAGACATTGAGCAGGACTGATATTACAGATTATTATGGCTCTTACAGCAGGCCAACTGCTCTGTGTTCAGTACTACCTTTATTCCTACCCATTCTGTATGATACAGAAAAAATTGCTAGCCTTTATGTGGGTATAAACTTCTTTTCCCCTCCTGCAACATGTGTAAAATAATACTCCCTGTTTGCTTGGACTAATGACTATTTGGCAATCCAGGGACTGGATAATGCATGGACTAGACTAAGCTCTTGGGCTACCAGCTGGCCACCACCACAGTAAGAGTTCCTACAGCTCTATGTCCAGTACAAAATAGTGCTTCACTCACCAGAGAGGTGGAAAAACCCACCACCCAACAACACAGAACTCAACCTGCAAGAGTGATGACAAGCCATTTCCTAAATTTCCTTTATTCCAGGAAATTGCAGGGTCCTCCCCTGTTCTCGAGGAGCTCAGAAGAGCTCCTGAACTGGGTGAGACAAACGTGGTGGGTAGCTGGCCTGATTTTTCCAAGCAAGGATAGGAAGGCCAGAAAGGATGTGTTAAATGGTCTCAAAATAGGTCCTGACCCACTAGCTGCAAAGGAAGGTGAGAAAACGACACTCTATCCATCCCAGTCCCTTCTAATTCAAGAAGAGGGCATTCCCCAAAAACTGAGAGCCAGAAAACTCCACCAGCATCCCTCCGAGCACAGCTTTGACAGGTCCTCTGTCCTACAAGCACTGAGCAAAGGGGCTGGGTATGGGACCTGCAAGCCTCAAGTCATTCCTTGCCGAGGACTTTCAGACCATGCGGGCACTGACAGCGCTGCCCACCAGGGAGGGGATGAGAGAGAGAGACACAGATGGGGGACATTAGCCGCATGGCTTCATGCTCCGCAGGGAAGTGCTCTGCCGCAGTGCTGAGGAGCAGGCTGGAAACATGGAAAGAGAGCAAAATCCTTGCAGCTTACTGTCCTTCTCCTCTCTGTAAAATCCTCTGCTGGGTAAAAGTGCACAAAATGTAATGGCAGTGGAGTGTTTGTGCTGCAGGAAACGGCAGGGAAATGCCTGAGATGCCACAGTGGGAGAGCAGGTGGGAAAGCTGCACTGGCTCCCGGCATTTGTAAAATAAGCGGCTATTTTACATTCACTGCAACGCCGATGGCTGAGGGCGAGCTGAGTGGGAGTGGTGGCGATTCGCTGGGAAGCTGCTCTGGGTTTGGGAATTCCTGACGGCTTTAGCCTGCACGTCTTTCACTCTTCAAATGTCTTTAAGATTTTCCACACCAACATCCCTCCAGGCGATTGCGTAAGGATGGCAGGGCAGAGGGGGCAGTTTCATTCCGAGATTTCCCACCGCAGAGGGGGAAAACAGGCTTTGTCTTTGGAACAGAAAGGGAAACCAGCCCCTATAGTGGGTGAATTCCCAGGAGAAAGACAGATTTTTTTATAACATCTCTGCCTAAATGCTGCTTGTGTATGATGATTTATAGGGCAGTGCCTTCCTGCTGGGAAGCCTTGCAGTGCTGGAACCTAGTAATTAGTTTAATGTTCAGAGCTTGATGCTGAACGGTGGGTGCTAATCTCCACTCTACAATTAATCTCACAGATTTATCAGTGCCTCATACGATGAAGGACTAAGTCTGTGGGTTACAGTCATCTGTCCCTGAAGAAAGCGATGGTGTTTCAATCAGAAAGAGCTCTGTTTCATTTTATGGTCCTATTTTACTTGGTGATCCATTTTGAAGATATATAGTTAAAGGGGGCATAAGTAGGAGAAGAGGAAAAATCTGGGTCTCCCTTCACCCCAATGTCAAATTTCAGCTCTCTGTTGCCTCTTCTCCGTAAACCATAATTGGGATATCTGGGTAGAGATTTCTTACTTCTCTCCACTGAAACAGCTACAGCAGTCAGTGAGTGTGTTGTTCATATACAAGCATTCTGCCTGACAAAGACTCTCAAAATTATTTCTTTCACTGCTGATGTGACATCAGGCATCACAGCAGCCAAAGAATACTGATTCTTCCACTTGGCGGCAGAACCAAAAAATTGGGGGGTGTGAAAAATCAGCTTGGATGAAACATGTTTCCCTGCATTCTCCTGTGGACCCAAAGCCCTTCGAAAAATTTAATTTCACATCCAGCCAAAGCACTTGCCTTAAGTCCTATCAAAGTATTTTGGGTTATTTGTGTGATCAGTATTACTATTTTAGATTTATGTCAATTTTCAAACAAAAACAAAAATTTTGTTTCTGAAATAAAAGTTGGAAAAATGGAAGCAAAATACTTTGCCCTTTCAGGAATGCAGAATCCTTTTGAAAAATTCTTACATAATTTCCGTTTGTCCATGACTACCTGTAGATTTTGGCTGGATTTGTATATTTTGACTGGATTTTATGAATATTTTTGGTTTCTTTCAGACTGTTTTTTAGCAATTTCAACAAACATATCTGTCCAGGTCTATTAATAAGTACAAAATGACCTTTCTCATCAGGAGTCCTTTATTCATAGCTTGTTCACTGTTTTAATTTGAATTCTCACCACCTCAAATTTTCTGGTTTTTGGTCCTGTATTCTTTCACCAAATGTCTTACAAGATGATCACTGTTGAGTGCAGACAAGGGGGTTTTCCTTAGGTTTTACTTGGATTTTATAGGAACAAAACAAGGTGCTTAAAGTCCAACACCTGCCTGCACTGTGGTTTAGGAGCTGTCCCAGCAACTGACTAAATAATTAGCTAATGGGGCATTGAATCAGGCAGGAATGGAGTTTCTTCTGCAAACTTCAGTAACTTTCCCTTATTTGTTTAAAGCAGTAGTACTCTGGGAAGAGAGATCTCAGAAAAGATGGCAGTGCTTTGCTTTGCACAGCTTTCCCTACTGCTCATGGGCATTTTCTGGGGAAGCTCTACACAGAGATAGTGGAAGTGTGCAGATGAAAGTGTGCAAACCTGTGGTCATTTAAGGTTTGTCACTGGCAGCAGTTTCCAATGCAAATACCCAAGAGAGGTGCCCAAGTAATGCATGTGCTTCCTGTCTTTTCCTGGGCTGGTGTGACAACTTTCTGCTTTTTGGTCTCTGGCTGCAACACAACCAGCAATGGAGACACAGGAAGACCCTAGACAATGGGTTCACACTAATACATAGCAGGTTTAGATTAGATATTAAGAAGAAATTCTTCCCTATGAGGGTGATGAGGCCCTTGTACAGGTTGCCCAGAGAAGCTGTGGCTGCCCCATCCCTGGAAGTGTTCAAGGCCAGGTTGGATGGGGCTTGGAGCAACCTGGTCTAGTGAAAGGTGTCCCAGCCCATGGCAGAGGGGTTGGAATTAGATGATCTTTAAGGTCCCTTCCAACCCAAACCATTCCAGGATTCTATGATATTAACATTGTGAAGGGGATGGACTGAAACAAGATGTAATTCACTGAGTGACTGGTTAGCAAAATTTTGCCCATGACTTCTTACTACTACAATGTTTTTTATTTTCTCCCCCTCTTAATTTCCAGGTGACTGTGAACCTTTCTCTGCAAGGAAGACCAGAATTTCCAAGAGATGGGGGTGGAAGAGCACTTGGCTGAGTTTCTGCTATAAGTGAAAGCTCCATCTGATGGGGCTGAGGTTGAGCAGTGAATGGTTGAGGTGTCTGTGGCTGCCTAGAAAGAGCCCTGGAGTTCAGAGCAGATGAAACACAAATTTTAAGCTAAATCTCCCCTGTGCTGCTGTATTTCCAGCAAAATCAAGACTTGGGTGCTTGTAACAGGCTTGGAGGAGCTCTTCCTTCGATCAGCAGGGATTACAGAGACTAACCCCCAGCAAGTTCCTCCTTAGCGGAGCCGAGGCACATCACACACTCACAGATTTGCTTATATATTGTTTCAGGTTGCTGCAGAGAAAAAATGTTCTATGATTTCCTTACAAGAGCAACAAGAATGTTCTCCAACCCTTTGGTAGCAGGAGAGTGGGAAGAGGAAGAAGAGGGAAAGGGAGAGACGAGGGAGGGGAAGGAGTCTGTTGGGTTGAGCGCAAGCATTGTCATTCCAGGGGAAGTTGTTCTTGGGGATATTAACAGGAGCTTTATGTTTATTAAGTGCTCTTTTCAGAGAGAATGGATAAATGGGACCTCAGGTGCATCATTAGTTGACAGGATAGTTCATAAAATAAGTGGCTGGCAGAGAACTATCTTTCTAACAGCTTAATGAGGATAGGCAGAAATAGGCTGGGGGCTTGGAAGAAATTTTTGATGTTGTTGTGTGTATTTATTATTTATTCTTCTAGCACAAATATAGCACCAAAGAATGTGAAAACCAAAAAAGCTCATAACCTGCTGTCACAGGATTAGTCCTACATCTCTGTAACCATGGCATCATGTAGTATTGACAAGGAAAATCAGGAACAATGGGAAAAAAGCACCCAGCATTTATAACACTTGTGAGGATGAGGCAGACTTCCTTGTTCTGGTGAGGATGCACCAGAAGGAATAAGAAAATCCGTGAGCATCTTGCTAGCCTGGGCATCTGTGAGGCTCAGCTATGATGGAAAATGGTACTAAACAGTGGAATTGCTCCCTTGTGTGTAATCCTGCTTGATACATATCGGGAATATAGGGTGGATCCCCACCTAAAACATTTTGCTGTCATTACAGGTCACCTCAAGCCCCACAGAACAGTAGGGATGGCACCAGTGCCCGCCTTTAATCAAGAATGGAAATGGCTGCACCATCCCAAGCACCATGGTCGAAGCTCTCTGTCACTGTGACGTGGTGGTCATCTCTGTGGGTGTCCTTGCCCATTGGGTGCTGTGAGTCCTTGCTCGCCATCTCTCAGGCTCATCCTGTTTTAGTGCTTTCCTTCCTTCCCCTCGGTACTCCCCCTCTCTTCTGGCCAGCCTCCCTGGCTTTGCAGCCACTGCAGTGGGAAGCCCTCCCTTATGTTTGTACAGAGTAGAGGACTGTGCTGACATGAGTAGCAAGGCACAGGCTTAATACTGAACTGATTATTTTTTTGAAATAATACGTATTCACATTTTCTGGAATACTTTGGCTGGACTGGAAATATTTCAAGTACCATCAGGGGATTAGGGAGCCTCTTTAAATCTGCTTTTGGTTGGTTTCTCTTTTTTTTTTTTTTTTACATCTTTGCAGAAGGAGGAGTAAAAGCCGACTCCAAAATGTTCTTCATGGAGGGATTGGGATTTGGCAGTGTCCTGCAGTGATGCCTGTGGATAAGGGGACACGGGAACAGTACAGCCTCTGACTGCCTCCCAGAGCTCCCTTGCAGAAGGGATCAGACCTCTCCTGCAGACAGATTTGGGGTAGAAGGAGCCAGCGTGCTCCATCCGCCCAAATGGGAGCAAATCTCAGGCTTGGGGTCTGCTTGCGCTGCCCCTCATTCACCTGCTGGCACAGAGCAGAATTGCCAATAAAACTTGGAGAAGAGACTTTCACAGTTGCCTAATGGGTCTGGAAATCCAATTTCCTCTAAAATAAGCAGACCAGGCCTATAGCCACTATATACATCTTGGCAACAGAGTGTGGTGGGTCTCTCCACGGCATGGCCAGTCAGTGGAAAGTGAGAAATCCCAGGAAACCTGAATTTCTGCCATTCCCAGTTCCTCTTTATCTTCCCTTCTCGGTTACTTTGGTTTTTTGTCTCCCTGGCGCTACTGCAGCTCTGTCTGCCTGCAGCCATCCCAGCCCCAGGAACATCCCTGCCTGTGCAGCACTCTCTGGAGATGCCATTTCTCTCACAGCCGTTCAGCCTGTAGTGCATCACAAAAAAATATCCACAGAGGAGCTAGTGATGCCAGTAAGATGCTTGCCTTCTCTCCACCTCCCAGGGCTACTTTCTGCCTTGGCTATGAGCCCGCTGCATCTTTGTGTGGTTAATAAAAATAACCTAAAAGTATTCGGGAGCAGACAGAGCAATCCCAGAGACTCCAAACATCTAAGGGGCTTTGTTTCCAAGGCAACATCTTGTCTCCTAGCTGCAAAAGGCCACGGGAATGAAGGCAGCCTATGGAAAATGAATAGCTAAATGACAACAACAACAAAAAAATCTGCTGGGGAGCGTTTCAGAGAGGGAGGGGTGTTCGTAGGGGGGCCAGGAAAGAGCAAAGCTGAGCAAGCCAGGACTAGCTGCACAGAGCATGCAAAGGGACAGGGTGCAATTTATCTCATGAGAAGCTCAGTCCTGCCCCCATTGAAATGCAGAACATCACTTCCACCGACTTAATGGGAGCAGGGGAGCTTGCACAAATCAGCTATTCTTTTCTTTTCCCCCTTTTTTAAGCTACAGTGTTTGAAGATTTGAGCTAGTTAAAAATAATCCATTGTCCGAGGCAGAGCCTTTCCCGGTCCCAGGAGCTCCCCAGCCAGGGCTGCAACTCACTATGGATTCTGGCCACCCCAGATTCCCACTGCCAGAGCTGCCTCCACCCTCCACAGTGCAGGGTGGTGAGGTGGGAGGTGCCAGAGCCACAGAGCATCCCTCCAGCTCTTCCCAGTAAGAAAGGGACGTGTTTTCACCCATTTTCCAACATTTCCAGAGCACTGTGTGCATCCAAGCTGCAGAGCCAGTCCTTTTGCTGGGCTGCAAGATGGTTTTGCTCTTACAGCGTTTCGGGCTGGCTGCCCGGACAGTGGACTCGGAGCATCAGGCCGAGGGAAAGCACAGCTCCCTCCGCCCTCCAGGTCCCATCGGTGACACCTGTGGCCCCTGTCTGATAGCATCCTCCCTCGAAGAGGGCGGATGAGCAGGTCTGGGGCTCCACCATGATGCATCTAATGTGCAAGTCGCCCTTATGTAAGTGACTGTCGCAGTCAAATGCCTCCGGGATCATTTATGGGATTGATATCAGACGGGGAAGGGAGAGGCTCCCCAGTGCCAGCCGAGACGCCTGCCTGCAGACATACTGCTCCTGCCTTTCCTCTCCCTCGTGTCTCACGGGAATGCATAAAAGCTGAGCATCATGATGCCTAGCGAGCTGCTGGAGCTTTTCCTCTGTGTCCCAGGAGGTGGCATGGATGTCCTGGGAACGTGACAGGCATTGGGTCAGGAGCTTCTCACCAGCAGCACAACCAACAGGGAGCTCAAACGTGCCAGGAATGGGTTCCGGACATGGGAAGCGGAGGAGGAGGGAGCCTGAGTATTTCCCTGGGGTGGCCAGGAGGGATGGAGGACATCAGGGTGTGTTGGTGTTGGTCTCTGCTCTGGGCTGGAGCCAGGCTCGAGCTACAGCTTGAGCTCTCCTTTTCCTCAAAGACTCTTTGGGATGATTAACAGCTCAACCATTGATGTCCTGCCTGATGTTAAAACATTTTATTTAACTAATGTCTTTTCTTTGTACCTTGTCTCAATCAATACCATGTGAGCAAGAGGTTTCCAGAGGGAGAGCTGCTGGGAAATGTTCCCCTCACACTTATTTTTTTTCCACACTCTCTGCTGTGGGCAAAACCAATCCATCCACATGGATGGATGACTGCTATTTATTATTCATCTTGGTATGCCAAGCAGAGCCTCTATCTGAGCAAGTTTTGAGATGATGAGGTTTGCTTCTCACTCCTCCTCCTTGAAACCATTTTAAAATTAGCTTAACTCCAGGGAATTCCTCTGAAATTGCCCTGGAGAAGCAAGGCTGGAATTTGGTCCCTACCTCCCTGCCCAGAGCTGGAGGGCTGCCACATGAAGTCTGCCTGCAGGGAAGTACAGCTGGCCGGTCTGCTGTCACCTCATCTCCTCCACCCGGAACCCACACTCAGCTGGGGATGCAATGGGCAGTGCTGGTTTGCCACCCTCCCTTGATTCAGGCAAAGCAGTCGGGTACCTGTGGCCAGTGCCTGCAGAGTGCAGGGCTGGGAGGCATGAGCTGTTGGAAAAGCTGGGGGTGACCAGTCTGACGGGTCACTCTGCTTCCCCTCTTCCCAGTGGACACTCAGTGGGGGCAAACCTAGATGACAGGGAGCTCCTGAGGCTTGAGGAGGGACCAGCAGGGATGAGACTTGATTTTAAGAAGCAGGAGAGCATGGAACTTGGACATTTGCATCAAAACCCCCACAGCCATTTTACCCTCTTGTCCCCAGTTCATCCTTCTTACAAGTACCCCCCAAGAATATTGTACAGTTGATAATTTTCTGCCCTAAACTCCTTTGCAGTGTTCCTGAATCACCTTCCGCTGCCATAACTTTCATATCTACATAGCTAAACTTCACTTCTACATGAAATGATTCCTGCAGACCATGACATATATTGTGTGGTTTGTGCCACCCTCTGTATACCTGGCTCTCAAAATAGTTCAGAATATTAATATGGGAGTTGGGATTTTCCAAAGCACTTGGTATTGACCTAACCTGATTCACACCAGGCTTGGCTGTAAATTGTTAGCAACAGGGAACCATGAATATCCCTGAAAATCCCATTGCTTGGACATTATGATAAGAGAAAGTAGACTTTGCAGGACACATTATTATTGGTTTGTTAAAAATTCTCACCTAGATGTCTTTAAAAATGTATCTGCTCAGGTCATTAATGGCATCTGCATGGGTAGTCTTGTCATTATGTCTGAATGAATAAATAGTATTGATTTATACTATAATAAATTTATAGAATAAATTAGAGCTAAAACACGGACAGCTGTGTGAGCTGCTACTTCTTTGGAGTATTTGGTGGCAGCTGTCTCATGTTTTAGCTTTTCAAGAGGCCTGAACAGGAGACAATACAGCTGTTACCCTTGGTCCTACGATGACCAGGTGATGAGCACCCATTGAGCAGTCAGGGCACTCCAACCCCTTCCTGAAAATCTGTCTGCCCCTTCATTTTCTCTGCCACCCTTCTGTTTCAGATGGCTTAGCTCACTGGCTTGGTCTCGACTGACACACACACACTCTCAGGCTGGCTTCCAGACCCTCAGCCAGGGATAGACAATACAGGCTTACATCTCCTCTGCAGATAAAAACTGTCAAGCTTTCAACTTGTCTTTGAGCTGATATCTTCAGAGTAATAGGTCAAGCTGGAAATGCATTTCCAGCCTGCATTTGCCTACCAGAAGCAAGCTCTCCTCCATTCCTTGCCACTCCTTGTGAGCCACAGCACTCAGTAATGAGGCCATTGATGGAGCAGTGGTATGTTCTTTTGTCCCTGCCAAAACCCTGCTCCCTCCTATTCAGCTCAACAAGATGCGAAGCCCTGGTGCTGCCAAGTGTCCTTTCAGCTGCCAAAGGAAAAGGAGCTAATCAAACACGGAAAAGAGCCCAAGTACCAGGCTCTGTTCCCAGCTCAAAGCCCATGGATACAATACCCACTGGCTGGACTGGTCAGCTCTGAGCAGCTCCTGCTCTGCCTATCCCAGGCTGGGAGCTGTGGGCTCCGCCACTCCCGGTCCGCATTACTGCTGCCTCAGTTAGCCCGTGCCGGAAAGCTGCCACATTGATCCCTCTCAAGGCACACCACAGCGTGTACTTGTTACTCCTTTTTTTTTTTTTAAATTCTGCTTTGCAATGCCAGCTTCCTATCTCTTCCCTCCTTATTTCCCACACAAGCAGAAAAGCCTCATGCTGTGCCTTTCATATCCCCTGGCCTGTCACTGGGCAGCACCTTTCAAGTCATCTTTTTGGCCTCTGTTTCAAACTCTGCTTGGTCATAAACAAGAGGAGGCTATTGTTTTTCAGTATCAATATTTGAATTGAATATGGGTTGCTCTCCCATAGTGCTGCTCGGTCAGCGATGCTCACGTAACTGGCTGGGCAGTGGCTGTCAACTGGCATCACTGTGTTCGTTCTGCTGCTGCTCCACATCGAGTTATACCAGATGAGAATGGGGTTTGTTTTTGGCTGTGTCCTGATCCGCTTCTCCATGACATTCTTCCATCTCTTCATTTTTAGCACTGACATTAAGTATTTAGAGCATAAAATGACTAATTTGCCTCTGCAGCCACTGTGTTTTGAGGCCATTTGGGAATTGCTGAAGTTATTTGCCACCTACAGCCCAGTGAGCTTTATAAAGGTATTGTATGTTTTCATACTACTTCTAACTTCCAACTGCTTATTTACCACAGAGCTACCACTGTGCCAGTTACTGGGCGGCAGCCACAGTTGGGGTTAAACGTAAGGATTATTGAACAGCCCGGTTACCACACACAACAGTTTAGGATGGGAGGTGAAAACATTGCTTTGCCAAATGAATAACACCAAGTTATCTGTTTCAGCTGGAGCTGTTCCAGCGCTTTTGGCATTTCTAGAGCTCATGGACACCGCAAAGAATATTTAAGGAGGCAAAAAGTAAACTGCACGCTTTGGAGGTCGGCCACACCATTGCTGTAAATGTCTTTCTGCTCTTTTAAAGAAGTGCCACAGGCCCTTCAAAGGTTGTGGATGCTCAGCTGCTCAGGGTTGCATCTCTCCTGCCAATAGGAGCCCCTCACGTTGAAGGGAGAAGCAGGCTAGCTCCGAGGAGGAGAAGGGTGTGGTATGCTTGGCAGTCCTCCATTCCTCCTCTGATGCTTTTCCCCCTCACTGGAAAGCCTGCCCCAGCAATCTGTCCTTGTGTACACTGATCCTGGATTGGCTGGAGTTGCTGGAGGAGAGGGCAGCCTTAGCACTGCCATTCCAAAAAAACCCCAAGCTGGTGGTGTGGCCAACACAGTGCTTGTGATCCAGGGAAGAGTGCCATGGGGCTGAGCTGGTGATCAGCACAGTGTTCCCCAAACCCAGACACAGGAATTACATGTGGAGCTGGTCAGTGTGAGCAATGGTGCTGCTGCCATATCACAGAGGGGTCTGCAAAGCTACCCCTGATGGACTTGTGCTTCTGCTGAACTCAGTCCCGTGGCTACCCCATATGTCATTCCTCTGCAGCACCGAGGTGCTGGGTCTTTGATGACCATGCCCTGGTGTGATGTGGAAGCGGCACAGGAGCTTTCCAGCAGCTCTGCTCCCAGCCCTGACACAGGAGGTAAAGTGGGAAATGCCACTTGTGGGTCTACATTCCCCTCCATCATAGCCCATCACCCCTGCACTGCAGCCAGGCCCCACGCTGCCTGCGTTTTGGTTCATTCTTTAGCTTCACACAAATCTCTTCTGCTCTCTGGCTTGGTCTGGCTGCACCTGTACCACTGGCTGCTGAAGGTCTGAGAGATGACCCTGTGTCCTTCCTCCAGAGTCTTAGATGAAGGGGTCATGGTCTACAGCAGGCAATATTTCGTCAACTCAGTTTCTGTTTATTGTCATGAGTCTGGTGAGTCTTGCCTTCAAAATTCACCTGTGAGTCCTGCACGTTGTTGAGTTAGGGATAACAAACTCCTAAGGAATGGTGTTCTACAGTGAGCATCCTTCAGGGCTGTGGTGTCAGGTGTTGGTGCCCTTCTCTGTCTGACATCTACGTGCTGGACCAAGCTTTGCTTGCTCTGTGAGAGTGCTAATTCCCCTCTCCTCACCTTTAGCCATGCTACTTTCACTTGCCCATCCATACCCAAACCAGAGTTTGTGTGATGTAGTATCTCTACCCACTCTCACTGCATCCCAGCAAGTGTTTTTTCTCTTCTTCATTTCTATGAGAAGCTGTACAAAGCCCCCACCAACATTAGGGCCTTGTCAAACAAGTGAAAAACACCATGCATGACCTATGCCACCCTCCAAGCCAGCCTGATGGACTCATAATTTAACAAGCTTTTCCATTTTAATGTGAACGATCGTCATCCCCCAGCTGGGGTAATGAACGCTGGCAGGAATTTTCTGTGTTCGTAAATACTTCCCTGCTACTGTGAAGAGGCTGTTTTTCCCATTCTTCGTATCAGATGAAGATGGCTGCTCTGCCAGCTCACCATGTAAATTTAATAGCATTCCAAAACCTCTGTCCTACATAAATATGAATGTATTTCATCCAAGAAGAACCTGTTTTTGGAGGAGCTGCATTGCTAAATCATTCAGAAGGTTATTGTTTGAAGTACTTGCAGTCAACAGTGTCTTGGCGATTACAGCTCAAAAAGGGAGGGAGGGTGAAGGAAAAAAATGAGTGGGGATCATGGAAACCTCTTTAAATGAGGGAGCTTATGCACCAAGATCATCAAGGTATAAACAGGGCATTGCCAACCAGCAGGTCTGGCCCCAGGAGGACGGGCCAGCTGCAAGCAGCTCTACAAATTATTCACTGGCAATTGCTTTCTTGCTGCTGCCCTGACTTATTTACACTCCAAAAGATTTCTGAAGTGCGTTTATTTAAGAAAGATGAATCCAGAGGCTCTGGAAGGGGAGAGGAGCTTTCCAAAGGAATCAGGCCCTGCCATGACACAATTCGTTTCACTCATTAACCCCTCCACATGAAGAACACACTAAGTGCTTATGCATTATGCATCATCAGGAAATTCTGATTTGATGGAGACTGAAGGTTAAAAGGCTTTTCTGTGCTTTTCCTTACTCCCCATTGTCTTGCTGGGAGATGGAGTGATATTGTAGAGGTGGGGAAAACTGGGGGAATGAGAGCCCCTGTACTCAGACACTGAGTGCCACAGTGCAAATGGAAAGAGCTTCACGGTAGCTGAAGGACGTGTGTTCCCCTCACATTAACATCTCTTACCAAATTCAAACATTTCCACCCCTTTAGTAAATTCCCTACTTTCTCTAAACACTTTTGTGTCATCAGTACAGGAAAACACCTTCAACCCTCTTAGGAAACACAGTTCTGAGTACTGCAAGGACTAGGAGAAGGCAGAAGGTCCCAAGGGAGACCTTGTTCAGGATGCACCTTCCTACTAAGCTTGTAAAGCAGCAGCTGGCAGAGCTCAGTTTCTAAGCTGATTTCAGTTGTTTCATTGATGATGCAACTGTAGATACCTGCATCTCTGTCCTTTACTCTTTACTGATTCATCTGTTCCTAAAGCAAATGTTTAAAATTAATTTTCTTTTTTATACCTGCAAATTCACAGAATCACAGAGCCACAGAATATGCCAAGTTTGAGGGGACCCACAAGGATTATCGAGCCCAACTCCTCGCCCTGCACAGTACCCTCCCCAAGATTCACATCATCTGCCTGAGTATTGTCCAAACGGTTCTTGAACTCTACCAGGCTTGGTGCTCTGACCACTTCTCTGGGGAGCAGGTGTTGTATTTTCAGATGTCAGTCCAATTTTTGGGAGGGCACAATTAGGCAGATGTTTATGTGCCCATAATGGCCTGGGTTTGTATCACAGGGAGCTGTAAGGGATAAACCTTTATATCATGCAAAAGTGTCTCTACAAGTATGTGCCTCACAACCAGTAGCCCCCACTAGCATTTTGGAGACGCTCATCATGGCCAGCATTCTCCTAGTTCTGGTGCAAGGCATCTATGAGAGATGCCTGGAGCAGCCCAGACCTCTTGAGTTGCCATGGGATGATGGTGCCATATGATTTTGCTGTTGATCCAGCTCCAGATAAGAGGTGGTTGTTTTCCTGTTGCTTTGCTCCTCCATGTGATGCTGTTCAGCACCTTGTAACACCAAACATTAGAACCCCATCTTGTTTCTGCTTAGGTTCAGTGCATGTATAATTCATATGAATCACTGACTCCCAGTGCTGCTGCTGGAAAGGCACCTCTGACACCACTGGCCTGGCCCTGCTCTGGCATTAAAGCAGAATGTACTCATTTTTATGATGAGTGAAAGACGTCTTTCAGAGTTCTGCTGAGGGTCTCTGAACTGCTCAGAGTTCAAAACTTTTGTTTTTTGCCAATGGGCTTTCACATTCATATACTCCTCAAGCTTTGCAACAGGATGAAGCTATTAAAAACACAATTTAATTTTGGTCTCTGCTGATCAGTCCAGTGGGAATTCTCACTTAATCAAAGTTTAATGTTTTCCTTGTAAATTTCAGAAAAAATCAGTAATTGGTCTGATAATTGAATTTTCAGATCATGTGTCAAAGGAATAATGGCATGCATGGGATAAGCAGCAGTCTGCCTCTGGAAGCCCAAACATCTGAAATGGAAAATTCTGCAGAATTTAGATAAAGATTTGAATATACTGCTGTGGAGCTAAGAATAGACCATATTATTTATATCGTCAAAGGAAGCGGCTGAAATCACAGAGATCTTCAGAGAGTAAAGATGCTCAGACAGTTATGCACAGGAATTGTGCTCATGGAGCTGACGTGGAAAGTTACTGACGTCTCAGCACAGGCATGCTGCTCCCAGCGGGCCCCATGGACCAGGCGGCATTTCATGCAGAAGAGAAATGCCAGGCTTTTCCCTCCTGGAAGACACACTCAGGGTATCTTCCAATACTCAGGGAGAGAGTGGGGAGTAACATGCCCATGGTAGAACAGCAGCTTTGTGCCCCACTGGCTGTGTTTCCCCTGTGCTGTAGTCCCTGTGTGCTGTATTTGTCCCATGTTTCCAACGGAGAGCTTAATTTCAGAGATTCATTAGTGTTTTCCCACTGAGTTATTCTCCCAGTCCAGAAGCTGATTTCTGACTAGATCAGAGAATGAAATGAAGCAGCTAGTGGGAAAAATTCAAAACATCCTTTTAATTAAAAATAAAATAAAATATAGGCTTCATATTCATAACAGATGCCTGTGCTTCTCTGAAGTTCACATACTTTAAGAACTGTGCCCCTCTCTCCTGGGACCATGACAGCAAAAGTCAGTTTTTCCCGTACTTCAGATGCTTTCAAGCTTGGAAGCATTTCCAGAAGTACAGTAGATGCCTGCCTTCAACCCTTGTTTAATTATTCTTTCTTTCCTCCCATGCATGTTTCTTGTCTCTTTACTGACACTTTCCACCTTCCCCTCTAGTCCACTATCTCTCTAATCAAAGGTGAACATCTCCAACCCTAAAAAGGATATAGATGGAGGGGTCCTGTTTCCTCTCTCTCATCGTTTGTACCTCCAGTGGCTTTGGTAAAATTGTTCCTGCTCACATTAAAATACATGAGAGGAGAATGAGAGCCCAGGAGCCCACTTCTCTGGGTCTCTGTGATACCTTCTTTCATCAAGTCAAGGCAACAGGAACGGGTGAGATGAAGGTTGGAGCGTGCCCATCTGCAGGACTAGGGGACAGATGCTGGGTAGGAAGCACGGCTGCAACCCACTCCAAGACGCTCAGGTGCCAGATGAAGGATCTGCTTTCCTGGGAGGAACAGGCAGTGCCAAGCACATTCTGCATCCAGGACTCTCCCCTGCAGAGGAGAGGAGCAGGGGCTGTTCTCACACTGCCTACATGGGTGCCACCAGCCTCTTCGTGGAACTGCAGTCAACACTTGCAAAGAAGGTGATCACTCATCGCTCTCATCAACTTAGGTGTGGTGGGGGAGATGATGTTCACACTAACTCAGGCTTCTTTTTTTTCTTTTTTGACGTGAGATATCTCTTTGGCTTTGCCAATTCCATGTCCGTCAGAGCCAGCTGGATGCTGTGGTTTCTCCTCAGTGCCATGACAAGAAGTTACACTGGTTTTTGCAAAACAAAAGTGTCAGCAGATTTTGGCAGGTGGTTCTCCCCATGCTCTGCTTAGATAGTATTAGGTTCTCTCACTTCAGTGATATCGAATGTTTGCACTAGAGTAATGGCAAAATATTTTTTTTTCCTTTAATTTTCCTCTCACTTCCACTTATCAACTAAGCATTGATATTGCTATGTAGCAAAAATTAAGATACTCAAACTGTTCTGTTCAGTTTTTCACTGTCAAAAATTCCAGCAGAACCACTTTCCCTGAAAACTGGGGGATTTTGAGATGGCTTAATCTTTAGATGGAGTATTACTTGCAGGGAAATAAAAAAAATTGGATAGAGTGGATGTGCTGGTATTAGCTCAGCTCCTTCCATCCAGGGGACGGGGTGTTGTTTTTAAATTCAATCACTTGGATGTGCAGGAAAAAATGGCTCTGATTTGTTTTGATGATTAAAATGTCTAAAAATATCAGTTTCCTGTCCATCATTCAGAGCATGTTCATGTCAGACAGCAAGATGAAGGAAAGTTTATCCTTGAATTGTAGCAGAAGACCAAGAGACCAGCTACCTCCAGCTGCCAAGTGCCACTTGCCACTGCTGCCCTTGGTGGTCATTTCCACACTATGCACAACCACTGCATCATGGTTAAAGGGTTACAGAGTTGGGACACATTCATCTGGAGACCCAGAAATGTGTAGGCAACTCCTTAGTAATAGCTTTTTCTGCTACAGAGACCAGAAATTCTGTGCTAATTCTGTCCATCAGACAGGTTTTAACTAGCAACAAATGCTCTTGCCCTGATGGTGAACACCCAAGTGTAGCCGAGTGGTTTTACTGTGGGGACAGGAAGCAATCCTTGGCTTCAACTTTCAGCAATGCATTGGTGATGCTACCTACGTGTTACTGGGAAGAAAACATATTCCCTTTGCCTCCTGCTTTCTCCATCTATGGCACTTCAAGTGTGAGGTAGGCAAAGAGAAGGACCTCTGTAGTGGTTTAACAGTCCACAGCATCCTCAAAGGGTGAGAGCCATGGTGTAGGGCCAGGAGAGCTCCTGGGCTGCTCAGGTTCCCTGGCCACTGTTGGTACCAGGTATTGTGGGAGGGTAAGAAGAGATGAGTATGTAGCTCTGAGACATACATGGGGTGACAGTGAGGTTGGCAGCCCCTTCTTCTCAAAGGTGCTGATGAAAATCTAGCCTAAGAGGAATTTTCAAAAGCTATGGCGAAGTAGGTGGTTTGGAGGCCATGGCAAAGAAGTGATGGAGGGAAAGGGTGCTCCCAACAGCAAATTGCTTTCCAGAGTGATATGTGTAACATCACACCCTGGGCAGCACTGGGGATGTGTCTGTACCCAGAGCCAGCTCTTCCCCCATGCAGTTCACACAGCAACCATCCTTTTCCAGGAAAATGTCAGGGGAACATACCGCTGTGATGGCCTAAGTTGCATTCATTCCTCAGACGTTCCTGGGGAGCCTCATAAAGATAAACCCTCCTAAGTTACCGGGCAGCACATACACCAGGGAGCACTACCATGTGCACCCCCACAGGGCACACAAGCCCAGGCGCAAGGGCTGCCCGAACCTCATGCAAATACACACCTCACATGAAAACAGAGCACTGAACCCCCCTTCCAGAACCCTGCAGACTTACTGAAGGAATAGCAGTGGGAAAGGCAGAAGAACATGTGCTAACAAACCAACAGATGTTTCCTGTAGAAGCACAAGCAAGTTGGACAGAGAGGTGTGGGATCCAGGAATCGTGCCTGTGGGTGACTGAACATCAGAATCAGGCACGCTGGGGAGCAGACCCTGTGCTCACAACCAGTCACAGCTACAGCAAGTCTCAGCCTAAAGATACTCTGTCAAATACTTTGGGCCTAGCCCTGTGGGGAAACTCTTCATCAGGTGATTACATAGCCATTACTACTCACCTGCTAATGTTGGTTGGCAGAGATCTGCCTATAACAGAGAGACTGGTGTACCAAAGGGCTTTTGCTCTGGGGGACTGAGAGGTGCAGGATGCTGGAGTGCTGAGCAAATGCAAGGAAAGCACAGAGTACACCTCTGTTGCTGTCTAAAATAACTCACGGGCTCTGTGTACTGGAGAGGATACATCATGTTCAAATGCAGCAATTAGAGTTTCTGTTAGAAAATCCATACTCTGCTTTAAGGGGCTTCTGACAAGCAATAACAGGAGATTAGCAGAGTACAGAGGGGCTCTGAAGCTCCTGACAGCAGTTATTCTCTTTAAGATGGAGCTGTTGATAGGCAACCAAGTTACAAGCTGGAGGGATACAGCTGATGTCTTTTCTTTCCTTTCACTATCATCCTTCTTGTCCAACCCTTTCAGCTTCTACCTGCATGCCACAGATGCTCCAAAGTAGTCACCTCTCTAAATCAGGAGAGGAAAAAATGCTCATTTTGTAAGGTTTACCCAAGTTATCTGCCCCTGGTCAACTCTGTCTGCAAACTGACTGATCCTCTCCAGTCACCTGTTTGTCTGGAGGCAGCTTTGTGTTCCCTCTCAAAGCACAGTGGGACCCAGGTCACGGCTTCGAGATTAAGACACTTTTCTTAGGAAGAGAAATTAGCTCTACCACCTTCACAATAAAGGCTTTTCTGGCTCAACTGCTTGGGTGTTGCAGCAATATAGGAGGAACTTCTGGTTTCAGGGTTCCTGGAACTGAGAGCATCAGGATCTCAGCCATGTAGGAGAGGGGAACCCATGAAATGTGAAATCTAAACCCTTGTAGTGCTTTTTTTAAAGTTCCTAAGGAAGTGGAAGATGGCAAATTGCACCATAAACTTGGAGGCTGGACTCTCGGGAACTCCTCTGACTTTGACTCCTGAACACCTTTTGTTCCTCTTTGCAGCTAGTTTTTGCTCTTATTTGTACTATTCAAATCCTGCTTTGTGTATGTGCCGCTTCCCTGCTCACCTTTTGGAAATGCGAAGCTGACTTCCCTACACCCTAAGGCTGTTCAGCAACCCATTGGTCACAGCCACAAAACCCCTCCATCACACAACCCTGTGGTGGTGCCCAGAGTGCCAGTGGTAACTGCAGTTAGTGCCACAGGGAGCATGCAAGAAATAGCAGATTTCAAATGCCCATGCCCCAATTTAGGGCATTGTACAGTCTGAAAGCCCTCTTTATCTCATTTAAGCTTAATTGCACAAACCACTAAAAGCTTCCACCCTCACTCAGTGAGCTCTGGAACTGATTGATCCAAACCTTAGGTGCTTCCCAGCCCATCCAGTGGTACAGAGGGCAGTAGATTTGGATCCAGGTATCAGGAGTTCCCAGCTGGCAAATGATAAAAGCTTGTAACTTTTAAATCCTACTGAGCTGCTCTCTTTCAATGCCTGTGTATGAAGGGTGCAAGGCAAACACTTGCTGGTACTGAGTCACTGGGACTAGGTCTGAAATACAATGGGAAAGTTCACAGCTCCAAACTGACCTGACCCCTACAACTCAGGGGGTGCATTTGTAAGCACTATATGAAATTTCACTTTAAGGTCAAGTTCAAAACCAGAAGATTCCAGCACTGTGAGAAACTATTTGAGAGAGTTTAAGGAGTAATGGGAAGTAGAGACTTAGCTAAAAGAAACTCGGCATCTTCAAAGGCAGGAGAATCTCAGGATGTGGCAACTGAACGGGCAAATATTGCAACAGCCTCAGATGCTCAGAGACTTTCTCACCCAGTAACAAGCAGATGAGTTTGGAAATGTTAGCAGTGACCCTGTAGACTACTAGCATGGGATGTTCCGTGAGAAACCACTTACAAAGACAGACAGTCCTGAGGTGCTTCAAACCTTGTTTCAAGTTCCCAAGCTAGTACAGAAAAGGAAAAGGGGAAAGGTGAATAAAGATGTGGAGGACAAAAGTCAGAAAGAAGGCTACAAACCCAAGACAAATAAATATTGACCAGCTTCACTTCTGAGTCTTCTACAGTGTACAGAACAATGCTCTGCTTTTTCTCTCCCTGCCATAACTTAAAGGATATTTTTTGCAAGGAAGTTTTTTTCCCCCTATCCCATCCCATTACTGGTACTGGCCATGGGTAGTTAATACAATCAAGAGAGTAAGCACCAGAATGAAATTTGCAGTAAAGATCAGGCAAGGAAAACTTATGGGAGGTGGGAATGGCCACTAGATACTTGGACAGCGTGACATGATTGACTTCATGGGGAAGAAAAAGCCTAAAGGACCTAGCAGAGAAGCTATAGGATGTCAAGGGAAAAGTAATAGCAAAGGAGGTTTATTGTCTGCTTGCACCCCTGGACGGCACTAGGTGAAAACACAGAAACTGAGACTGCATACCTCACTATTGGTTACGGGTCAGGCTGTCACCTCACGTTACATCATCTCACTCAACACACAAAACCTCTTGCTGGGTAACTTTTCCCCAAATGCTCAATTTTTCCTTCTACAACAGCAGCTTTCTGCTTGAGCAAAAGCTGATATTTGTGATTACACTTCCAAATGCCAAAGTTCCCCAAGAATCAAAATAGACCTGCGATTACCTGACAAGTATACTATTTTAAAACCTTTTGCAAGAAAAAAATTGATGGTTAGGCAAAAGTATACATAAATAGCAGTCAGCTTGGCGTCATTATTCCAAATAAAAAAAAACATTTGGGGACCTCTTTTATGTGCTGAATATTTCATTCAGTCCTGCAGTGCAGTGACTCCCTAAGCCTTCCCAAGCTGAGCTCTGCTTTTGAGGCTCTAATTTGCTGTTGCCATGACATTGTTAATGTCTGAACTGCTTTTTTTAACCACTTTTCTCCTTTTTTCAATCTCTTGCAGAGGCATTCTGAAACAGTGGGCACGAGCTGATCTTGTGGAACAGCCTGTGTGTCCTCAAAAATAACAGAAGAGTGTTCATTTTTGCGAGCTGGATGGCTGATAGAGTTCTGATGGATGGATGATTACAATCCTGAAGGTTGATAGCTTTTTAATTGGAGAAACCACAATGAACATAACTGACCTAATTGAGATAATTTTGGCTTAGTGTGGAGGGGCAAGGGGTGGGGGGCTATTTCATCTGCTGTTTTTTTTAAAATAGTGACATTCAGAAAAAAGTATTATTAAAAAGGCAAAACATCCTTGTTCTCTTATGCTTAATTGAGCTTCCAGAGTGAGTAGAGTGGACAGAATAACATTAAGTTTCTCAGCAGTGAGTTTATTAACATACTTGCTTCCCAGATTCAAATGAGAATGGAGAAATCTCTGTCAAGGTCAACCTTAGCAGAACAGTATTACTTGCTCAGAAATGCTTTTTGCAGATGTACTTTCTTTAATGGGGTAATACCTTCCAATCATCTAGCTTCTCAGTAATATAGCAGCATTTACTGTCCAAGGGCTTAAAGAGGGTGTTTTCAGTCACTCTGAAGAATAGGTCATCTCAGCTCAGCCTCCCTGGGCTTCAATTCTTCCCTCTGATCAGCCAGCCTGGATGTGCACATCTCCTTTGAGACTCACATGGCAACAAAGGCTCCTCTTATCACCTGTAACAGCAGCTACACCAGACTGACAAATACCCCTCTGCCAGCGAGGGTGAGGAGAAGGAGCCCAGTCTGTCTCTGCTGCTTTCTTGAGGGGCAGATCTCAAGAGCCTGCTGAGCCTAAAGCTGAAGTGACTCATCTGAGGTCACCTGCTGTCAGCTCCTCCCGGCAAATGCATCCAGTACTAGTCCCAGCCCTTGTTCCAGCATGAGCTTGAGACAGACTCCAAAGGTATTCTGACATCAGTAATTTGCCTTTGGGATATGTCTCTGAAAACCAAGGCTAGAGAAGTGGAAGATGCTTAACAAGTGTCCAAACTCCAAAAAAAGTATCAAGCTTGACAGAATGAACAGAATATTCTTAGTCATATGATTTAGTTTTAGGTCATCCTGCGAGGAGCAAGGTGTTGGACATGAAGATCCTCATGGGTCCCTTCCAACTCTATGATTCTCTGATCCTCTAAAGGCACCATCAGGATTGCAGGTAAAACTTCAGCAGCTGTCACAACACAGAGGTACCACTCCTTTCCTGAAGGCAGGAGGATGATGACAGTGCTCAGAGAGGTGGCCTTAGCTGTCAGATGAGGACGCTGCTGGATCCCAGGAAGGGGATGATATTGGGAACTGGTAGATCCGATGCTCATGAGCTGTGTTGTACTGTAATACCGTGGGATGTGCATAGCTGTAGTGATGCCTCTTAATGGTACTGGTTTAAACACTGACATATCAAGCAGAGAATGAGACCAGTTGCTCCCAATCGTTCACTCTTATAAGATAGATGATGTTTCCTTAATGCCCTGCCCCGATATAGTTGGTGTCTTTTCAGTTTAATCTCTGCTGGGGTAGCTCTACCCTGGATGACTTAGTAGGCAAAGAATCCTCTCTCACTAGGGCTTTCTCAAGTCAACGATAAAATTCCCATTCAATGGGAAGAATGGGTCCACAGATGTCTTTTGGGGCCATACTGAGTGCAAAATGCTGCTAAAAACTTAATAATCCTGTAATGGCTTTGAATATTTCCATGCTTCGGTCTTAGTTTTTATAGGTACATCTGAAAATAAATAATGCTCTTAGAACACACTGACAGTGACATCTGAGTATTTCCAGGAACCTACACTATAAAAATGTCTGCCCACCACTGAAAGGAACACAGATCGACATTTCAGATAACAAACAAATGCCTTTGATTTTCTCTCCGTGCCAAGGAACACTGATATTGTCTCTGTCTCCTGGGTATTCCTCAATGTGCCTCATTAGAACGTTATGAAATGTTGCTCTATTTGTTCTGTTGTAAAATAGCAAAACAATCCTTGAGGCCAGATTGACTTCAAGGGAGCTGGGTGTGCTCAGGCTGAGGATCATCCCTCTGTGGGGGGATGCTCGTGCCTGGCGTGGCTGGGGCACAAGGGCTGGAAGAAGAGGTGGGGAGAGGGAGAGACAATCTTCTGTCACCTTCTTGCTGTTTTCTTCCAACAGTTCTGCTAAGGAAGTCCCTAACCTAGAGCTGCTGCTGCTCTCTTAACGAAGAAGCTTGGCAAGACCAATTCTGCTGTGTTAACACACATCTGCAGGATTTCAAGGTTTTGGTCTTTAAGAGAGAGGTGGAGGCAAAGGCAGATATAGAGCATTTTTAGGAATTGTTGTTTTTCCCAAGTTGGAACTCTTAAGCTAAACAGATAGCTAAGAACAGCTCCTGAAAATATCACAGGGATTCTACAGTCTTACTGTGTTTTTTTCACTCAATAAATAACAGGAAAATGTGTTTGGGTTTGTTTTTTTTTGTTTTTTGATAAACACTTGCAAAGAGCAAACCAGAGGTCCAAGGCTAAAACATGCATGGAAGAACAGTGGCTAGTTTTGCCACTGCATTTAACAAATCTCTGGTGTTCATATCTACTAAGGAGTTTCTTATTGAGCCAAAGTGGTTATCTGATCTGCACAGGCAAGGTGAGCAGCTGTACACACATAGTCACTTACAATAAGACAGAGAATCAGCCCACACCTCTTCTGCTGTTGCACATGCCAGTGTTTTAATGGGGAATGTCTAATCCTGCCCTGTGCTAATCCTGTCATGTTTGCTTAACTACGTTACTCCAGTTACTCCCATGATCTTTCCCTCTGCAATGTATAATCTTCAAGCTCAAGTGGCAAAGGCCCATTTCCATTTTTAGAGATTTGAATGTCAGCCACAAACTTACATGTAGATTGCTCTGGAGATCTACCAAATATGGACTCTTCAAAATTCAGTCCTTTCAGAAAGGTCAGAAGTGACTGGGATTGCAAAATGTCCTCTAGCCTGGCAAGCTTGCTCTGAGTTGCCATGCTTTGAACTAAGTGACTCCTGACTTTGGACAGATCTTCAACAGTGTCTTTTAATCCTAGTTTTTCAGATGTCATGATGGGATGTTGCCACGTGATTCACATCAGCTTTATGTACAAATCAAAGTGGCGCACAATTGCTGGCTTCAAACCTTTGAAGAGTTTGTCCTGCGTGATATAGTTAATAGAAAACTCTAAAATACTCTGATGGAGCAAATTAGAGTGGTGTGAAATAGGATTGTAGTTACAACATCTAATTAGAAAGCACTGTGAATTATACACTTTTCATTATATGTAAGCTGGTTTTAAATAGGACAGCGGGATAAACCAACAAAAAAGTTGCTTCTTGAAACCCGTGATGCAAAAGAGTATTATAGAATCAACTCTTTCACCAGAAACCAGAGCACTTTATGGTCTTCCTGGCTCAAGCCCTGGAGAGTTGATTCCCAGGATAGCAAAGATGAGCTTCTTTAGTAACACAAGCCCATATTTCACCTTATATTTTCTTCTGGGCAGAGACTAAGGTCATTGACAACATTTTGGAAGTTTTGGGTTGAAGATGAGCTGCTTTTACTGAGGAATCATCTTCCAACGTACTGCATCTCTATGAGCCTAGCAGATATAGAGGGTTGTTGATAGAGAGGGTTCCTGGACCCAATGCTCTGTTCATAATGGGCATGGCTCCATCACCTGTTTGAGGATGTTCCCTCTGTGGTACCTAGAGATGATGGCAGCAGAGTAACCTCACTGTGTAGGCTGATGAGGTTTAGCACAGCCTGCGAATACTTCTGCCTTCCTCCACCTACGTATTAACATAGGTGTGGCTTTGCTGAGACAGGATATCTCAGGGCTGGCTGGCTCCAGCATCCCTGCACTGATGTGTGAAGGAGGCAGGACAGCTGCTGCAGAGATGATGGCAGCATGCAGACCCAAACAAACTGTCCCCCTCCCCTCTGTTTGCTACATGAACCCTACTCCTGAATGAACACCCAGAGTGCCCCTGTGCTCCTGTCTCAGTGTCCTGGGAACATTTCTGTGAGACACATCGACTTGGCTTGACATTTAGGAAACTGATCTGGTTTTAGTTTTGTTTCTTAGTTGCCAGTTAAAGTGCCTTATTGCCACCACAACAGAAGGACATTCATAAAAGTATGGGAAGAGCAGGGCTCTTCTGTCCCCCACGCCTCATCTGTCCATCTGTGCCACCAGGGCTGTGGGGCCCTTTTGTTTCGACTCAGTATGAGAGAAAGAAAACATACAGGCTGGACTGCCAGGGTTTCTTTCCTGACATCTCACCTTAGGGGGTGGAAAAGGAAGCCTAACTCCAGATAAACAGCCTTGGGCAGTGTATACAGAATGAAAGGCTTCTGGCTTCTGGCTGTGCTTTCAAAGGGATGCTGACCAGCAGGTCTCAGCTCAGGATGTGTTGGCAGGAAGCACAGAGACATCGTTGTCTCTCCGCAGAGGGGCACTGTAGCATTTTGAAGCCCAGGATGAAGGCTTGGTGGTGAGGATGGTCCACGTGAGCCATCCGTCTTCTTGGGTTGCTCTCTGCCATGTTGTGTGTCGTATCTGCAGAGGCAGAGCCTGCTCTTGGAGCCAAGCCATTCCCAGTGATAACGGATGGGACAGCTTTAGCCCTGTTTATTTCAGCCTGTCCCAGCCAAAAGCTCAACTTGTGGATGAAAGGAATAGCTATTCACAGAGCTAGGAGAGTACATGCAGATCTGACCTTTAGAACAACCTTTTGCAGTTCAGAGATGCTACGTTTATCACTCCACTACTTGCTATTCTATTTGGCATTCAGCTAGAACCTACTGCCCCTTTCTTTCCTTTAAGAGCTGGAAACAACCATCTAAGAATCTTTGCTGGTGGTCTTGTACATGAAATTGGATCTCCTTTCCTTCCACACATCAAGCCCTTTATTTCTGACCATTCCTGGCATATGTCCATCCAGATTTAGGTGCTGGGCACTGCTTCAGATGCCCTGGATTTACAGCTGTAATTCTGTGTGTGTGCACTGAGGTGCTGGTGGTTCGGATAATTGTTTCACACAATGCTGTGATCTCTGGTTCAAACCCAGGACTGTGGTAACTCCCAGCTGAGGCCAATGGCTGAGTTGCTGTGGCCTTGGAAGAATTTCATGTCTCAGAGATCTCACCCTTACCACAAGTATTAATGGACACTTTTCATTAGCAGCCTCCCCTTCCAGGGCAACTGAGAGGAAACAGAACTTAAGTCAGCATCTCCCTGTGGCACGCCTGGACTCAGGCTGCCATTTGCAGAGGGTGCTTGAGCACCAATACTTCCCCCATCTCCTGCCCCAAAGGAGAGGAGCTGTCTGGTTCAGCAAGGAAGAAACAGGGTGAAGTCAGCATTGCCTCTGCCCACCTGAGAAGACCCCACTCTTTAGCCCATGGATGATCACCCCTTTGTTAAAACAGCCAAGAGGAGAACTCAGTGCAGTGCTGGTGGGTGGGATTAGGGACAAGTGGTTCACTGGAAACTGTCCTGGCACTATTAAACCTCCTTTGCAGTGCTGAGTGTAGCAAACTGATCACTAACTCCTGGTCTGAACCAGGAGCTGCATAATCAGTATGAAGCAAAATCTGATTTTTCTGGCTTGGGGAACTAGCTGGACTAATTCTTCCTGATCCCAGGCAAAACCCTCCAGCTTCTTATGGAAAAGGGCTTATAATTGCATGGTGTGCTGGTGCTGCCTGATGCGTATAATAGGGTTTGTAAGGGCTGCTGGGGAGAACATCTGTTTACATCTGGAATTTAGCTCACAGAAAGCCGATGCTTTAAGATGGACTTGGCTCCTGAGATCAGTTCTTTTCCTAAAGGGTCACTGAAGACTCTCTAGCACTGGAACTAATTCCTGGTGATCTCTTGGAGGATTTCAAGACAAGTCAGATAATGATAGTGTGGATTGATAGGTTTCCCCTCCCCATCAGCCTTCACTGTTTATGTGCTACCCACTCTTTCTTTGCAAAGTTGATGGCAAAGGAGAAAGGGACACAGTGCAGTAGCCTGTTCACTTTCTCTATCCTTTGTGCTCTTGGATTTGCCTGGAGATACAAAGCTGAAAATGCATGCTGACAGGCAGTGTGACCCCAGAACTGGGGTCTTGCCTGCCCAGGATTTTAGGGGACAGATAATTAGTGGTGAAAAGGTAGCTCAGAGCTGCTGCCGGTGTGGATTACTCTTAGCAGCTCTCTCCTCATCATCTTTCTTCATTTTACAAATAAATGGGTCAGCTGATCATGCTTTCTGATAGTTTGAAATGTGGTGGGCACGGCTCGCTCCTTGGCCTCGCTGTGCAGCAGTGCCCAAGCAAGGACAGTTGGAGATGTCTGTGGGGTGGCGTGGCTGTCTCATGGTTAAAGACTGCTGGGGGACCCGAGTCCAGACACTGCCTGAGCAGGGCCAGGCTTTGCACCCTACAGCTCCTTCAGGAATGGGAAGAGGGGACCCAGAAAAGGGGGGTCACCCCAAGAGGTGGCTTTTAAGCTGATTCAGTATGGAAAGTATCTGTGCGTACAACCCATGACTGAAATAAGCAGAGCTGTGGTTTGGGTCTGGTGCCTCTTGGTTTCTGAAACCTCATGGCCCGGGAGCCTTGATGCTGAAATTGCTCAGTCTTCATGCTGGGGGACAGGCTCCTTCCTCCTGGTACACAGTGCAGGGCTTTAGCACTGGGATTGTTTTGCATGTGTAAATTTTTTGCTTGGATCACCAACAAGGAAAAGAAGATGCTCACCACTTAGTCCACAACAACAAAAAGATCATCTGAGCCAAAAACTCAGCCTTGCAGAGCCTTACATGCTGCTACAAATTGTCCTACAGCCTTCCTGAGGTTTTGTTCTTGGAGAGAAAGCTGAGGAACTAAGGATTTTTGCCTACTCACTGGTCACAAGACCTGCCTGAACTTGGCTCACGATCCACTGTAATGCTGAATATGGTCTTTTCAGCCTTGGTATGTCTTTTGCCTCTGGAGCAAATTAAAGAACACTGCAACAGCAGCAGGCACACCTCAGCTGCAGACAGCAGATTTAACCTCGTGCCGTGTCCTGAGTGAAGGATCTCTTCAGTGGAAGTGAGCATGGGAAGACACGTGCCAGAGCAGCTAAGAGATGCAGAGCTTGAGCTCACTAGCAAAAGGTGCGCACCTTGGTGGGGGCTGCCTGCAATGCACACTGAGGGCAGCTGGAGTGAGACAAAAGCCCATTTAAAATTAAGGGACTCAAAAATAAGGACAGCACAAATATCACTGGTTGGAAACATGCCTCATAAATATGGCAGTGGAACTTGGCAAGAGAAAAGATTCTGCAGCTTTTAGTACCAATAACAGCAACTATGAAGAATAAAAGCTGGAAGAAAAATGGCTTTGAGAGCTTTGGCTAAGGTGCTGGTGAGGTGGTGAGGAAGAACTACCCTAAAACTCCCCTTTCTTTGGCATCCACAGCAATGAGACACTGGGTCTCCAAATAGGCTGTGTTGCCAAACCTGCCCTGCAGAAAAGAAAACAGAATTACGCAAATGCAATGACATGTAGAAGGGAGAAACAGAGATGAGATCTGCTCCTCACTTGGAAGAAACTAATTCTTAACTTTACAGAACTAACTCAAACTCACTGGATGGTGTCTACTGGCATCTCCTTCTCAGAAAAGAAATGCTTTTGTTGCCTGCAATATCATCTACCAGCACTGAAAGTTCTCACAATTTTAAATAAAAACTCAGTAAAACTGGCAAGCCAAACACTCTCCTGGACTCAGAAAGCTCTACTTCTCTGCCACTGTCTCCTTTTGCTCAGCTTTGATGGCATACACAGAGACACGGATGAGAGTTGGGCTGAGCTGTGATGCAAAGGGAGCAAGCATGAGTGTGTCCTGCTGTGCCCTTCCTGAGGAAGGCTGGGGAAGAAGGTTTTCCTTTGGAGTATAGCAGCTGCTGGCAAGCAGAAGGGAGCAGGATGGGACCATTTTTCCTTCCCAAACCTTTAAAGAGTTATTTTGGAAATGTGTGTTTGTATCTTCTCTCATTACTGAATACTCCTTTCCTCTATGAAATACATTCATTCCCCTCCCCACCCGCCCCCGCCACACGCACACACTTGTAAAAACCTCTTCCAACTGAAAGCAATTTCTCTGGAGGACAGTCTTGCTCCTGTTTTACTATCAGGCTAACTAAAGAGTAACTGGTTGCATTCAACACATGACCCAACAGCCTGCATACCCAACAGAACATCTGTAAGGTGTATCAAACAGGTAAGATCAAATTACTACCCCAACCCCTTCACATAAAGGAGCAAACATCTGCTCAGGGAGTTTTAAAATGCAGAAAGGTGGATAACGACCACACAGCCAATCCAAGGATTTAATGTGGGATTGCTCCTGTGTTTCACTTGATTCTCCATTCCCACGATCTCAAGTGTAAATCAAGAGTAATTCCCATCTAATCAATGGAGTTAGTGTAGTCTTAAACCAATCTATAGGAAAACGAGGACTTAATTATAAATAGCCAACCTAGGGGAATTATTTCTTAGCAAGGGAAAAGTATCTAGCAACAGTCATGCCATCAACACAGATACAATATGCTGCAAACCAGAAACTCCTATAGCCCTGGAAAATGAAGAGCACAGCAGAAGGGAGGAAATTTGTTCAAAGCCTGTGGGTGAGATTTTCTTCATCTCCTGAGTGGGCTTTGACACTTGGAAGGGATGTGCTCTGCTGCCTGGAGCGATTCCGGGGTGACGTGATGCAGATGTGGGTCTCTGCTGGGGAAGGATGAAGCGTCCTGGGGCCCCCAGCAACTATCTATCAAAAACCCTAAACCAGACACAGGCTAATTCACGTGTCCTGTGCTTTTTTCCTCCACATTTTCTCTCTCTGACTTTGACCACAAGGCTAAACATTGCCACAGTTCAAAATGATACTGTTTTACAGCAGCTCTTGAGACTTTGCTATTTCTAACCTACATCCAGAGCTTGATTCTTTCCTTCCTCCGAATGAAACACCAAGAACTCCTGCCCAGCCTACCCCCACAGCAGTCCTGACCTGGGTGAATGGTATCTTTGGGCTCCTGCAGCCCTGGGTGAGGCTGGTCCCTGCTGCGTGGCCAGACATCCTCACATGCCACTCAGTGGATGAGACTGAGGTCAAAGCAGTAATTGTAGCTGTTAAATGACTTCCCTTTAATCAGTTATTACTAAGGTACACAATACTGATTAATAGCCTCAGTAAAACCTGTATTCAGGTAATAAAGTCTTCATGTGTGACAGATCTGCCATCCCCATGACTGATGCAGTACAAGGGCCATGTTCGAGGTGCTGTCATCCCACTGTGCCCCTGTGTGAGGGAAGGCAGCCGTCCCTATGGCAGCTGCTACACTCCCTTCCTGGCTGGCTGACCCAGTCTGCCAGAAGCAGCCACTCACTTTGGAGGGACAGGCTCTTGGGAGGAGCAGGGTGGTGGTAGGGCTTAGGCACAGTGTCAGCACATTTGAGCTCCCTGAAGGGCAGCGACCAGCTGGGAGCTCTGTCTCCCAGCCTTGCCAGCTCAGCAGAATTCCCCTTTTGGAAGGAGGGGACTTCACAGCCACAGGCCACGAAATGGCTCCTCTGCTCCAGTCTTTTCCCTTGTCTGGGCTAATTTCAGGGTGTGAAGAGATCGGGCTGTCAGCGAGGCTTTCAAACACCTCCCTGCTGAAGCTGACAATGAAACCTGCTCCCACAGAGCCTCAGGCAGCTGAGCACCCGGGTTCAGTGTGCCCTTGGACCTGGTGCTCTTGGAAGGGCACGGGACATTGCGTCCCTTGGCGGGCTGAATTGCTTTGAGGTCTGTGGCCAGAGTGGACCATGGCAGGAGAATATTGTGTCCTAAGTTTATGAGCACATGGTGCAAGCGGGGACCATGTTCCTCATCCTTCCTCTTCCACGTGCCTGGGCACAGCAAGGCCAGCTGCCCACACTCTCTTCCCTCCATCCCAAGCTGTCCCAAGCCTAGCCTGTCTGTGATCTTGCCATTTGGGACCAAAGACTGCATTATTATTATGCACCACAATCTCTGAATAAGCATCATACAACAGAGCCAAGGGATAAGTTCCTTCCCAAGACACTTGTTTTATGCCTTTTTGTGAGTTATGCACCAGAGATCTGTTTAAGACCAGGGATACCCTACATAAATGTTATCATTTTACATTGGGAGACTTTCAAATAATAGGAACATCATAGAAGGCATGCAGAAAACAAATATTTTAAATAGCATTCCTAAAACTGGTGAGTAAGAAGCGTGACTCAGCAGTGCTTCCCAACACTTCCCAGAAGAGATGGAAATAAATCCACTTAATAACTGACATGTATTTGAAATGTGCTGAGTAGTTTGTAGTTATCTGCAATTGCTTCTGGGAGAGCTAACTTGCAATCCTACCTGAAGGCAGCATTCTGCCTTGCCCCAGACTGCAGCCAGATGCAACCTGAACTTCAGCCCCAAACACGGTAGTGACTTTCTGGAAGGACTTGAGCGACTGCCTGATCACCCATACAGTGAGAAGCACGTATAAGTATCTCTGAAGCCTCTGCCATGTCAGTGCTTAACCTCAGTGCCTCAGTTGTGCAGTACATCAAATAACTAGATGTATCTTTTGTTCTCGCTTACAGGCCCTTCAATCCCTTCATGGACAGAAAGGCTCTAGTGAAGGACAAACAGTATCTGACTGTGCTCACCAACAGCAGACACTACCCAGGGCAAGGCCACTGCCGTCTGCCCTGAGGGAGCAGCTGAACTGAGCTCCATTGATGGGCTAAAATCCACCTTGGCCAGGCTGTGCCATTCATCAGGAAAGCACGGATAGGGGTGTGGAGCCAGCCCTCACCTGACCCACATTGCCCCCTGGATCCAGGACCTGCCAGGAAGCCACTTTGCATGCAACAAGGAGGTTTTCACCTTTCCAGGGCTCTGCTCCAGCTGAGCTCTTCTGCCAAATGTTTGAACACCTTGTCTTTTGTGTTGTCCCTCTTTGGTGCTTTCCAGGGGCTCCCAGGGAAGCCATCTTCCATCGGTATCTTGTGGGAATGGAAAGCAGCACACCACCTATCACTGATTCACTGCTAATGTCACAGTTCCATGGCTGCTTTGCTCTCCCCTGTGTGCTGAGCGTTTCCCTGTCACACCACTGCCCTGGCAGCCCTAACTGCGGCTCCATTTGAATGACAAATCTCACAGGGGAAGGCAGGCAGCCCTTCTTCCATGGAACACGGTTGGGTGGGGGTTTTTTTCTTCTTTTCAAAGTAAAAATATTCCCCACATCATCCAAAAAATCAGTATCAAACACACAAAGCTCATGGAGGAAAAATACATCCCTCTCTCAGTGAAAAGAGAGACCTTGCACACAAGGAGCAGGAAAGTCTAACCTCCCTCCCCACTTTCCCAGGTGAACAGGGGTGTTGAACAGTTTTAGGGGAGGTGAGGATCCTTTTCAAGGATCCTTCAGAGTTCTTAGTGTTGCTCACTCCCCAGAAATCAAGCCTGAAACGGGAGTTGGCAGCAGAAGCACTACAAAAAATCTAGCATCTCTAAAGGTGGATTTGTACCCAAGCAGACTGTGTTTTCCACCAGCCAGGGAGCCGACAACACCAGGAGAACTCATCTGAGAAGCTTTTCTCCTGGCAGCTGGTTGAAGAGCAAGGCAATACCCATAATTTAAAAATCACCTTTTGGGTATTTCCTATTTTCACAGGTCCTCCCATACACAAATGTCCTCAGACATCTCTTATCCCTCCACTCTTCTAATTCCCAAAGGGTTGGACAGCCCTTCAAGTGCAGACTGTCCTGATATCTCTTGATGCTGTGGAGAGAAGAGGAAAAGTGCTATGAGCCCAAGACCACGTCTGACTGGAATTCCCTTTCCTGGCACTGGTGACTGCTGCCTTGTCCTCTTACTGTGTCTCTCTGGGAAGATGCAGGCACCATCTTCTTTAAAGCCCTGTTTAGGTGGTGAAAGACGTGATTAGACTCAGTTTGGAGCTTGGAGCTGGAGTGAGGTGACTGCAGTCTCTCTCTTATCAATGATCCCCTGAGACATCTCTTTATCTCTCCTGCTTTTCTTCAAAAGAAAACTAAAAGGCTAGTTTTAATTGATGGCATCTGTTCTGGTCAGTGCTTTTGTAGGATATTTAGCTATAAAGCTCATCTCAGAATTGGGAAGGCAGCATGGACAGCAAGTATCACCAACCTACAGTGCCTGACTGATGCCAGGTGACACCAAAGAAACAGTTCTGAGCAGCATTTTAAGGTGTGACCACATCACTTTTTCTCAATCTGGCTCGCTTAGAAATGATGCTGAAGTGCTTCACAATACTTTTTTTCTCCAGAGATGTGTTTTTTTGGAACAGATTTCTGACTGCACAGAGGGACTGGAAGACCAGGCAAACTTCTATTCCACCCTGTCCTCTGACTGCTGCCCATTCACCATCAATCCACAGTGTCTGGGAGAACCCAGAAAGTGGACCCAGTGTTTACTTTTGAGTGAGGGTTAAAGCGTTGCTGTGCCAAGACCACAGATGTCATCCTGGAACAGGACCGATGTGAAAAACACCATGCTGGCCCATCAATACTCAGCAAGGTGGCACCTTCCAGCGAGCAGCCTTCCACACGACACGTTTCCAACGTGCTACGCGACTGCCACCCACTCTCCCCTGCCTCCTGTTGGCTCCTTGTCAAGAGGCCTTTTTTCATTCTTTAGGAATCTTAACTAAAACTGGGTATATTGGGCTACCCTGGGGAAGTTGGATTTTTAGAGCTCTTGTGAGTGATTGACAGTCTTCTGCTGAAGGAAAGCTTACTGGGTACTGCCTCTGGGTGCAGCTCTGTCCATGCAGTTCAGTCACTTGCATAGAGCACCCAGCTGTTTCTACTACTTTTACATTTTCTGGGCTACTTTTGTTTGAGTCCCCCTCTCTTCCCTTTTCCTATGAGCTGATATCATCTCCCTCCCAAAGTCTCCCTGCTCACAAGCACTGTTGCACACTTGCAGAAGCCTGGGGTTCTGACTGTTGCTCGTCATCACTACTGCAGCCCTGTAAATAGTTGTAAACTGTGCAGTGCCAGAGTTAAGAGCACGGTCCTAAATGAATTGCCGGTTTTCTATGGGAATTACCCAAGTTGGAAAGGAGAAGACTGCTGTCCTGCATAGCCTAAGCAGAACTCTACATGAAGACTTGGCAGCCCCCAACCCTACATCCTGCTTATTTAACCAGATGGCTCTTCTAGGCCAAATTCTCTCTGCAAGATCAAGCCATGATGTGTTTATAGTCATGACACCAGCTGCCTTTCTCTCCCTTCTAATGGCTACCTTTATTAGCAGCATGACTACAGCAAACAAGAGACTGGTTCTGGGGGATCTTTTTTGCTATATGGAGATCACTGTAGGTTATTGACCTTGATGATCACAACTTCAGCTCTGCAGGAGCACAGGGCCAGGCTGTGCTGCTGCAGCTGCAGCAAAGCAAGGTCTGCCGGGTCCAGCCACGCATCTCCTCTGACTTGACTGAGATCTCTCCTGGTGATGAGTTTGACTCTGAGAGAGTAGACCATTCCAGGCTGTTTCAGTTGGCACAGGCAGTTATCATGAACTGGCTTTGGGCTGTGCTGGTATTTTGATGCAATCATTTATTAGAGAAAGATTTTGTGTTTTCAGAGGCCCAAGACATTTCCAAAGAAGGAAAATACATTAGTGGGAAATGGAGGGCGCAGCTTTTGTTTCGAGACTCCAGAAGTGGTGCTGCAGGGCATGTGGATCGTGGACCACGACCATGCAGGCAGAGCTTACTCTGGGCTTACCCTTGTTCTTTGCTGTCTCCCTCCTTCTCCCACACCCCCAGTTTGCAGCAAAGATTCCCAATACATTGGCCATCTTGGCCAGCAATCACAAGCATTTCTTGAATGAGCCAACCATCTCCCTGGCAACAAGGCAGGCTGTGACAATAACAAGTGCTTTCCTCTCTTTTTCGTGTTTCCCACCTCTCAAGAAATGCCCTGCCTTTCATTTGTCCCCACTGCTCAGGAACAGGAATGATGGCAAATGAAATCCCCCTCATGGAGGGACTAAGAGGAAGGTGCGTGAGAAAGAGAACTTCAGCCTTAAAGGAAAAGAGTGACAGACCTTTACCAAGGGCAGGCTGAAATATTTGTCCTGGACTGTTAGTGTCTAATACCACCTCTTTATTCCATTTTCCCTTTTCTCCCATCTAACCTGCTCTTCTACAAAGCAACCCTAAGTTATGCTTCTCTTTGGAGAAACTCTCATCGCTCACAACAGCAAACCAGCAAGGGCTGGCTGCATCCTCAGTCAAGCAGCACAAACCCAGGAATCCTGTGTCCATCCCCCAGATCACCCTAAGCTAATGGAGGCTTCCTAGCAGCAGTGTCTGATTAACCTCACCTGCCCTCCCCAAAGTTATTAGCAGCCTTTTTGCATTTCTGAGAGAGCTTGGTTTAGGGACATGCAGTAGGAGCCAGCTGGTCTAAACAGATACCTGACTGAAACGAAGTAACATCCACAAATATCTTGAGCTGACAAGTAGAAAAAGCCAATTACACAGGAGTAGGTCTTACAAAAGAAAGATCCTCCCACACACTGCTCCCCCTCCAGCGCCTGGAAGGCAGCAGGTGACAGCAGCTGCAACCCCGTTCCTGCCACTGCCAAGCAGGAGCGCAAGGAAGAGGGCAGCTCCCAAAACACCCTTTCAGCACGTGCAGAGGGGATGGAGCTGGAGATACCTGGTTTCTGCAGGCACTTCAATGTTCAGAAGCAGACTTGATGTGGCCCTGTTTGCCAGCCACCTTGGGTTACACTGAAGACATTTTTTTAATGCTACTAGCCAATATTTTAAAATGTTCCATCACGTCTTTGTCTCACAGTTCAGGAGTTACACACTGTACATAGCAGAAGGTCACCACAGACAAAGACTTTGCTACAAAGTCCCAAAGAAAAAAAATAAATCCTTATCAAAATATTTTAACACTTTAGCAGGTTTTTAAGTTTTCCCTCTCGTAGCTGAAGCAGAGACACGTCCAGACTCACACTGGGAAAAAAGTTCAATGTGAAGATCACTGCCTGCCACCTCCAGACCCCAAGCACTGGACCTATGACCTGCCCCCTCAGACATTTGGATCTGAGCCACACAACTGATATTTGGATTCTCTGTTGAGTAATTTCCAAACAATTTCAGCCTGTTTCTGTCTGGTTTATGAAAATACAAGAAAGCTACACGGCTGTTTTCATAACAGCCTGCACAGGGCAGGGTGCCTGCCCCTGGGCAGGCTCATTGCAGCCAGGGACCACTCCAGTCTTCAGACAACCCCAGGCCTCCTGGCCTGGCTGCAGCTCTGGCATTTCACCCAACTGGGATTGCAGGTGCTGCATTTCCAGGCAGCTTCTGGGGTCAGCATTGACCCACTGAGCAAGAGACTTTACCCTTCTTCTGATTGGGATTTCTGAAACTGGACTTCGGAACCAGCTTTTCAGAGATAGGAGAATCCATTCCTTCTCTGCCCTTCCTGCTTGATCAATTCCAAACACTTGGACCGACTTCTAGATTGCTGGCTTCAAACCTCCATTTCCCATTTGCTCTGCCTGGGTACACTGAAATGGAATCAGTGAGGAGCTTGTTTTATTAATACATTTGCACTTTAGAGGACCATTTAATCCAGAGGCTACATGTTACAGCCTGACTCTTTCCTGCCTGTTAATCTGATTATAAAGGTAAGGACTGAGTAGTGCCCTACAGACCAGTCAGAGGCTCCTGAGTAGCCAGGAAAGACTAAGCCTCTGCCCCTCTTCCTGTGTGTATCCCCTTGGGTCACTGGGGATCCAGACCCAGGAAGTGGTGGCCCTGGAGATGAGGAACACCCATGGACATTGCTCCTCCTGCAGCCAGCTCCCATCTCTTCGCTGACTGCTCCTTTTTCACCCGCCCTCTTGGAACACATAAAGGATTTGTGACTCTGCATTTGCACAGCTTTTCTGGAGTTTCACACTGACCTTCCATGCTGTGAGCAGTGACAACGTGTCATGAGCTGGCAGGATGTTCTCCTGCCTCCCTGCGCTGAAGGACACGAGACAAGGACCTGGGTGGTGCCCACAGGCCATGAACCTTTTGTGAGCCAAGCACAGCTGCAAGAAAACCTGATGCCCTGGACAAGAAGCACATATAAAAGTGAAATCCTACACACAGACTGTTTTGTTCTTAACCTGGGGACAGGTTCTTATCAGCAGGGAGGGTCAGCGAGACCTGGAGCATCTGCTTTTTGTGATTTATTTTGTCTTTTTAGCTTCTATTTCCTACGTCAATCTCACTTTGACCACCAAAACCTAACGGGTTTAGTCTGTGCTTTTCCCCCAGTTTTTCGCTTCTATTAGACTAAATACTGGAGGTACAATTACGGGCATGAGAAAAATGAGAACAGAGAGAGAGGATTTGGTTATTTTCCCTCAATAAGAACAGCACAAACCACCTTGCTCGCGTTTATAAAATAAGGGAGGGGTTTTTTCACTCTGAACATGGTCAGGGTGCCATCTGGGAGGGATACAGGGGCAGATACATCTCCCAGGAAGTGAGATAGTGGAGGTGGTAATAGCCAAGCAGTCCCAGGGGAAAACCTGTCCTGCACTCATGTCCCCTCCTTCCCTCCTTGCTGAATCAGGCTTGAGAAGCCACAGCCCTGGCTCCCCTTCCTGAGCTCTCTTCTCCTGGGGGCTTAAGTGATGAGTAGGGGAAAATCCCCCACTAAAAGATTTGCATTGAAAACCCTTGGCTGAGCAATGACTTTTAAAATAGAAAAGCTTTGCTTGAAAAGGGATGAACCACGTAGCATAATACTCAACAAATCGCCTGTTTAATGGCCTCTCTTTATAGCAGCTGTGCATTAATAACAAAAGCGGGGTAGCAGAAGCCATGTGCTTCTTTGTAAGATTAAAATAAATACTATTTCATGCTAATACCAGCAACTTTCTGTGGAGGTTGCCTAAGAGAAAGGAGCATGTGGAAGATCACAGCCTGAGAGACTCAGCTTCCTTCCCCTTTATCTGCTGTTGGATGAAGAAATATTTCTGCCTTCTATGAAGGGAGCAGATACTCGGAATCAGCCCCCACAGACAGTGGTTTGGTTTATTGTGGTTTGTGGCAGGCTTGTCTGACACAGTCAGCATGACACCACCGTAAGACAGGAGTAATTCCTCCAGGACTACATACCTTAGGGGAAACTTAATCTAACTTGCTTTTACTTTGCAAGGCATAACACAGGATCCCTACTGCCATAAAACATAAATTGAAACAAGAGTGGTTCACACTAGATGTAAGAAGAAACCTTTTCATCATAAGGAAGTAAAGCAGTGAAGCAGGTTGCCCAAAGAGGCTGTACAGTCTCCATCCTTGAAGGATTTCAGACCCAACTGGGTAGAGCCCTGAGCAACTTGGTTTGACCTCAGAGCTAACCTTGTTTGCGCAGGAGGTTGGGCTAGACACCTCCTGAGCTCCTCTCCAGCCTGAGTTATCATATGATCCTAGGAACACTTGGCATCTTTTCCATAGGAATACGAACGGACACGACATTTTGTGCAGACCAGTACTCCACCTCTCGTTCCTGGCAGTCCTGATAACAGCTCTCCCCCTTCACACCCTGTACTGTGCCAGGCCTGGCACTAAAGCAGTGATGAGTCTTCCCTCCTTGAATTAGGACTTCAGGCGTTTAAAAAAAAAAGAATTTTTTACATTTTAAAGCTGTCTGCCACAGACTATTTATCAGACATGGAGAATGATTTGTTTCTGTTTTCCTGGGCATAGGTTTTTAGCTGAGACGAGATACGTTGCCTTGCTGAGAGCTGAGTCACCGAGTAATCAACAGATTAATGTATTCAGTTCGAAAGCCATCAGCATTAGTTCTCGGCAAGCTCACAAGAACTCCATTATGGTATCATCTCCACGTTTGGGATAGAAATGTCTCCAGGATTTAGAGTTCCTATGGGAAAATCCCTAGATGCAAAGAAATCAAAATATCTCTGTGATTGGGAGAAATAAGGTACCTCTTCATACAGTGACACTACAGCAGGATTCTGGCATCGTTTCTAGTGAATGCTTTTATTATCAACCCTCAGATAAGGAGTTGGGGGTTTGTCATGCATCTGTCATTTGATAATTACCTAAAAATAGTCATGACAAACTCAGTGGTATAAAGAAGTTTGCTTTTACCAGGTCTTAAATCTGAAATGATTTTATTTTCAGTGAAACCAAGTAGTTTTACTTTCTCTGGGATGGCAGCATGTAAAAAGGGTGGTCTTAACTTCTCTCTAGGGCTCTGAGTTTCTCTGTGTGGGCTTGGTCTGAGCCAAAAATGTAAAAAGGCAAGGCAGAGGCTGGTAGGGGCACCTCACAGAGGAGCCACTGTTTAAAAATAGGGAGCTGGTGAAAGTAACCACAGAGTAGCAACTGTAAAAGGACAGGCTGGCCTAGGTGCGTGGCACGAGATGGCTGCCAGGCATCACATAGCTGTTCTGATAAGACAGATGACAATGCTGCTGTCTAAGAGCTTGTCCATACCAACCTCACTGAAGTAACACATACCCTTGTTTTCAAGGGAAATTGCTTTTTGAGCACACTTAGAGGGGGGGATGCGTGAGTAAAAGCCAGTCAAGCCCCAGTCAAGTTAATCCTAAAAGCTTTCCTACATTAGCAGGCTGGTGGAAGGGCTTTGAACAGCATCAAGACTTCTCCCTGATTCATCTCTCCGTGCAGCCTGTGTGTCCAGCACACACACAGGAGACAGGACACGTTCTCACTGTTTCCCCAGGTCTGTCAGTACCTCTGTCTAGGCTGTCCCTAGACAACAGAATGTTTTTTTGCCCTGGACTGGCTGGTGCCAGGGCATGGGAGAGTGTGGCTAGTGTGACACAGTGGTCCCCAGGGCTACACTTCCCAGCAGAGCTGTCCAAACAGTATGTCAATGTAAATGTGCCTCTGTTGCACAAACTACATGTGCAATAGGCCATGTAAATCTCCCCTCTTTTCTCCTTTTCCCTCCAAGGTACTGAGATTGTGCAAATGCCTCCTGTTTGTGGTCTGGAGGTGCTTTGCTGTCTGTACCCAAGAAGTGGTGATTTTGACTTACCCGTCGTTCCTTATCACCGTATTCGATGCCCAAGGTATCCATGGCACGGACAATAGCTGCCAGTGACTGTATAGTGTTACTGTAGACCACTGGCTTGTACTGCTTCACGTCTTCTCCAGAGAAGCCATCCTCATGGATAATCCTGAAGAAAATGCAAAGGATAAAAAACTTTTGAGAATGTAATTTCAGTGGGGGAGACATTTAAAAGACAGCTGTGCTCTTCTGAAGAGCACATCTGCTAGCTTGATTTGCTTAATTTAGTCAGCATTTCTTTTTAAACCTTTCTGGTTTTTTCACCAGTAGTGTGTCTGAGCCCAGTGCTGGAATTAGCATCCCTTTTGCTCTCTCTCAAAGAGGTTTTGTGCAAATGCTGGAGCTTGGAACCTGGAACACCTTGTGTTTGCACGCTCACCCATCAGAGTGGGGAGGTTTCCAGACCCTATGTTACCTTCCCCTTAAAGGTCTATGGAAATATGTTCCATGCTTACAATGACCATCAGATCAGATCTTAAGCACAGAAAGCAATGACAGAAACCCCTAGTTCTTGTCTAGTCCTTTTAATAGTAACTTCTGGGATCAAAGGAACTAGCGTCAAAATACCCCTGTACGTATGGGGACACAGGCATGGAAAGGGGAAGTGACTTAGTTATATACCACTCAAAGTTTCTACAACCCTCCACACTTCCTTCCTCCTCCTTCCCCCTCCTTTAGAAACAGTGCTGGGATTTTTTTTTGCCTCAAGGCGTGTTATATTATTCCTTCCCAAAGCAAGATGGGAGTGCGACCCACAGTCCTATCAGCTCTGCACGCTGGACACTCTGTGCCTTGGTCTCTATTAAACTCCGCAAAGGAATTATTTGATGGAGTGAGTTTTTGCAGTCCCTTGCTCAGATCAGAAGATTGACCCCTGTAATTTGTTCATCTCTAAGTAACTCAAGAACTAAGCCTGGATGTGTCTAGAAAACAGCTAGGATTTGCAGAGCTAATTGTGTTTGACAATAATTCTTTACAGTGAAGACATAAGTTATGATCCTGTCTTAAATGTTGGAAGAGAGGATGATCTGCTTAGCTAAAATGAAATCCTTGTTTGCTCATCCTCAGATGTCACTGGGCAACAGAGAGTCCTTCAGTAACAGATCTGGTCCCTGATAAAACCTAGCACCCTGTTAGTAACAGGATTTTTGATTCCTTTTTTTTTCTGAATTGCATACCCACAACTGAAGGTCCTGACCAGTGCTGGCATCCCCTGGGGGAGAGGGAGCACTAGCGAGGATCACTGTGAGCTTGCAATAGATACAGTGCTGGGATGGAGAATGGGGCTGGATGCCAGGCCTGTGTTACTAACAGATGACTACACGAAGAACAAGGCTGGTAGAAATATGCTGACCAAGACAGAGATCTCCTTCCCCTGACATGAAACTCACAAAAAGGTTTTCTAACACAAAGCTACTCACTCTCTGCTGTCCCCACCACAGCCTTTGCTCATTCAACACTGAACACTGAGCTCCTGGAAAGAGCTGTTCAACACCCCCTGAGTCCCAAAAAAATATGACGACAAGCAAAGACAGCCTCAGACAGACAATAATTCAAATTATTTGGTGACCAGGAAGCATTTAAGCTACTGATCTGAGGAACTGGGCAGAGCCACCTGCACGGGTACTCTCCAGGAAACAGGAATGGTGCTGGTGTGCTGGAAACAACACACGGGGCTGCTGGTTCACCTCACCTAGGCGGTGGTGAACAGGGTGGATGAAAACCTTTCTGACTTACTAAATCCAAACTTGCCAATTTATTAAAAGCTAGTTTTGATTTTAATACTGTTATGGCCAACTGCAGACTTTGTACTCTGTAGTTTTTATTTTGTGTGAATCCAGTGCTTACACTGAGTTTTGGAACAATAGCATTTGAGTAATGGGGAACGGGGTGGGTGCAGGAGAGCTGTGTGCTGACACTGGATCTCACAGATCATTTACTGGTACTCAGACAAGTTGCTGAACTCCAGGGAAATATGTTTGTTGCCAAAAGTCGCAGTCAAACCTGAAGAGTTATGGTCAGCACAAGGATTTGCATCAATCCTGTTTGAATTCAAGAGAGACTGTACAGCACCGGTTCCTCCCAGCTATGAGCACAACAGCAAGAAGCTCAGCAGAACGGGGTCCCATGGGAGGCAGGCACGCGGTTAGCGAAAGCATCAACAGGAATAATTCGTTCTTTCTGGCTGGTTGGCTTGGGGCTGGATTTTGGGCAAGCAAGACTAAATATTGACTTTTGGGCAACTAAGAGATGGAAACACAAGAGGGGCAAGAAAAAGGGGTGAGGACAAGCACAGGGGGCAGTGCAACCACCTCAAGAGGATACCACTAAAATTTGTTTGGTCCAGCTGCTGACCACGTTGGAGGAGATAGAAGTGAGCCCACACCTTGGGTGGCTTTGATTCTGCCTTTCACTGACAGGCAAATTGAGAAGGCAAAAAGAGAGCTGAACATTTGCATAGGGAAAGAGATGAGCTTTGGTCTTCCTTGGAGTTTAAACTCTCTCTGGCCTTGTGCCTGATATTTTCACTTCTAAATACTCCAAGCCAGGAAGCTCCCAGTTGAGTAACAGGGTTCCTTGTGCTGAAGGGGCAGAATTAAGTGATGGAGAGTGGCTCTGGGATCCCTCAGTGAACATGCTGCAGCTGGGCAACACACTGCCACGCTCTAAGGACAGACATCAAAGTGTTACTTTTAAAGGGGGCAGAAAGAGTGTGGAGGAAAAAACACCCCGATTGTTCCTGTGTGAAATCTCTCCGGGAATGCGGCCACGGGGACTGAAAGCAGCACTGCGGATGCCAGTATTGAAGTTTTGCTGTAGGAAGTACCTACGGATTAATCAATCATGCAGTTAGCACATTACCTAATATCTGAGTGAGCAAATCCCCACTGACTCTTGTTCCGATGCCTACTAGGACACCGTGAACTGGTTTATTGTCCTATATGCTTTTTGCAAATGTTTCTCCATTTGCTTGCCTTGGAAATCTGATGGCTCAAATACTGTAGTAGCTTTTTCCTTAGTCCTTTGGAAATGTTCATGCTGCCACTCACCCATTTGGGATACACCTTTCTTCTTGCTTGCTATTGTGCTTTAGTGCCTAGAGGACATTGAAAGCTCCAACACCGCTCCTGGGAGGTATACTGCTATGGGACGTGGCTTGAGCCAGCTCCTGTGCCACAGGACACGAGGAGCAGTGGGGTTTGGGTGCTGTAGTGAGCCGTGCCCAGTAAAAATGCATGGGTGTAGGAACTAACAGAAGTGAACAGCGCATCAAGACTGTAAAATCTATTTAAAGGTTTAAGCAGGGTGGGCTACTCCTTAAGCAACCTGCAAATTATGGGAACAGAGCATTTTCTACACCAAAAATATGCATCCTCTGCTTTCTAAATGGCTTATATTTTTCCCTGTGTCTGAAATACAAATGAAACTGCTGCAGGCAGGTTCCTCTTTGCCACACTAGAACTGATTCTCTCCAGGGCAAAGGAAGAAAAGGGATTTAAGAGGATCCCTGGAGGCTGGGGGGGAGGTTGGAGAGAATGCTGTAATTTTAAAAAGTGATTCTGAGCAATTAAAAAGCCATTTCATTCACCAAGTGACTAATGAAACACCGTGCTCTGAATGGAATGGCGAGAGACAACTGAAGCAACCTGATTGACTAAGGTACCCATTAATGCCTGCTCCCCATCCCTCAGCTGCTAACAACAAACCCCATATGTTGCCATATTATGTTGTTGTACTCATTTCAGAGCGGCAGTAACAGACAGGTATTTGCTGGGGAAAATGGTTCCACCACACATCAGATCTTCTGCCATCCCCCAGCAAGTCATTAATCCTGAAGAAGTGCCCAGTGCCTCAGCGATTATTGCTTAATTACAAAATAAATGAAATACTTGGAAACAGGGGGTGCATTCTGCGTAGCAGCTTGCTTTGGCTTTCGTTCAACAAAGCACTTACATGCCTTCAGCCTTTCACTACAAAACGAACGTATTAAAAAGGCAAAGCCAAAGATAATTTTGCCGCCTGTCCCTGCTGACATGCACTGCCCCAGAGGTTGTGAAACAGCAGCTTCGGACAAAGCCCACAACAGCTCCAGCACAGCAGGGCTGGATCTCAGCCAGGGGCTGAGCCCACCAAGGGGCCAGCTTGTCCAGGTCACTCCTGAGGGGAGTACTTGCCCATCTACCCTAAAAACGTCCTGCAGCAGAGGCTACAGTTATCGTTGTCCCCATACATCAGTTCCAGACAAGCTATTCTGGAGCTTTCCTTCCAGCCCTTCCAACCTGAGCCAGGTTTAATAAATGCACTGACACTTCTCTACACCTTCTCCAAGCAGGTTGTCCTCCTTCTCTTTGAGGCACGGTACCCCAGACTAGACCCTGTCCTCTCTTCTCTAGCCTGCCACCATCATTTGAAGCTGTAAAACTTATTGAACCATTTTTATGTAAGACGTGAAGTAGTTTATCTGGACTATTTTTTCAGGTCACTTTATAAAAATCCGGTGGGACCATATCAAACCATTCCCAAAATCTAGATAATGGAACCAACTATTCCACTCCTACTTCTGCTGAGAAATCAAATAAGATTAGTTTAACATGCTGCATTTTTGTATAATCCATGCTGGATGTCACTCATCTCCCTTTTTATCTCCAAGGTGCTTGCAAATTTTTTGATTGATAGTTCAATTCTCCTGAAAGTTTCTAGAAGTTGACTGGTCTATAATTCTTACTCCTCTTTCCCCCCTCTATATTTAGACACCATGTTTACACTTTTTCTTTTCTGGTGCCTCACCTGCCCTCCAAGAGCTCTCAAGGAGAATTGTTTGTATTTCTGAGACGGTGCCTGTAAGTATGCCTTAAGAAGTGCCTTAAACATGGCTGATCTGAAGACATTTAATCTTACTAAACGTGTGTTTCTTGTGCCAGAAGGAGAAAGATGGCATACTCAGCAGTGGAGCTTTTGGACACCCCTGTTTCCCCTCTTGCTTCCAGAACTTGGAATCCTCTATCCTTTTCACAGCTTTGCACGCAGGTTCTCCTGTCCCAACTGACACAGGCCTGCCTCATCTCCTGCCCTTTGCCATCACTCCAAAACCCTGAGCCAATGCCTCTGAAATATTTTCTCCAAAATTCAGGGAACTTTGTGTGGCTTCAAACTGTCTGCATCACTGTGAAAGACATACGTAGAGACTTCCAACTGCCTACTAGAGAAAATAAATCCCATACTGTTTCTGTTTTACCTAGGGTGATTTACTTTCAATCAGCAAGATGTTTCCAGCTGAATGAAGTTTTCCTGTATCAGTGCACATCCCTACAATTACAGTGATGTGCTTGAATAAAACCAGGTAAGAAATCACCAGGAGAGTATTACACTCAAAGCGTTTCGCAAGCAAATACCTTACAAACGAATGGTCCAGCTCCTATAAGAAGCTGTCCTGCTCCTCACCTTCACCAGGACAAATTAAGGTACTTAAAGGTCATTGCACAGCTTTCCTACAGAGCCTTCTGTCTTGGCGATGAGTTTCAGCTCTTGGGGGTCTAGGACACCGAGCTGCTTTGGGCTGGCAGCAGCACCCACCCCGTATGGCACCTGCAGCTTCCCTTCAGCCTGGGCAGCTTTGTGCTCCTTGGCAGCACCTCCTTCCATGTCAGGAAAGCTCAGGTTTTCCAAGTGCTCTAATGCAAAGTGTGTGACATTCTGCTGACCGCTGTAAAGGGGTGCTTAAAAGGGAAGAGATGACCTGGGCCATGGCAGATGGGAGGACAACTGAGCATTGGCCCAACCATGCATTTTTGTTTGGGTTGTCCCATTCATACATACACATTTAGGGTACAGACTTATCCAAGGTAGATTTTACATGAAGAATTTTGGAATGAACACGCATACAAATCTATTTTTGCTCAGCAAACTTTTCAAATTTTTTTGCCTCCCTTCTTCCCCCATTTTACTTTCAAAAATAATCTTTTCTGTTTCCAAACCAGAATCAGTCAGGTCGTTCTGGTGGGGCTGGGCAGAACTTGAGTCAAAAGAAAAAAATCTAACTCTGAAGAAAACTCTGCAAGCTTTGTTTGCAAATGGGGAAAAATAACTCAAAAATCTGACTTCAATATGTAGGGAGGGAGATGATCAGATTCTGATGGAAAATCTTCTGCTAGAGGTAATCAGCTACTTTAAATTTATTTTTATCTTGATATGAGGTTAAAAACTTTGTTTACAGGGGAGTTATGAAGCTAAATTCTAGTGATTCTCTTCTCACTCATTTAATAGCCTGAAATGCGATTAAAAACTCCTGGATTATGTTAAACTAAATCAACGCAGATGCCCATGACCTTGTGTTTCAAAGACTGCAAAGGCACAGTTCAGACCTCCGTGACAGGGTGCAAATCTCTCTAAACTCTCATTCTTTTTCCCGCAGGCTGCACTTGAATGCCATGTTGTACACCCTATTCCCACATGAAATTCTCTGAGATGGAGATTAAGATCACTGCCTACATGCCCACTTTTTTGAGAAGAAAAACAGCTTCCTTAGTCAGGGCCATCTAAAAATTGCAAAACTTTTGAAAAGCGTAATTTTTTCAACCTGGCTTTTAACACTAGTCCAAGAAATACTGATGGAGCCCTGTGATACACTCCCAGCTGAGCAAAATCTCCTTTCTGAAGGAAATACCTTTGGGTCACTCAGAACTGAATTCTTACCACTGAAGTATTCCTTGCATGCAAAGATATTATTCTAACTAACCAGATGGTTCATGTTAAAAAATAAGCAAATCCATCAGGCGATTGAAATGCTGCCAGAATCTACAGCCCTGGAAATGGCCGAGCTTACACAAATCAATTGCAGAAGTTTCATGGACCTGTACAAGGCATAAGTATTCTTGCTCCTCTGAGGCAGTTAAATTTGTGCCTAAAGCATGGAAGTCACTCTGATGCCTTCATGGTGTCTCTTTAAAACCAGGCATGTGTTTCTGCACCTTAACTGCTGGCCAAAAAGCTTGGAAATGATGTTATTAGAAACCCTCTTGTGTCTGCTCAAAACAGACATTGCTACCATCTTATTTTTGCCTGTAGAAGAGCAGCTATTGAGCTAATGATGGTTAGCTTCCAGACATGTAGGGGCCAGATACTGTGTCTTCCCCAAAACTTTTGATTTCAGCTTGCTTTCAGGTATATAAAATAAATGCAGAATACTCTTCATTTCCAATTTAATACAAACCTAAACCAGAAACAAGTGCAATAAAGTGTACTCCCAACATGGTGCTGTGTCCCTGCTGCCCTGTGGCTTTTTGAAAGCAGCTCTTAGCCTTCTTTTAATTATTATTATTTTTTAATTGAGTTCTACATCAATGGCTAATTTTGGCTTTGGGCTGTCCAGAGCAGTGATCCCTGCTTTGGTTGAATGCTGTAGCCGAGAGGAGAGATGATTTCCTGGACTGCATGCTGAGGTCCCTGCCATGTGTCCTTTGTTGGACTGGGGTGCTGGGTTGGCTTTTGCACCCCACATCTGGGATGCACCAATAACCCTTCCCACCTCTGCTCCATGAGGACTGTTTCAGCATTTACATTTTCAACAGGAAGCAGTGGAATGAAATACTTTGTTTTTAAGTGTGTGTATAAAACAATTTCAAGAGTGTAAACAGTCTACTGCATCCTGAAAGTAATTAATTACCATTGATGAATGAAAGACACTGGTTCTGATATTTCAAAAGAAGGCAAGGCTGAGCAGGCAGAGCAAAATCAGCACTGTGCTAGTACTCCACCCAACTCAATAGGGACATAGTCCTTTGAAATTTAAACACTACAAAGTCAGGAAAACCATAGAATCGTTTAGGTAGGAAAATACCTCTAAGATCATCGAGCCTAACTGTTACCCCAGCACTGCCAAGTCCACCAATAAACCAGGTCCCTAAATGTGACATCTATATCTATGCATCTTTTAAATATGTCCAGCATGGTGTCTCCACTTCCCTGAGTACCTTGTTCAAATGCTTCACAACCCCTTCAGTCTCTCCCAACATCCAATTTAAACCTCCCCTGATTCAACTTGAGGCCATTTACTCTTGTCCGATGGATTGCCCAAGACAATAAACATTACTCACACCAAGACTAATTGTGCACAGAGTCAACCATACCAGTGATTCTACCCACCTGAGTCACCCTAATGATAGTTTTTTCCTGCAGAGATCACTGGCCACTGGTCCCAGGAGGAATCCTGGTACCCAGAAGCACTCTCCTGCTCCTAAGTGATAATGACAGTATAAACAAGCTCCCCACCTCTTGGTAGCTGCTGGTGGGGGTCAGCTGCTGTGGGCTGGCTGGCAGAGGTACTCTGATGTACACAGGCTCAGGACTTGATCCTCAGTGCGGTACTGCAGAGATTTAGTACCTGACTCAGTCCCAAACCCAAACCTCAGACCCTTCCCCTACAGCACAGAGTTAAGGGATGGCAGTATAAGAATGCAGTCAGGGGAAGAAAAATCTATCACACTTGCTGATACAGAAGCAACACATAGACCCTCTTTTTGTTGTCCCAAATCAATTTCTTAGGCTCCCAAGAGGCAAATCTGCCCAGATGGGAAGTAAAGGGCTCAAGGAGGGACACAGGCAGAGGCTGCCCTAGACCCACATGTCCTGCTCCAAGCTGGGAGTGGTGCAGACTTAGGTTTTATGCAACATCAGGCCACTGGCATAGTTTGGTTTTACTAAAATTTGCAGTTGGTTAACTCTGATAATATGCCCCCTCCTGGGGCCTTAATATTAAGATCAAATATTGAATACCCTACATGCACCTAATTAGCTTTAATATGCATCCTGCTCAGCTCAGTAAGAACGGCAAAGAAACACAGTCAAAAACAATTAGATCAGGACTTTTTCAGATTTAAAAAAAACCAGCTGGACTACACAGATTCCTGCAGCAGCATTTGCATTAGACGAGATTGCATTTTTCTGTAGAAAAAGCCTTGGAGCCAAAAGAGTTTCAAATAGCACCAGCGGAGGCTGACAGCTGCATTCTTTTTTGTGCATTCCCAAATAATAATTCAGAAAAGGTTCCTGCTCCAAGTGACTTATCTTCTCATCCCATGCAAAGTGCTACATAGTCAATCTACTTTGTCCATGCTCTGCCTGAGACCAATGAGATCCCCCAGGGAAAAAAAATCCACTGGGCCAGTGATGACCCACATGAGAGAATTCTCATTAATTCCTCAGTAATGTTACATAAGGTCATTTTGTTGAATTAAAATTATTGGGATTAATCCTCTTAAATGTTCTCTTAGATGCAAGGGGGATCCAACTGCAGCTGGATCATCCCACAGCTGGTTCTAGAAAGTCAAAACAGTGTTTTAAAGCCCCGTAATGGTTTTGTTAAATTCATCCCCTGAACAAGGACACAAAGCAGCTTTTTATGGCTTTTTTAGATCACTTACAACTTCTGTAAGCTGTCATTAACTATCATCAAAGCCTGAAAAATGAGGCAAATGGGTTCAATGTCAGTTTTACTGCCCAAACCTAAATAATATTTTTGGTTTCCCATCTGTCTCATCTGAAGTGTTTTGATAGCTGGAAGGTGACTTTGCCTTTCAAAACCTTTTCAGATGTTGCTCTCCATAACCAAATATTCTGTGGACAATAGAGGAAACAAGAGACATGCACAGCCTCTTGATCGCCCTATGTATTTCATCCTCACACTCCAGTCCCACCATCAAATCCCACAATAAGAACAGAGCCACTCCGTGTGTTTTACCCAGACCATGCACAACTCACTCAGTGTATCAAAGCAAGGCCTTGGTAGAATGTACCTGGTTCCTTACCCTCATGCGACAAACCTGTCTTCCACAGCCCTCCATTCTACTGAAATCTGTTGGGATTCGGAGTTCCTCTTGTGTCTAGAGCTGATCTTTGCACAGTTGACATATTTTTCTGTGTGTCCTAGCTGTATTAGGGCTCATTAGGAATTGTGTGCTGTCATGAAAACACTCAGCTAAAATAAAAAGATGCTTTAAAGCAGCTTTGCTTTTTTGGGATATCAAATCTAGCAGCAACTGTCTTTCTGAAGCAATAATTGATGTGTTTGATTAGGTCTGGTGGCAGATGGGGGTTTTTCAGTACTTTTGATGTTTCAACATGTTAAGCTGAGAAGGAATCAATTCTGGAATGAGTGATTATGCCATTCCTCATATCCTGTCCATCTTCCCTGGCATGATTACAGCTCAGGGGCTCCATCTCCAAGCAGTGTGCTTGCCACAAGCCCCTGGGTGTGCTGCCAAGCTGACATTAGCCTCCACTAATCTCAGCTCAGAGATCTTTGAGTCATGGTGTTCCCAGCTCTGCAATGTGCTGCCTTTCTGTTAGAGGATATAATCAAGGAACACACCCCACAGATCACAGTCTGAGCAAGAGTATCTGACTGCTGGGGGAAATCCTTGAAGACTGCAATGGATCCTCTAAAAATGGAAAATTTTGCAATCAAAATGGGGATGTCTGGTGCAGATGTGATAGAAGTCCTGTGTAGAGGAACAGCAGTTTGGCCTCTATCACTCCTGCTACTGCAGGCTGCATAAAACCAAACCTTGCCTAACTGTGCTATTTCTTGCAAGGGGGCTGCAAAGTTTCTGCTGACTGTAATTACTGGAGCCTCACAGAAGTCACTGCCTACAGCTGGAGCATGGATCTGACAGAGCAGGGGTAGGCACCTTCCCAAACAGAACTGGTGAGAGCTCGTTTTGGGCCCCTGTGCTTGATAATGCCAGCTGATGGGTTTGTGCTCTCCCAGCCTCACTGCTCAGGTCTGCTTGCTGTGCTGAGGTTTTCCAAGCTGAAGACTTTGAGCTGAACCATGGCAGATAGGATATTTTAGGATTCTACCCACACTGCTAATAAGGTTTCACAGCAGGAAGGAGTTATGTTGCACTTGTGATTAATTACATGCATTTGGATATATTTAAATCATAACTTCTACACTTGTAGTCAGACAACAGGTTATCTGAAAGGAAGACAAATGCACAGCATTTACAGCTTTTCCCTGACACCTGCCACAAGGATTCAAATAACCCTTCAGGGATTCTCAAATGCAGCTGATGTTTAGAAAATACCAGTGCAGAACAAAACCTTGACTGGTCTAATTCAGCACAGGCATCCACAGAGGTACCTTACCTGTGGCAATGGGGGAAGGACCTCAGCTCTGAGTCTCCCACCTAAAATTGCCCTGAGAAAGGTGAAGGAACAATTTTTCCCAGTGTTTCCCCAAGCTTTTTAGCCAAGCTATTCCAACACAATACTGTTTGAAAAAGGATTTGAAGACCTTGGGAATCCTCAGTGTCTCATGGCATTTCCTGGCACAGAGGACACCTGCTCTGGGGTCCCTCTGTGTGTCTCCCCATGCTCCTGTCCCTCTGAACTAGGACAGTCAGTCAGTGTCTCCCTGTGAGGCTGCTGGGACACTGGGTGGAACTGGGAGGTAGGGTGCTGCCAGTAGTGGAAGAATACAAACATATGCCACAGTGAACGCATTCACTGCCAAAAGACCACAAATGATTATTTGTCCTTACTCTGCAGTGAGCTGGCACTTTGTAACCAGATCCAAGAGCTGTCCTGTGACCTCCGGGTGGCAGCGGGAGAGAAGGACAGGGCTTTAACTGGGAGGGTTCCTATTAAATCAGCAGATCACAGGCTGGCTACTGGCAGAAACCAGAGGAACTCCCCTGCATCCCTGGTGGGATCCGTAGGGTGCCCCTGTTCCCCAGGCATACCTCTCACACACTCCCTGAGTAAGGCACAGGTCCCTGCACTTTCCTAGAGCTTCATGTCAGCTTTTGGCACAGCAGCTCCTGCCAGCAGAGAAAGGAGTGATCAAGAATCAAGTATCTGGGGTACCCTGGCCAGACACACTCTTCCATCTAAAGCCTGGCTTAGAGCCAGGCCGGCACTTAAGTTCTCCTTCCCAGGCCCATTGGCTGTTAATGGGAGCCCCAGGAGCACAGCACTACCAAGAAACAATGTGGAGACTGCTGGGAAGCAAACTCCTGGGGAAAGCTGTCCAAGAGCATGCCTGGCACCTTCTTCCCATGCCCTTCTGTGGCCGTGCTGCCCGGGGGCCACCAGACCCCGCAGAAGCAGCAGGTGCCACAGTGCAAGCAGCTGCCCCTGGGTGTATGGGCTCCTTTTGGTTCAGCCACCTCCGGCTTTCCAGGCAGACACAATAACTGAGAGCAGAGCTTCATTTAAATGGATGTGTAAATGTGTTTGCCCATTATGCTGGGAAGCAACCGCTGTTGCAAACATCCCAGAAAATGAGTATATTCCTCTGACTGCTTTCATCAGTCTTCGTCATCCCCCATGTCCTTATCTTCAATTGAGAAATTCCTTATTGATTCAATTTTCAAATTTCCTTGTAAGTCTTTCCCAAGAGTACCTGAGAAGATGCATGGCAGTTCAAAGCGACTGTCTGAACCACCTCATATACCATCCAGCTAGATACAGTAAATCTGCCTCGTAATAAATTTACTCCACATCCAATTGTCAGAGTTTAAGCTTATCTCTAGTATGATTTTACTCTCCTCGGTGTAAAATATTACTGCCTTCTGGAGAGGTGTGATTAGATTCATAGAGGCTGAGGCCTAATGAGTGTAGACTTGACTCTCTCTTCCCACACACGTAGCGGGTGCACTGCTGGCATTTGGATGATACACGGTTTTGATGGGGTAGACTTCTGTTTTTCCAAAAAGCATCTGGGAAAGCTTGGACAACTCATTAGTTTCTCCAGGCTTTCGAGTTTCCCAAACATCACAGACCTTCCCTTTCCCCTCTAGCTGGGCTTCCCTCCCTTTGCCTGAAGTCCAACGAATAGAAGCAGCTCCCAGTTTTGCTACTCTGAGGTCTAGGGAGGCAAGCTGGGAGAACCTGTGCCCTTTGGGGGATGTGGGTGGGAAGGAAAAAGAACAAATACAACAATGATCTAAACTTGGGAAACATGGGCAAGGGAGTGCTGATTTAGCATCTAACAGCCCTGCCAGCGTCCCTTTTAAACAAGATGATTGTTGCTTACAAATATCTATATAACAGATTTACAACCTACAGGATATGGGGAAATGCATGATAAAAAGCAGCACCTAATCTATAAGCAGAGGCAATAGTGCTGAGTAACCTACAGCAAACAAGTGGCTCATTAACCAATCAATTGATAACGTTAAATGGAATAACTCACACTGAAGGCTGCTCGCTGCCCTGGCAGGGTGCAGGCAGGGCTGGGGAAGGCGGGTGGGAAGGACAAGTCCATTCCCACTCAGGAAGGATGGGCACAGCTGTCTCTGCTTGGGAACTGGAGAGCTGGAAATCACATTCATCCCAAACAAGAGCCTGAGAAAGGGGCAAGGGAATAGGGAATATGGGAATGAGACTGATGAACCAGAGGTCCCTTGAGAAAACCATTTTGCGAGCATCTCCAGAACCAGGTACAGATGGGGCACAGCTGTTCCCTTCCCTCACTGTCCTGGCCTCTTGGGGACTTCTACAAGGTGGCACATGCTGAAACCACTCTGACACGCCCTCCTGGGACCAAACCACAGTGCAAAGGAAGTCATCAAGAAAGAGGCTGGGACATCCTGAGGGGCCCCCATCCCACACCTCACACCCTGAAGCCTGAGCCACATAGGACCACAGCTGAAGGTGCTGTCCCTTTTGAGGGGTGGGCAGCAGACATATCTGTCCAGACACCTCCAGGCCAGCCCAGGAGCATCTCTCATGGGCAGGACAAGTTATCTGGTCAATCTCTGCAGCAGCTCCTGTAACACCACTGCAGCCCAACCAAGCCATTGGCCTGGAGGTGTTGTGGCCACAGCAGCTCCCACCAGCAAACATGTGGCAGGAGGCAGTCCATGCACTCCTGAAAGCAGTCAGGATTTGGCTCTCTGGAGGGGGAACCTGGGCATTGGAACTCCAGTCTACCCTTACCAAACTCGGGAACCAGGCCAGCCATGGGGCTGCCTCACCTGGCTGATGGAAGTGAGACTTCTATTACTGTTCTTCACTGGGGGAACCTCTCAGAAACCCCCAAATCCCTTAGAATATCAGGGCATGATGCAAGATTGTTCCCTCCTCTTCATTCCTAAATTCTTTCTTTAGAAGCTCATGGGCAATGAGGCTTTCACTTCTTCTCCAGGAATAATAATCCATAGCATAATACATTTCATCCTTAGAAATATTTCCTGCTGTCCAGTCAAAATTTATCTACTGACAAACTCAAAAACAACTTCCACAATGTCATTCACAGTTATTTTTAGTACCAGTGTTGCCAGCAGAAATAACAGGCCTGATGTATTTCCTCCCCCCCGCCTTAGAATGAGGCTTCTGAAATTATAGATGGGAACACTAATTGAGTGCCAAGAATGCTACAAACCATTTGCACTCTTATGAAATCTGGTAGCAAACCAGCATGCTTCCACCCCACTTGCACGTGCAGCTATGCCACTGTCCACTCACACTGGCAGGAGTATTTGCGACCACAGCTTACGTTTGTTGCTAGAAACTATCCCTGGCAAGGAAGCATTTCACATTTTTTACCCGAAAAGAACATTAATCTTAAGAACTTCTCCTCCCCTTGGTGTTTTTTATTTGTGGTTCTACAGATGTAATAAGACTGAAAGGAGTCTTTCGATTCTTTCGGTTTCTGTGGCGGGGCGATGGACTCATGCCCGCGATTCCTGGACTCCCCAGACCACCTCCCAGTCCCACTCTGGACCAGCCCAGGAAGGCTTCCTTGCCAAAGTCATGCAAGCAGCTGTGCACAGCTAAGGCTAAACTGTAACACGGCTACAGAGAAACAAAAGGAAAGAAAAGCTTTCTGTTCTCCAGTCATTTAAACAAATAAGACAAACAGCATTTCCCAGCCCAGGAAGATTATGTGTGGCTTTTGTCTCCCCTGTTTTGGTTTCCTGTGCTAAGCACTCACTCACCCATTCATAGTCACTAATGCCCAAGGCTCAGAGTAGCACTCCCTTGTGTTGATTTCTATGTGTACTTCAGGGTTTCTTTACATACTCAAATCCTCATTATCACTCTAAACCACGGTAAATTACAGGAACAGTGGTCTGATAAAAGTCCTCCTAATTCAAAGCAATAGTGAACCTATTACTACTGAAAGCACTGGTCCCTGGCTGCAGTAGCACACAAGAACTGAGTGGGAGAAACAAAAAGAATCTGGCTGGTTAAACAGCAGGATGTACCAACAGCACAAGAGTGACACAGATCCACTGGTGCTGGAAGAGAAGGCAGGCAGGCCCTCCTCCATCACGGCTGGGGGAACAAGCTCATCTTTGAGGACTATTTACACCTCAAAAACAAGATTTCCTGATCACTCAATTCAGATCTCTCTTGTCCTCCCCTAGTACCTTCCTTTCTCATCATTCATATTTCTGCCTTATTTTTATTTCAATTGCCCCTCATTTCCTTATTTTACTCACTCTCCCTTTCTTGGAGTGTGAATATTGAAGTCAGTCTTGGCTCATGCAGTGTCGTCTCTCACTACCCTGCTCCCTTCAGGAACTGCCTTTAGCAATTTGGATCCTGCCTTCCATCAGTTTGTCCATCCAGGAACTCACAGCTTCATACAATCTTGCAAACCTGAGGCAGCAGAAGGAATCCTGTCACATGGAAAGCAAACGTGTCCGACTTCAACTGAATACGGCTGGTAGCGCAGCTGTAAGGGGAACCACGGGCTCGATCCCCCCGAGCTACCTGGCACATAACGGAGAGACACGATGTACTTCACTCTGAGTCCTTACAAGGCAAATTTCCTGGGCCCTGTGCAATTAGCCATCAGCAAAGGGGCTGTTAAGTGCTGGATAGAAACTGCTGAAATCTGTGAGTGTCTCTAGTTTCTTACCAAAGAGTTGGATCAGGCCCTGGGAATGCATTTGTTTGTTTTTCCCTTGTCATCAGCCTGCCTTTGGCTGAGAGCTATAATCCATTCAGGGAGGACCTGTTTATCTGTGAGAATAGCAGCATTGCTGTGAAGAGGTAAGAGTGGGAGTGTGCTTCAGGCAAAAAAATGCAGATTATAGCCCCGCTAGTAATGAATTCAGCACAGAAAGAAAGAAATGCAGGCTGTTCTAATTTTCTGAATAGATGTAATTCCATTTTGTTCCCTGTGAGTCCCTTCGCTGACAATTGTCTGAGTGGAGGGAGGAAAAAAGGGTTCCAAGCAAAACACTTGTCCATGAAGGATGTTATTAAAATGTCCTACTTGAACACTGGTGCTCTGCAGACCAGGGTTGCAGAATACAAGCATTCTCTCTCCCTTAGACAAGCTTTGTCTAAATGCAGAATGTTTGTCAATTATTTTCCAAACGCACAATTGCTATCATCAGAATTAGAGCTGGCTTGACTTGTCCTGCCTGATTTAGCACCCACTTGAACAGGGTAGGTTCAGAAGTTCAACATGAACTTCAGGGCTGTTGGATTTGCAGCAGGCTTTAGAAAATGCTCAAGAAAACAACACATGGAGGGAATAGATGGGAGACATATAGAAAATAGGGATGAAAACCTGACAGTGGCCAGAGAAATTAAAAAACCTGTGGCACATGAGAGTCTGCTGAAGAAACATGGTGACAAAAGTTTCTGACTGGGTGAACTTCCATCATTTGGCTTCTGAGGTCTCATGTTCACTCACACCTGCATACAGACTTGGTTCCATATATTTGCTAAACCTGGCAGTCCCTTAGCCACGAATATGGTTGGAGGTTTGCAGCATGGATGTCAGTCAAGTTTTAGCACAGAAATTGTCCCTACCATCCTTTGATATAACTTTCTTTTCTTTATTGGTCTGGGCAATGTGTTCTGTCCTCAGGCATGCACTACAACCAAGATGAGTGTCCTGTGAGACAGGAAAATGTGAATTTTTCTGGCCATCTGTGGGGCTTGGGGTTTTTTTCACAGCAAAATTCAAGAACCATGGGGCTTCCCAAGGCACACCCTGCAATCCAATGCAATCACGTCATGGACTATCTAACCTGTGATGTCTGAATGCATCTCACACTGGCCTCCAAAAGCTTTTCTTCAACCTCTCCTTGTTTTGGGGGAAGAAAGGTGTTTTAATTCTGCAGAGCTGGATTCCAACTGGACCCACTTACCTACTACCATGGGCTAGAGCTGAAATAGAAATGAGCAAGAGTGAACTTGGTTGTGCCTCACCCCACCACTCTCTTGAAGGTTGAAGAAACTTGTTCTGGCCTTTCCTCTTAAACTAGAGGAAGTTTTTGCATATGAATTCTGACCTGCCTTTCACATTTACATTCCCATACCACAGACAGGTACCAAGGGCACCAAAGCTTTATGAAAAGAGCAAAAGGAAGTGGAGAAACCTGCTGAGAACCTTCAGATTCTGTTCATTATGTGAATAGCAGCACGATCCCCAGAGCGCGAGGGCCCTGTCCCTTGTGAAGAGGACACAATCCCTTCCCCTAAACTCTGACTATGTGACTGTGCTATTATTGGTACACTCAATGCTGAATGGCCAAAGGAAAACACTGCACTAGCTCTTGCTTTTTACGGATACAGAAAGGACAGCAGGCACAAAGGCAAACATAGCCTCTCCTGTGCACATGTGACAGTCACAGCATAAGCGACTCGCCATCAAAATGCCTCATTCCTCCTGACAGGTCTTGTCCTAAAACAATGTCTTAAAGTCTGCAGCTGGGCTGGAATTTCCATATCCAGCTGAAACTGCCAAAAGAACAGCAAAAGCCCTGCTAGCAGAAAAGATGCCTCCTAGTTTGGAGAGAAAAGCCTTCCCAGCAGTCTGTCTATAACCAGTGGACATGGCTTGCCATCCTCCTGAGTGAACGTGCAGCTGTGGCATCTTAAAGCAGAGTATGCTTGAGGAAGGGTATCTGCTCTGTTCCATGCCAGTGCAGAACAGTGGATAAAGGGTATTTCAAAGAGAGGGAAAGCTACAGCTCCTGCATCCAGCAAGGGCAGGTTTCCTTTGCTGTATTCACCTAGATTTGGGCTCTTGACTCCAAAGTGCTGAATCTGTTTCCACAGGGCACCTGCTTGGTACAGACTGTACCCACATAAGAACTTGGTTTAAACTGGGTGAAGCACATACAGGGCAGTTGCAGCTGTTGGACAATCTAGTTTCTTCCTCTTAAATGCAGCACCTTTATATTTGTTACTGAGTTTTACCTCATTGATTCTCCTGGGCTGTTTCAGCAGCATTATTTCTGCTGCTGTGTGCAGCAGTACTTGCAGCTCCTCCCCAGGTTTTTTGAGCCATATCTTCTGAGTTGTACTCTTCTTATACTACTACACCAAACATGAATGGGAGTACTGAATAGCTCTGGGAGCTGGACCAGATAATGTCAGGAAAAACATCCCCTCAGTTTGAAAGCCAATAAAAACAATGTGGGCACTTAGCAGCCCACTGCACACTCACTCTATGCTCAACACCATGTCTTATGTGGTGCTGTTTATAAGCTGCTTTATATTTTTTTATGGAATCCCACATTACTAAGTTCAGGTACAGCAACATTCACTTCAGTAATCCCTCTTTGTTTTCCTAAGCTAGTGGTCTTGCTTTTCCCCCCCTATAGTGAGAGCTTTGGGAATAATCCAGAAAAGAAAAAGGTGTACCTTTCCATTTCCATCCTAATAGTTGCTTCTGAGCTGTTTTGCTATAAATATGTCATCCCGTAGAAATGAATAAGAGCACTTCAAAAGCAGCGGCCTCTAATGCTGCCACCACAAAAGTCTCTTTGGTTTGTGTCCCTTGTGAGGGAGCAGGGGAAAAAAAACCCCAAAGTGGTCAGCAACAGACCAGCCCCTCCAACCTGGATGATCCCTGGCTTCTTTCCAGCCTGAGTAGTGAGAACAAAACCCTTGCTGAGCTGGCTGCCTCCAACTGCCCCACTCCAGTAAAGGATGTGTTGACACCAAGTGCTGTATGAAGACAGGCTACTGAAATGCTCTCAGCTTGGCTGGGTGTCAAAGTGCTGCCTGGAGCTTGGGGCAGGTAGTGTGGGGTGCCTGGCTGGGGGGACACCACTGAGATTTCACAGCCAGGCTGGGACTGTGGAGGCCAAGCCCCTGTCCGTTCTCCCAGGGGTATGTTCCCCTTCTTGCCCCAAGTAATTTTCCACAGGAGCTGTGTTTTTCAAGGCTGTGGTGGCCTTGGTGAGTAACAGGGGACCTGAGGGACCTGTCTGGAAGAGGAACTGCACTGAGAATCAGAAATGAGCAGAGCTCAACAAATTAGCCCTTTAACTAACACACATTCCTTACAGGCACGTCACAGGGAAATCCCAGCCAGCACTTCTAAGCTTTATCCATCTTGCAATGGTTTCCACCCTTGCTGTTGTTTACAAGCTTAACAAACTGAAGACTGTTTGAAAGAGATCACTCCTTAATCTGGCTTGTCCTAAAACCAATAGGAGAGGAGGAAGGGAAGGTCATGGATATCCAAAGCCAGCACAGAAACATCCTTGTTTATCTTCCCTAAGCTGTTCTAAATGTTAACTCCTTCAAGATATACTGTAATTGTCAAGCTTTGAATTTGGTGGTGACTGCAGCAGCTGGGGAAACCCCGGCACTTGTCAATTAGTTTTGGTGAAGTTCAAACTTCAACCCTGTTTGGTACCTTTGTGCAGGTTCAAGCCATGGGACCAAACACGCAGCAAAGTCCCAGATGAGCATCTCCTGCCTCCTACTTCATACTCAGCTACGAGCTGTGGGTCAGCCTCAGAGCCCCACCTATGTGACATTGCCAGGTGCCTGAAGAAAACAAGCTTCCAAGAGTCTAATTATGCATCCCAACATGAAAAGCTATCCTCTAAATATCTGATTGGGGAACATGAAGCCAAGGAGTGAGACAGACAGCAGAGCATAAAGTTATTTTTTAGAAGCTGAGTTTAAGGTTGGCTAAAAATATGGCCTATCCCTTTCAAGGGTTATTTTGCTTATGGCGTTGACAAGAATAAAGCTATTAGTAACAGAGCATTCAGAGTATTTGGGGCTGGTGTTTGTCTGTCAGTCACTCATCCTCCAAAACAGTCTTGTCAACATTTGGAAGGCAAGTGGGATGTATGCTACAGCCTCCTCCTGGGAAGGCTGGGAGAGGATAACGAAGCTGTAAGAGCTGCAAAAACCTGTGGCTAAGGAAAACAGGAAGGAGGACAAAAAGGAAAAAAAATCCTGTTCAGAAGGAAAAATATTAGTAACTCCAAAATGTCTAGAAAAATGAAAGGTAGGCTTTAGAGGAAGAAAAAATCAATTACAAGGAAAATGAACCGAAACAATTGTTTACAGAAAACATGAAAATTGCAAGAGTAAATAAGAGACAATGAGTGGAGATTACATGGGGAAAAAGGAAGAGAACTGATCACAGGAATATCAAATGATCATCTTTTCCTGGTGTAGTGCAAGAGCTGTGTTCACACAGCACCAATCACCAGCACACATAACACACTTTCCTTAGAAGAGCTCTATGCCTCAGGCACCCCAGAAACACAGGGCTGGGTGGGTACCTTGAGCACCAGCCTTGCTGTCTGCTCTCTAACCCAGCTTGCTCCATTGCCAGGTAGAAGAGGTGGTAACAGGGAAATTGGTTTCCTGCTTACGCTTCTCCTTATCTGCCGCTCCCAGTGCAGGAACCTCTGCAGTCTGCATTACCCAAACTAGCCTTTTGTCTCCCTCCTCTGCACCTCTAACGGATCCTGTGGCAAGAACATCTTGTCTCCTCTCCCTCCGCTCTTCAAGACTAAGCTTTTAGCGTCGACATTCCTTTTTTCAAAGGAAATCCTTTGCATTTCCCCTTGGTGCTACCTATGGATGGGAAGTGTTCTGCTGTTTAACAGCGTGTTAAACATGACTGTAATTTAATGTACCTGTTTGGAAAGGAGAGCAGGGACCTGGTAGGAGTTGTTCCCTACACCCATTGTCCAGGTTGAATTGCCTGCTGGATTGCTACCTGGTCACAATACCAGCTCCAGTCTTTCCCCTATATCTCCACCACCAAGTTAAAGATCTGTAGAGCCAAGAGATATACAGTGCTTAGCACAGTAATTTCTGTTGTGACTAATCCTGCAGTTAGGCACCTTTTCCCAGGGATCCCATTGCTGACACACACTGGGCTCCCCCTCTGCCTAATCCATGGCACACAGTGGAGGAGAAGGTGGAGTGAGCTCAGCCTCAGTTGCTGCCTGTGCCCATGTAACACACAGACACCCCAGGGAGCTGCCTCTCCCTTGGCTGAAGGCATGGACAGCCCCTTCAATGTAAAACCTCTCACATGGGTTGTGTTGGGAGGAATGGGCTCAGCTAAGGATTGCCAGACAGTAACTGCAGTCTGAAGAAACAAAGCAGTAATCTGGCAGCACAGGAAAACCCTGAAGTGCCCAGTCTTGCCCTCAGATGGTAGAAATGTTTAACTGAGTGGTTCTGAGCCAGCGGGTTTTGCCACTAAGGTACCACTTGTGACAATGAAATGTGCACAGGCAATATGTTGCTTTCCAGGCATAACCTGGGGGATGAGAAGTAACTTTACTCAGGCTCAATTTCCACCTCAATCCATGAAGTTGGTCTAAACAGATTGAGAGCTGAGTCACTTAGAGCTATCTTCACAAGGAGCTCATCAATTTGAGTAAGCCATCAGCCCCAGGCTATAGCACATGGCTATCCTCGCTTTCACCCTCTGAAGCAGCACTGCTGAGATCGGTAGAGCCCTGTGGATTTACATCAGTAACAGCAGAACGAACAGTCTCAGTGCACAAAAACAGTTGTGGTCCTCCTCCTGCTGAAGTTCATCTGAAAGCTCTCAGACGTAGGCAGGGATGGAGCTGACCTGGCCAGCCGCGCCCACGAGGAGGTGCAGAGCTCAGAAGCTATTGAGAGGAAGAAAGCCCTGAGACTGGGCATGGTTCCTCTCCTCCCATGCATCCTCTCTGCTCTACAGTGAGTCACTGGAATTTCGCACTTGCTTATTGCTAAGCCTCCCAATAGCTTATCCCTAGGTCTCAGACCAGCCTGGAAAGGCTGCCACAATCAAGAGGCACAGCTCCCTGTGCAGGCTCTCCCTGTGCAGATGGGCTTGCTCTCAGCAGGACACAGCACGTGTTGCGGTGGGAGGGGAAATGGTGAGAAAAAGCAGCAGAGGGTCACAGTGGAAAAGGTGTGAGCAGAACCCAGATCCCCATGCTCTGCACCAGTTCACATGAGCCCTATGGCAGCATTTGGAAGAAACTCGGGAATTAGGTTGTTTTGTGAGCAAAGACCTGTTGTCAGGGGTTTTCACCTTGTGGCTTTTTCAGTAGCTTCCTAAAAAGGGGGGCTTCTATGATGAAAAATGCAACTCATCCCACTAGCTCTCCAAAGAGAGAAGAAGCAGGGCTGCACTCACCGAGGGTGAAATCCTGTTTGCTTCAATTGTGGGCCTTAAATGCACAACAGGCTGCAAATACTGCTCACTGCAGGTTTACAAGGTGGAAATCCTTTGGAGACCTTTCACTACAGTGGAAGTGGGGTAAATATGCCAATGATATGAACAAATTCTAAATATTTAGTTGTTTAAATAAATAAAGCTTTTACAGGTTTTTTGAATCTATTATTCATGGTGTGCTGGGGGTTGTCTAGACTGTGCACCAAGGCACTAAACCATTTTAAGAGGGTAGAAAATGACATCCAGGCTCAGAAAGTTTGTGTGATGAGTGCCAGTCCAGGCCTTTGTACCACTGGACAGATGAACTGCAATTACTTCACTTCAAAATGAGCCACAATTTGCTGGGCATTGTGGCCGAATAACAAAAAACGAGGCCAGAATGAGATTGTTTCCTTTTCTGGACATGTTAAGCAAGAAGGGGATCTCTGTCAGCCACTAACATCCCAAGGTGTACGTGTCCCTGGGAAGTGGCTCAGCCAAAGGTGGAAATAGGCAGCAGTGCTAATTCACTTATTGCAAGTGAAATTGGTCTACAAACGACCTGATTTTCAGCTTCATAAAAACACTCATAAGTGCTTTGGTGAAACTGATTGCTTGTAGCAGTCGGAGGGCTAGAAAAAAGGCCATTGTAATCCTTCTGGGGTGCAGCTTTCCAGTTAACAGTATGCCAGCTCAGACCTTCAATACAGGCTTCCCGACTTGATAAAAACACCACCATATTTCTCTAGGACTTTAAAATGCTATCCAGAATCCAGTGTTTTCCCTGTGTCTGTAATCAAACTGTACGATCTCAGAGAGAGTACAGCTAACTGAAGATGGGCTGCTCTGACCTGAGCAACTGCCTCCTTGTATTTGTACTTTTGTCTTGGCATTTTCAGCAGGGTACAATTAATTAAAATTCCTGATTAATTAAAGTGTTTTGCAACAACAGCAGCAAAAATTGCTTGGAGAAAAGCCTATGCGAAGTGAAACTGGAGCCTGGTTGGTATGAATATGCATGGTGCTCCAAGCACACTGTACTGGCATGTGTGCAGCCTGTCCCCAAAATGAAGGAGGGAGAAAGTAGAGGCTTGGCAGACAATGAAACAGCGGTATAAAAGTTTGTATTACTCCCTGTATTTCCCCTTCTGCCTGTATCTCACAGTCCAAGTGCACAGAAATACAGAGGCTTTCAGTACAGCTGGATGAATGTGTGGGTCTGCCAGGGAATTAGGACTTGGCCAGTGCTCCTGCTCCTTGTTCTGACCATCACTGGCTGAAAAAACTTGTACAAGCCGCTTTCCCCTTCTGGTCCTCGGTTCCCCTCTGTAAAACGCAGGCAAGACCACTTCTCTACCTTGTGTGAAGTGCTATGAGAAGTACAGAGAAATACAGTACAGAAGGAGAAATACACTTTAGCAAGCGACTCTCTTTCCTTTAGCCTTTGTCAAATCTGTACTATAGCGGGAGCCAGCTCCGGTCGCTCGGAGCTGTGAAGAAATCTTTGTTGTGCTCTGAAAGCCCTGCAGCGGCCTGTCATTGTCAAACCACTGATGAATGGTTCCACTGGGGATCCAGACCCTGCTCAGGCAGGAAAGCAGCAAGCCTCAATAAACAGCTATTGCTATTACTGAATCCTGTAAATTAACACTTCTGCAATTTTATAAGGAAAATGCCATGTTGTTGCAAAGAACGCGGGGGGCCAGTGGCCCCGTTCTGTCAGTTTAAGCAGCCTCGGCTCTGGCTCTGCCTCTCAGAGGGCATGTCCTCTGTGAAATGCCAGCAAAGGGGATGAGGTTTCTCCCCTTTCCCTCCTTTCCTTTTTAAAACAGGGTGTCTTTGGCAGGCACCACTCCCCCTTTAGCAATTTAAGGGCTACAGGGAAGAAGCCATGCCCTGAAAGAGCAATTTCAAAAAACATCTGCCTGCAAATGGTGTGTGTTTTGCAGTGGCTCTGTTCCCAGGGGGTGTGCAGGCTCTGGGCTGCTCTTTTTTAGGGCCAAAAATTAAATTTTGCAACCTCCAGACCAGGAGAGCAAAGATTCAGAAAGAATGATCTCTTGCCTTGACCATGATTATCAGAGCTGTTTTCTCCCTTTTCCTCAGGACATGTGCCAGTGCAACGCAAAAGACTTTCAAGGAGGGATGAAACACGTAACAACCACACAGCCATGGTCACTGGCAATGGTAGGTACCCAAGTGAGGAAAAAAATCTTGATTATTATACGCATATTTTCAGGTTTGAAGAGACGACTGATACGAAATTGTTGCTCCAAAGCATGTAAGAACTGCATTTCTCACACCTTTTGTATTATAAACGTAGGATGAACACACATACTTCTCTCTAGTTATATTTGGATTTTTAAGGTTTAGGGGTCTACAGTCAACTTCTATGCTGCTATGGAAGATGAGATTTTTTTTCTCCCCCCAAGACCCCCTGGAACTGAGGTTTCTCAAAATCATGTGCATCTAGGGGCTTTTAAGAAAAATTCAGGAGGTATCATAAGACTAGCAAGAAGTGCCAGAGTGGAAACCCTGCAGTGGTTTCTGAGCATAGTGAGCACTGAAATTATGAGGGTAAAGCCACGTAATCTTAACATTACAATTTATTTTTTTAAAGAAACAAATCAAGTTAAAATTGATTATTACCCTATTATTCTCATCTATACATCTATCCATTATTCTCATTTATTCATAGTATTACCAGTCCTATTGGCTTAAATGAGCTCATGCATGTGAGTAGAAGTATGCATGGGCAAAATGCTTAGCATATTATAGGAAATATTCCTATAATATTAAGCATAATATAATATTAAATATTAATTTCTATAATATTTATATAACATTAGGGCATATTTAGGGCTAACAGCTGGTTGCAGAACAGAGAAACTGATTAGCAGAAGCAAATATTAATTAAAATTACAGTCTGTATTCACTCATAGGTTTTCTTTCCCATTCTGTTCCTCTGCTTTTTGATTAGAAAATAATCATCACATTACACAATATTTTCCTCATTAAACTACAAAGATCCCTTGCTTCTTTGGCCAATTAGTACCCGTGTACAATCATCATGAATACAAATCAAAGCATGCTCCAGCTCTGACCTAATAAGCCATCTACGCAAAATCTAAGCTCCTCATTTTTCTGTCACTACAGCAATTCTTTCTTCTTCATCTCAAAGTAATCAGCACTGAACATTATTCCCTCTCTCAGGAAACTATAAAATGAAATCACATGGGCTGGGGGCTGCCAGTCACCTCCAGCTTTGCCAGTGCTCCTCTGTGGCTTTGTTTTAATCAACAAACCCTAAGACTCCTTCTTCACTCTGCTTGGCTGTGGGGCTGGCAGGGAGGGTGGCTCCCAGGACACAAGGAGAAAGAGGAAGCTTTGGGAGTTTGGAAGCGATCTGCATTTTCTTCAGGGCACATCCTGCAAACAGAGCCCTTTGTTCCTGGGGGCTGGTACCCACTTCTCAGTACAAACAGATCCTTTCCCGGCCTCTCCTTTTTTATTCCTCTAAGAAAAAGGCCATTTTCAGAGTTTGTACTTCTATATCCACCCCCGCCCCAAATCCGTGTAAGTTATTCTCACTTAAACCAATTTTGCTCTCCCACTGTGTACCAAAGTGTTGTGAGTTACGCTGTGCCGCACTACTCACACCCACCCAACAGCCATTTTCTGACCAATTTCCTTCTGACATGCATCTAAACCATCTTCGGCTTCACTTCTGAATTTGGCCTAAATTGGAGAATAATATACTGAAACTCTGCTAAAAGCAGTATGTAATTGATCCCTGCCAGAAGGGGGATCTGAGCTTTGCTGTTGTTTTTCACGCAGACAGAGGGGGAGGCATTAAGAAAGGGGATGTGTGCCTGGAGTTTCAGCTCCTGTTTTCTATTTCCCAGCTATCTTATAGAAGGCAATTAAGCACTGTCTGTTCATCAGTGTGATTCTGTTTATTGAAAGTGGCTAATAAGCCCAGAATTAGTTTTCTTTGTCAAAAAAATACTTCAGTGAAGAATCTTTTCAAAAAGAGTGGCATTAGTATGTCTACTTGCCTAGAAGTAATTAGGTTTAATATTTGTCCAGTGGTTTTGGAAACCTGGGTGATAGGTTCCCCTGACGTGTTTTTCAGTCTGCTCTTCAGGGTCAAGAGGTTCATGCATCACATGCTGCATGGCCACACATGTGCTCCTGTGTGATCCGCCTGCCCCTCTTTCAGTAATGTTTCAGTTTCTTGGTTAATTTTGCCAAATCTGGTGGAGACCTCAAAGGAACTGAGTACCTAGATGAGTTATACAAGGCACGGTACAGGAGGAAAGCCCTCCCTGTTCCTTCCATCAGGAACTAGCACGTACCCCTGAGGAACCAAAATGGTGCTCACTTTTGAGGCACAGCTCCCTGAAGCTGGAACTCACCATTTCCACTGCTCAAGGCATGACGTGATTAAGTGGTGAGAACACACACCTTTCTGCAGCAGGCACTATTCCTCCGTGCTGGATGTACAGTTCCTAGCATGAGGGCATCTTGCTCAGGTTACAGCTTGCGTGTGCTCTGGGAAATCACTGTAACAGAGCTGTCCTGGTCTCTTACTAACTTCCACTGGGTGGTTGTCCATGGAGGAGAGACTTCCTCCGTCACTATGAACTTCCCTAATCTAATTACTACTAATCAGAAGTGTGAAGAAAAGCATTTTCTCTGGGTCTCAGGTGCACAGCAGGTGGGGCAGACAACTTGTGGAGTACAGATATCCGTTTGTTAAATGAGCATACTGCAAACCCTGAAACTCCCATTAAATGCTGGGATTTGGTCTGGAAGCTGTGTAATCCCTTTGGATTTTCTAGAAAGAGCTATGGGAAGGTACAGTGATGGCAAAGGGGCGGAACTGGCCTATTTCTGCTGTGATTCTCTTCACTGCAGAGCATGTTGCACCTGCAGCTCTGGGCTCACCCCTCATGTTTTTTTACTGAAGCCACCAAACCACCTCTTGCCGTGTGCTCCAATCTTCCAGACCAAATTAGCAGTGGCTCCACTGCTCCAAGTGGAACAAATGTCACTGCTGTGTTTCACTCGGTTTCCTACTGCTGCTTTATTTTGGGTCCTGTTGCCTGTCAGGGAAGAAGCACAATCCTGATTTTGTGAGGCTCATATAAGAAGTTCCTTTTCAGCTGAACAGCCAATCACCAAAGGGTTAATGACTTTTTCTATCAGTATCTTGGAAAATTGACTCTTTTTCCCAAGGACAGATCCTAAGGGCTTTCTCTGGCCTGCGTAAGCCAGTGCATATCAAATGCTGCCCTTCAGTTGGACAGGCAGTGCGGTCACTGAGGGTGTGATGTCCCCCACGTGCCCAGTGCTGGCACACCACAGCTCCCTCCAAGCAAATCTGCCGTTCTAACGCACTGCAGTGGCAAATCATTCCTCTGCTAGAAACCTCGGCCTCTAAAAAGCAAATCCATCAAAATGCACTGCTTTGCATTAATGAGATGCATTTCCAGGCATATTTGCTGTGCTGATCAATGCTTTAAAAAATACATCCTTGGCTAGGTGTGCAGAAACACACATCATCAGCGAAATGAGTGCACGACAGAACAAGTCTATCTGATGCAGAGGAAATTTTCGTAGCCCGACACAATCTCAGAATAGTTAAACAGGGCAAAACAACATGTATTTGTGCTCAAATCCTGATGATGTTTATTTACTAGGACAAATATAGCTGAGGGTAGCAACTTATCAACGCTTGCTTTATTTCAAGAGCAAATTGCTACCATGGAACCAGACACTTGATGTTTCCCTGCTATCGCCCAACAAAGAAAGCTCCCTTTACTAACTCGGCTAATGACCAGCAAAGTCGCCTCACGTGGATTATAAAAGTAAAAAGGACAAAAGCTTCAGGATGAAAAATAACAATTTCTCTTGCTTGCTTTTGTGATCAAACAGTAGGGAATTTGCAGCAGAAAACTCTGCTTTGAAACAGAAAAATAATAGTAACAGTGAAAATAAATGACAAGGTCTTGGTTCTATTGAGCTTTAGTGAGCCTGAAAACCACAAGTTTTGCTGCTGGAGAGTGTATGAGGATTCATTCAAAAGTCAATAATGAGCAGAAAGGGATTAGTGCCTTCCAATAACTGCTCTAACTACAAAGACAGTAAAAGGCTCAAGCAACATCCATTATCTTATCCTTTTATAGTGGCTCATGGCCCCGAGTTTCACATGTACCGTGTTTACTATTATGGCAACAAGGCAAATTTCATCCGAGCGTTGACAACAAGTAATCCAACAGCACTTTTGGATAAAATCTGCCTTGGTACTTCATGAATTTGCTGAGCTGCTGCATCCCAACCTGGCTTTCCCACACTGTGGAATATGTTCTGTTTTGCACAGCCTGATTACATCTCCATGTCTGCGGATGACTCCTGCATGCAGGACTGTGCACTGCCACACTTCTGGCCTTTGGGACAGATTCCCCTTCCTGGACCGACCAAAGGAGCCCCACACATCTCAGCTCATCTGGAGCAAACTAGAACACTTTCAGTTTGTTTTGTTCAGGCATTAAAAAACCAGGTTATTCTCCTCACCCAGCTGTGACAAGAGCTGTTTCCCCACGTTTTGCAGCACCCACAGATTTACTTAAAAGATTCATAATGTAAGAAATCAAGTGGAATTGCAAAGTTCAACATCATATGAAATTGGTTTGGCTATCTGTGAGACAAAATATTTATCTACTAGGTTCCCAGAGACAACAAGCTCTGAATCACTTATCTTAGCACAAATCTACAGATCGTAAGTTCTCTCATTTTGGGTTTGAAGACACACTTGCATCCTCGTCAGCAAACAGCATTTTACTGCTATTCCTTATGGCCATTGCCCCTTTTGCTTTACTGCTGACATGTTTCTAGGATAAAAAAATTAAAGTGATATGCATGCTTATGTATTCTCCTCTTCATGCAATAATGTATTCCTAGCGGAAGAACTCAGAACACTTGGTGAACTGGTTGGTGAGCACCTGGCCCTCTGAATCTACCTTAGCAGCCATCCTAACAAGATAGCAACCTGAATTTAGCTACTTGAGCATGAACAAGGCACGTGCCAGACTCTACTTTGAAGTGTGGCTTGCAGGGCACATTTGGTCCTGAGGGCTGATCCACAGACTGGCTGCACCTGGAGTCTTGCAGCAAGGATATGAGCCAGCACGGGGATGTGCAGGTAGCTGTGTGTGTAGGGTCACTGGACGACTCGTGGAGCCAGGTGTCCATTTATCTGGCACAAAAACACAGTTGGTTCTCCCTTATGGGTTTGTGTCTTGAAGGAATTGCCCTGAAAGCCACTGGTCCAGAGCAGAGTCTGAGACTAATGACTCTTTATTCAATTCTGGGTTTGTATTTCCAAACTGAAGAATTTTCTGGGACAATGAAGCATCTGAAAAACACTCCCCTTGGGCCAGGTTGGAATGATTGTTTGATGAACGTGCCACATAAGCCAAGGTTAATACTTCTGTGACACCTGAGAGAAAAAGTCCTCCTGGATTCCACACCTACACTGCTGCTGCTGCTTCAGTGTTTAATATCAAAACCAAAGGCCTAATTTTTCTTAACTTTTAAGTGAATTCAGTGTAGATTGGTACTGCTCCAAAGGGTTCCTGTACTTTGTCCTTTGTTCATGTGGTATCTCTCAGAGGCTGGAAGACACTACATATGCAGAATCTAGGCTCTAGGAGGGCATGAGGCCACTACACCAGCTGGCTTCCTCTTGAACACAAACACGTCACAGGGGTTGTTATGAGGGGTTGCGTGATGAAGAGGTCACAGTGCTTTGCTGCAGCTTTGGTGTAAACCAGCACACAGCAGCCCTTTTTTTGTGGGTGTAGTGCAATCTTGAAACCAGCAAGCAGTGCCTACCAAAGCAGTGCGGGCCATTCATGGTCTGCATACAGACTGGTGGACCGTTTGGAACTAAGGCAACCCACAGCAGGACAGATGGTATCTCGAGATCAGAAGATTTTTATGTATCTCAGAGAAGTGGCCCTATGGAAATCCATAAGTTTGAAAAATACGAGTTCCTGTGTCCCTATCCTTGAGCTTTTATGTTAGAAAAGGCAGAGAGGTTGGGAAAGACAGGGAGAGATCCACCTTAAACACCACCAAAGAGATGCAGACTAAAAGAAAAGATAAGACCAACAAAGGCGATTGCTCAAAGGCCAACTGTATCAACAAACCTCAGCTCCTGCAGCTCGGTGACTACACTGCCCAATGACTCCTGTTCATAAAGGGCTGATTCTCCTCCCTTTCAGAAAACAATGTGTTCCACACACTGAAATAAATAACTGCCCCTCACCAAGGCCTCAGCAGTGTCAGGGGGTGTCAGGCTCTGCTCAGCGGATAACAAAGGCGTCAGCATGCAGCCAATCTCCTCCTGCCATCTCAGGCTGCCCTTGCTATGCTGAATGAAATTTTTCTCCTAATGGAAATGAAGAAAACCTCCAGTGCAGATAATCCTCCGTTATAATGGCTGTACATTCGGGACAGGGGCCAAACAGTGTAAAGAACAAGCCAAATCTCTTTTACTTAAAGCCTGGCCTGAATGCGATAATGTAATGACTTCAGTCGGGATGTTTCAAATGCCATTCATTGGGATTGACTTAACATATAGATGATATCAGCCAAAATAATTAAGAATGAGGAATTGAACAGATAGGATCAGCTGACTCCTCCTTCCCAACAAAGCTGGTATCCTTTTTCAAATGGTCTAGAAGACTACTTGCTTTAAACAAGGCTTAGTCCAACCTACCCAGCACCCTTTCACTTCCATTGCCCTTTGCTTTCTGTAGAAGGATCAACAGCATCTGTCTTAAACACAGGCTGAAGTTCCAAGGACCCCCTTTGCAAAAGCAGAATTCCTGACTATTTTGTGCCCAACCTCTGTCTGGCCACTGCTGATCACGCTTTGCACTTAGAACCTGATCAGAATGCCAGTGAAGTAATTTGGAAGTTTCACATTCGTTTCACTGGATTCTGGATCCATGACTTTCTTCTAGCAATGTAGGTTTCCAAAAGCGTGGTAGCCTTGGCTGTTGTTTAGCTTCCTAGTATCTGTCATAGCTAACTATTATTTCTACTTTACAGAAATAAAACACAGCTCAAACTCTGATACTACATGCAAGCTCAAAATGGCTTTCAATTACTATTAGCAGGCTTTTAAATGGGATTGTGGTGACAACTCAAAGGAAGCAAAATACTTAGGGGAGAAATTAAGCTATTGGAATGACTGGTTATATTGAACATGCTCCTCACACAGCTGGCAAAGAGCAAAATAAAGCTGAAATAAATTGATGACGACCACATTCTGGAGGAATGACAACTTATCTTAAAAGAGGAAAGACCATTCAGCTTCTCTTCTACAACAGCTTAGAACACGGAGCATTTTCACACCTCTCACACCAACCAGGAAACCAGCAGCAACCAGAACAACCACAGGAGATCACTTTCTATACCCCACAACAGCGTAACTGAGGGCAGAAGGCAAAATGAGTACCAAATGCCACCATTCTGGTTTTAATAGATCCTATTAGCATAATTCTGATGGCTACATAGGGTGGAAGGCAACACAGGATTAACACTCGTTGTCCATTCCAAGTGTTCCAGTCGGCAAATAAACAGTCCTTTATAAAAGAAAATAATCTCACACACTGGACAAGCTTTGGAATGGTTACAAGCCCAAGATCTATTGTTCTGGTTGAATTTGTTACAAGCTCTAGACCTATCATCAAAGGAGATCTGTATTTGAATGTTTTCATCTTCCTGGTCATCTAATTCAGCTCCTTCTGGGAAGGTAATTTATTTTTTTCATTGTTGCCTTCTCTATTCACTAGGTTTACAGATGAAATCAAGACTCAGCAGCAGCCTTGAGCAGGGTGTCAATTCTAGTTTGAATTTTCCTTCTCTTCTGTTTAATTGAATTTTCATTTGTATCTCCTCAGCTGTTCCCCCTCCGAGGCCTTTCCTCCCTCTCACCACCCTTTTCTCCACTCATCCATATAGATCATACAAGCATTTCTGGCAAGCACCAGCTGCAGATACGAGTTCTTGGGCATCTTCTACTTTTAGAAAATCACCAACAGGCCAAATAACACCCATTCTTGTTCTGTGAAGCTTGAAGCCAGTTTTTAGAAAGACCAGTCTGTTAACTCCACTGCTCTCTCTGAGACACATGTAAGCCATGGAGGGCTGCAGAACTACATATTGGTCACTGTAGAGGACAAAAAGCCATGTATGCGTTTACAATCTCTGTTTTGCTGTGTCAGTGTAGCCAAACAGGATTTTGCAATAGCATTAAAAAGAATAATTTCTAGATTTTTCCTCCATGTTCCCCAAAAGCTGCCCTGAGCTCCTCACTCAAAATGCAGTCTAACCATGACTTCCCTCTGTAAGATTTGTTTGCCATCAGTGTGATCTTCCTTTCAGCTTTGAGTCTGGTTTTTTTTGACACAAATTCACTAAGAGGAATCTGAGATATAACCCCTGAAATGTTCCACCTTGAACTGGTATCGTTTCCTCCAACCACTTCCTTCCATTGTGGGGACTGAACAATTCCTGTCTGTGGTTGAGGACAGTCTCCCTTGCACTGGAAATCTTCAATATTGGAAAAGGAAAGCCACACTGACTTCTCCATCCAAACTTTGGCACAAAGGCTAGGAAAGATACAGTTTATCCCAGAGACTCACTGGTCATACTTACTCCAACAGCTGATATTGGTAAGAGCTCTTCTGTGCCAAGAAGTGATTAGGAGAAGCAAGAGAAAATTTCATATGAAATTTTCAGGGCATTGGAGAAAGTTCTTTAATGCGAAATCTGACTGCAGTTAGTGATTGTGAAAATACTGATGTCTTCAGGTCATTTATAAGTAAACCATGCAGAACATTGAGGCATATGTGATGAAAGAGTTCTGCATTAGGACAGAACTGGACAAAATGACCTTTCCATGATCTACTCCATCATTCACTAGTATAATTTCTGCTTGTAATTCATTATTCTGAAGCTATTTACCATTTTGTCTATGACAAGGGCAACTTCCATCAGTCAGTTTTTGAATGTGGAATTCCTGGCTCATTATCAGAGGAAACCAAGATTCTCATTTGAATATTCACCTTTCTTGCTCCTGTACACGGCACTTGATCCATCACTGAAACATTGACATTGTCTTTGGCATGGATGCTTTGTCAATCTGACATAATCTGAGAGATATTCAGGGTATGTTTTGCTACTAAGTGAAAGACTACAGCACTTCAGTCATTAATAATTAAGTGTGACTTTGCAATTGGATATAAGATCTGCTTCTGTTCCTATGTACATTTGCATTTATTTTTACACTCATCACACAGCTGTTGGATATATACTGCAGGAACGTTGGGCAAATGGTTCAGTGTCTCTCACCTTACAGTGAGGACCACTACTCCTGATAATATGTATTAAGGAGGTCTTCTAGGAAAGAACAAATCAGATTAGAGAAGGCTTGCTTGTAACTGAAGTTGAATTGAAACAGTTTCTCTCCCTTTCCTCTGTGTTTTGGTGTTGGTTATGGAAGCGTTTATTTTAAGAAAGGAAAAGCACATGGTATCATTATGTCTTTTAGCTTGTAGAGTTTTGGGTCCTGCTTCTGCAGCCTCATTAAGGATATTAGTCTTCAAGTCTTACCATGGAAAGGGGGCTTGCTAGGATTTCTCTTGTTGGCATTCTCTTCTGGTCACATCCTACCACCCATATCGTACACCGCAAATGGAGTGTTGCCATTTCTCCTGCCAGCTTTTGCCCTTCTTAACAGCTCTGACCCATTTTTCTTGGCACTTGCTTTGATCAAGGTTCACATAAAGGTATCAGTGTCCAGTCCATGCACTGTTCTATCTAGCTGTTGGATGACTGGCTAGCAAACAACCTTGTTTTCTTCTCCAGAGCCTGAACTTGATCATGATTCCTCATTTGACTCCTGCTTTAAAGACCAAGCTTTGCCTCCTTCTGCCCCTTTTTCACAATCTACACTAAGCTCTTCTCTTGCCTGGTGGTACCAAACCTCTGCCAGGCTCGTCATTTATGTTTGTAAGTGATGTTACAAGTCAATAGAATAAGTATTTAGGGCCTTATTTTCCGTTCCCTTAGGGGATAATGCTGGAACATAGTTGAAGACAGAAAGTCACTGGTGTAAAAGCCAGTGGAAGAGGTGGGCTGTTCAAATGCAGAAGCAAGTGGGGCTTCAGAAAACACTAAATTGTTTGGTATGCTTTCATGGTTTTTCCTAAATTCCTTAACACATAGCATCTTCTTGGGAAAAAGGTTTATTGAAACCTTCTTTTAAGGAAGAGAGGAAACACAAGACTTACAGAGGAAAGGGAGATAGAGTAGGCTCCTTCTGGAGCTTTTGTGAGACTGTGAATGTGACAAATATCTTTCACAAGAAGGACTTTCTAGCCTGATTTACTTACAGTAAGAGCACAAAAGTGTCTCACTGAAGCTGTGAACTGGTGAACCCTTGTGAGGCAAGGAAAGCACTGGGGTAACTCACTGTCTGAATGGGAAATGGATGAAGAGGGTCATTCTGTATGCAGTTCTCCTCCCTTTAAAGGGCAGCAGGGACCTACGCAAACCATCCCAGGCACCACAGTTAGGCTAACCATAGCAAGGGCAGGCTTTTCATGCAGGCTTCAAAATTTGCTCCCAATAACATGGAATTTGAAAATGTTATTCAGCCCTTGTGTAATCAGGATTCTGTAGCATTTTGGCAACCAAAGGAGGAAAAGTTACCTTATAAATGACAAAGACTGTGTCTAAGGCTGAGGGGAAATAAACAGAGAAGTCTCCAAAGCCCAGGACAACTAAAGCTTGTTACAAAACCAGAGAGATCATTCTAGTGTGAAGCAAACCTGAGCTTTGCATTAAAAATGTAAATGTGATTGAAATAGCATAACCAGATTAAACGGACTTGACCTCCACAAGCATGAAAGATGGTCTAAATACACTGAAACAAGCAACAAATGACTATACTTTCCTTTTCACTGTATTGTGGAGCACGGGAAATTTACTTAAAACAACACAGAAATTTCAAGCCAGTGCAAGATTTGCATTTCTTTTACAGGAACTAATAGGGAAAATACAGCTGGTTTGGGAAAAAACACTCATTGTTTAAATGCCTAAAGATACAGAAAGACTTGGAAACTACTTTTCAGTCTTTGAATGTGACTGATTTACCCTCAAAATTTTGATTTACCTAATACACAGAACTAGCCAGGAGTGACTGAATCTTTCAATACAATCTCACATCTCAACCATCAGTGCATTGCTGCCTTAAGGGAGCACTTGATGGACATTTCTTTCCCGGTTTTTTTTTTTTGGGGGGGGGCAGTTTGAGTTATGTTAACTCATCAGTGCCAGAGTCTGGTTCACTGCATTGCCATGCATCACCATACAAGTGCCACCACACCACCATAGCTGAGCAGGAACAGACAGAGGTGATTTAAAACCATACCACCAGCAAGAAGAGATGCTAAACTGCATTTTAGGATTACAGAAGGCAGTCTGTGAAATGCTGCATGGAATAAATCCAAGAAAACAACACTCAGAAGCAAAGAAACAAAGTCGTGTGAAGGGGAATTAGAAACAATAAACAAACAGTCCCAGCTCAGCCTGGCTTTTTATGCACTCTAAGGGAAAACTCTGGTAACACCATGCAACACTGTCCCTTTGGTTTCCAGAAAGGTAGTTCTTTAGTCAACACTGACATTAGGAACATTGAATTCTTGAGTCACCACTGACATTAGGAACATTGAATAAGGAGACTAATTTGGATTTTTTTGTCATAGAATCATTGAATAACCTAGGGTGAAGGTCCCTGTCCAGAGCAGAGCTACTGTCTCAAGTAGGTCAGGTTGTTCAGGTCCTTGTCCTGTTTGAGTTTTGAAAATCCTCAGGGATGATGATTCTCCCCTTCCCAGGATCAATTCCACTTTTGTGTCAACATCCCTGTGAAACACTTTTTCCATATATACTATCTTAATTTCCACGAAATGCTTGTCTGTTGTCTCTCACCCTTTCACTGTGTATTTCTCAGTAGTCTGGTTTCACCTTATCTCTAGCCCTCTTTGGGTGGTAGAAGGGAGCAGCAAGGTCTCCCTCAGCTTTCTCTTCTCCAGCTCCCTCAGCCCACCTTCACTAGACCTGTGCAACAGTCCCAAACACCCTGGTGGGTCCAGTTTATTGAGTGGTTCACCCCTTGATTTAGGAGACCCAAAACTTAACACCACATTTCTGGTGCTGCTCTGTGAGTACCAAGTAGCGGGGGAACAGGAAGATTTAGTTCCAGATGATTTCACATGACCTCATTTCTTGAAGTCATTAAATACATATAAAATGCTACAATTAAACTTTCTCTTCCTAAAACCAGACTGTTTTTTTTCTTCTCCTGACACAAGTAACATAGCAAGTAACTGTAACTTAAATAAATCTGAGAGCCCGTACCTGAGAACTCCTGAGGCAAAACCGAAAAGCATGTGGCATGAAAAAGGCCACAACACAGTCTTTTATTTTCTAAAAGGTGTAAGAAACAGAATAATATTTGTGGAAAGATTAGATAAACAGCAATGCTAAAACTGGATTGCAATCAGCACAGGTAGGGATGATGTGGTCTTGAGCAAAGCTTAGGTGCACGCAAACCTATTTGTGTGCAATAACCCAGTTCTGTTCAAGCCCATTGATGCTGATGTGCACATTATGAGAAAACGGAATTGTTCTGGGGTTTGGGGTCTGAGCATGAATGAAACATGAGCTATCTCTAACACTGGGACTTAACTACAGATTAGTAGCATCTCTAATTTAGCAGTCCTGCAAGTCCTGTGGCCTCGCTGTCTGCAGTGCAGAGTTGCACGGTTTCAGTGTCTTGAAATCAGACAGCTGGGGGGGCTTGGAGCTGCTGAAAACCAACAGTGGAGAGTTAAGCATGGATCAAGTCTTTGGGAGCATCGAGACATTCCTTCTGCTAAATGAGAAGAATTCTCCTGGAGAACAGACTGAGCAGGATGTGTCTGAGAGCTTCAGACAGGCTCTGCGCTGCATGAGTTTGTGTGCTGCCCAAATTAGTGAGGGAGCCACTAAAAACGTTATGATCTTGGTTATTTTAAAAATCTCACTATATTTATCCAGTTACTGTGGAATTTAAATACACCATTTTGTCTGGGTTTGTATTATTGCTATGAACCATTTTGTAAGAAGTTTTTTTCTATTTTTTACTGTAAACTCCAAAAACCTATTTCAAATTCCTACAAAGAAGAACTGAAAAAACCATAACTTAAATTTAATCCTGAATATCTGTTTATGCCAGAAGGCCTCACCTGTTTGTTTGATCACAGATGGGAAAAGTAGTACAATTTGATCTTGCTGATCAGAACTAAAAGTACCAGTATAATAATTCAATTTTCATGCTCTGTCATGTAGGAAAATCTTTCTAACTTGTTTATCCAACTATGAATTTAAAATAAACAGATTTCTTGAAAGGATTGGTAAACAGAAGTAGTATATAAATAAACACATAATAAAGCCTAAATTTTGAACTATTTCTGAACCATACAAAAATTACTAAGTACTAATTCTTTACCATTTATGGGCTCTCTTAGTGTTTCTATGCTATTCCCATGTTTGTTCTTGTAGTTGAATGCTTTTAATAATTAGCTGTGGTAAAAGGCACTGAACAGACATCAATATTACATCAATTACCAAAGAACATACCAAGATTTTGCACCATCAGTACCTGGATCCCCCAGTGCCAACACTGGTTTTCCTCTCTCCTGCACATCCCACCTCACTGCAGAGGGAAGATGTTATCCCAGCAACACACTTGAGGGGAATTCCTATCAAGCACGAAGCAGCTGCCAGGATGAGGGTCTTAGAGGCTCTTCCTCTTTCCTAATATGACCCTGATGCCATCAGTCGATGCTGGACAAATGCCAGGGCTCAAGCTGGGATTTGGCACAGGAGTCTCCTGTTGCTCCTTACCAGTGTTTCACAAGGGCTCAGTGCATGCAGAGAGATGGAGGTAGCAAACCATGACCATCAGCTCACGTATCTACCATTCAGTTTCAACATCTTACACACACTGAGCAGCACCAGGTTTCCTGTTGAAGAACTGGCTGGACAGAAAACAACAGCAACAAGTTGATACACCACTGTGGGTTTTTTGCTGAGCTGTAAATCAGGAGAATATAAATTTATCATACAGCTAAATTGAGGAAAACAAGGGCATGCCTCTAGGAGCTTTCTGCTTTATTAAATAAACATCTTCTCATTCATGTGGAAAATTTTTTGTAATTTGGCTAAATAATTAATCACCAAAGGGTGACTGGCGATTAATGAACAGTATGATGATGTTCTGAGGTGTATGTTCATCATGACAAATTTCTTTCATCCCAGTGATTTGTGCTAGTATTACTGATGAAATGAGATGATAAAGTCTCTGCAATGTCTGTGGTGGGGGCACGCACATTATGGCAATAAATATCTGCCTATTTTAGAATTTATAGGTGATGAGATGGGGTATCCAGCTAACCTTGGGAAGGAGAATCAGTACACTTTACCAGCCTGCCAACAGGTGACTAATTTCTCATTCTCCCAAGGTCCATGTGGGAAGAGCTCGCTTTGGCCAGGGAAAAGAGCTGGTTTAGCTGCAGCATGCCATAACCACCCCGCTCTAATACTCTTGCACTGCTTAGATGTAAAGAGGCTGTGAGTAAATAAGAACAGATTCCCAAAATATACTGAATCAAATACTCAGTTCTGCACTACATAAGTAGCCAAGCTGATTGTGTTACATTTAAAACTCATTATGAAGATGGTATGTCCCTCCTGTGGATGAAGCTGAGCAGAAACCTTTGTGCTGTGGAGGAGCACGTGCCCTCTGAGAAGCATGAGAGAGGATGACAAATTGACATAGGCTTAGCTATTGCAACCTCAAAGTAGGGCATGCAGATCCACACCGTGGTGGTCTGAAAGTAATTTGAAGATCTCACCATGAATTTTGGAGAGACCTAGAGTTGGTCTGCACCAGTTCCACACAAAACTCCTCCAGAAATACATACATGGGATTAATTCACTGAGAGAAATTAAAACAAGATACTCCACCACCTTTGCTGTAAAGGCAGAAGTCAGATAACAGCAAGATCCAGGCTACCAAGGCAGCAAAGAACCGAGCTGTGTGAATAAGGTGCAATGTACTGCCAGTGAGGAAACATCACTGTATCACTGTGAGCTCGCACATACCACAGCTCCAGAAACCTAGCTATAAAACCTCTCATTTGTTACCTAGATTATTCTGCCTAGCATCCATTTTGTGCACTCAGCCTTTCCTATGTATCTTTGTTTAATGCTTTGAAACTGGAGCTACTAGCTCCAATCAGCTCTAACAGGGTGAGGATAAATCACCAAATTCTGCTAGGAGGTAGTATACATTTTTATCATTTCAGTGATATTTTCCTCAATATAATCCTGTTCTCATCTCATTGCCTTCTGTAACAATTCCCAGCTGATGCAGAAATGCTCCCAGACTTGTACCAGACTGTTATGGTGTGTACAAGTTGCTGTTGATTAAGCTCTTGTAGACGAGAGCATTTAATACAAGTCTGAAGTTGCTGGAGAACCTCAAAGCATGGTGAGTCACTGTTCTGCCTTTCAGACTGTTTTAAGCACTTGGGGGTTATGTTTCGGAAGAGGGACATGCACAGAGATGAAATGCCCATTCCCAGCCTCCCTGCCAAGGTGTAACACTGGGGTGATTGAACTGCCTAAAGAGGATATTTTCTCTTAGACCAGTAAAAGCCACTCTCCACTCATCTTATTCTCCAGGTGATTAGTAACCTACTCCTGCCTTGGCAGTGAAGCATTTCTTCATTTTGCTCTTTCTCTTGACCAGGCCAAGCAGAAGAGCCAACAAAGTGCCTCTACCTCCATTATTTGCCTCTTTTTTATTCTTCCCCCATTTTGATTATCTTCCCCACATTCTCCAGGTAAGCATCCTGAAGAACTCACATCAGATACAAAGTTATATCCCAGATAAATGGGAAAGGACAGACTGAAGAGGAAAACTACAACCTTTTTTTCATTTGTCATGACTCAACCTAATGTCTCTTACAACTTCTGGGTTAGCCAAGCCATAAAACAAAACAGATCCTTGGTTACATTTGTGCAGCAGATTTGTCTCTTTCTTTTGAGCTCATTAAAACAACCACTTTCATCTCACTAGATTGCTAAAACATTTCCAACAGGACTAGATGTGTCATGTCAGAATATGACAGGCAAATTTCTTTTAAGGTTTTAAAACTGGGTTGAAAGAGGAAAAGCTATGCAGTTCACTGTTGTCACTGAAAGGTATTTTTACTTTTATGAGTCTCTAAAACAAGAAACAAATTAAAGAACTGTCAAGGAAAAAAGAAAAAACCCAAACCCAAAACGTATTCCATCTTGCCTTCTAATATTGTTACTGCTTTTCTCTGAAATCTCTCTCAGTCTAATAAGAACCTTAAATATAAAGGAAGAACTATGGTTGTTAATGTTTTAGCTTATAAGCACAATTAATAATCCAAAAGGAAGGAAATAAATGCTGAAAACATGATTACCCCTTGCCAAAATTAACAGCCTCACTTTCCTCTGTTCCCCGCTCTTATTCCTGCCTGGTTCAGAGGCAATCTCCCTGCTCTGTGCCATTGCAGAGTGTGGAACGTGGCAGCCACAAGCATCCAGGGATGCAAGAAAACATCTTTGAAGGATGGGGGGGGAAAAAGTTGCAGCAAGGGGAAAGCTCCCTCCTACAGCAGCCTCCACTGGGATGATCTCTGATGCTGTGGCAGGAGAGCCTACCTTCCTCAGGGCTGGAAAAGCACTGCCCAGCTGCCACCCCGACACCCCAGAGCCAGCCTGCCAGGCAGTTTGCTACCAGATACAGGTTTCACTGCCAAAACAGCCTCACCAGAGCTGCCTCCCTGCTGGGCTCCGAGTGTGCCACATGAAGAGTGCCAAATCCGCACCCAGGGCAGAGTGCACTGGGGCAGGTCTTGAGAGAATGACACAACTTCATCAGGAAGGCTGCAGCTCTTCCCCTGCTTATTGAAACCCAGTTCAAATACTGCCCAGGCACAGCCTGTCACTGCCCTACTTTGGGCCTTAAGTCACAGAAATCCTGGAAAACAGAGCAGGGGACAAGTAAGGATGGCTCTGCCTGACCTGGTGCTCTAGTGAGGTTTGTGCCTCTGGGCTTCCAGCTCACACTGTGGTCAAACAGCTCCCAGACAGAAGAAAGGCAGCAGGGCCAACTGGGGATCTGCACCCAGAGCCACAGGGCAGAAAAGCTGCACTGGGGAGTGGAACAGGCCACAAAAACACAGTTTGCAGTCCTGTCCCTGGGAACATGTTGCAGAGGCAAAGCAGCCCCATGCTATGAGCCCCCACGGGGTGAGGTATTCCTGAGGGAAGGGGCTGCAAGTGTGAAATCACTACAGATTTGAGACATGCAGCAAAGAGCACTCAAGTGGGTGTTCACAACACATCATTTCACTTCAATGTCATTTGGCATCAAGTTGCTGAGATGGGCTGTAAAACCAGTGGGTGGGGACTGCTTCTCACCAAAGAAGTTCATTAGATTATAAGTAATTCTGTTGCACAGAGAGCAAGTAGAACCTAGGGCTGTTTTGAGGGGCTGTCTGAAAAAGGTCAAAACACTATATGAGACAGCTGTTGGGACTGACAGCTATTGGGAAGAAGATAGTAGATATTTCAAGATAAGCACTGTATGCAAATGTATTTTTTCCTGATCATGTATCTCCATCCTTTTCATACATAACACAAAAACATTTTGCAAAACTGGCACAGCAAAGAAGCCTATCAGCTGAGTTACTGCCAGCATTGCTGGTGAAGTGAGACACAGCTGTTCTGGAGGACAAGCAGGGCTGGAAGCTCCAGCATCTTTTGAAAGGGACTCGGACCCAGCTCTCTGCTCCCAGCTCAGCAGGGAACAGAAGCTGCTGCTTCTGCAGAGGCAAAATCCTAAACCAAACCCCAAGCCCCAAAATTTTTTCCTGTGGACAAGTGAAGCCATGTCTCCTCTGGAATGCCACACTATCACTACTAACCCCTCATTTGGGAAGGTGAATTATTGCCCTGGCTCACCATCCACAACGGCTGCTGAGTAGGTGGCAGGACCTTGTTTTTGAAGCCACGCCAGCTAACTCAGCCTCTTTGTGCAAGCACGATTAAACACTGAATTTCCTAGAAGCCTCACGCTGATGGCAGTGGATGGTGTTTCCCATCCAAGAAGTCCAACCCTGCACACCAGTGAACCATTACATGTATTTAGGTATCCTGCTAAACAGTAAGAGACAGAGATATGCTTGGTGTCCTTCTAGGCTGGGGCTTTTGATGAACAAGCACATTCACTGGAGTTGTAAATCTCCACAAAAATGTCCTAGAATAACATTAGTCTCAATTCCATGCTATAGTCCAGGTATTCCAGAAAAGATCATGTGTTGCAAATTCTGCATGTCCTCTACATTTATTTGAATATATAAGATCTATAAAATCTTGGCATCCATTGCAGTCCACATCATAGTGAATTTGCTGAGATGTGGTGGTGTGAGTGGAAGATGAATTTCTCTCATCCGATAACTCTCACCTTCTGGCTTGATTCTTCAAAGAAAGCCCCAGATCTGCTTGGCTACAGCTGGTTTTTAGTTTAAGCTGAGTGAAAATAAAATCTGGTCACAGCCTGATTCTGAATGCTGTGGCACACCCTGGAGTCTCACTGGCTTGCATGGCACAACCATGCCTTTCAGGACTGTTCCTCTGACTAGCTCTGCCCTGACCCTTCATTTTGAGGTAAAAGTATCTGGACTGCAGGACCAGTTATGCAAAAATATCAGCCAAGTGAGGACAGTCAAGGTGTGAGGCCTAAGGGTGTCAAAACAACCATGGGTGCTAAGAAAAGTGCCCTTCCTAGCCTGTGTTACTGCTATTTAAGAAGTACATACTAGACTCCAGTTCCCCCTCTCTGCCATTCACCAGTACCTCTGAATAATTCCCTGCTCACCAGCTAAAAGGTATCAAATATTTCACTAAAACATCCTGAATAAATTTTACAAATCCTTATTCCCATCCTGGCTACATTCTCAAATTACTGCAATTTCTACTTGCCATTTCTTCTCCCTCTACCTAATATTTCAAGGATTAACTGGACAGTGTGTAACCTCTTCTTAGTCCTTTGTAACAATGTCTACTCTCTGTTCCTTTGTCTTAGCATTCTCTAATCTGTCTACAGATTCCTGTGCTGCTTTTCTAGGCAATACCCAAGTGTGAAGCTGCTTTAGCCATTCATGAGGATGAGATTTATTATCTAGAAGCACACCAATAACACAGTCTTAAAAAAATAAAATAGCAGTCTCTTTCATCAAAATCTAATGAACATATGATTTAATCTTTATTAAGAATTCATTAGGTACTCAGCAAGCCTGTCTAATGAAGCTTGACCAGGTGAAATGCTAATGCCTACATTATATTTAAATTAATTTTCAGTAATGTTAATTTCCCCGCGTTGTTCCCTGCACATTGCTCTCCCTGGTGCCCGCGGCTGCGCAGCTCTCTCCAGATGCCTGCTGAGTGCTCATAGCAACACCGCTGTCCCCACCCCAGTCTCCACACAGTTCACTGGAGTTTCCACACTCAGGGACACCTCCCAGTTTCCAACACTATGAGCCCTTCCACCATAGCTGCCTCCTCGGTTTTTTCATGTCCATTACAAAGCTGCAGGCATAGCATGACTTACTTTGAGACTGATTAGTGAAACAGACATGTATACATATATAAATAAAAAAGGGTATTTTTTAGATATTCACCAATCTTGTCTAGCAAACAGGTTATTATCTTGATGCAATTTACTTCAAAAAACAAGAGCTCTGCTCTTGGGAAAGCCAGGGCGACTGCACAGTAATTGTGTAAGCCAGCATGGTCACCGCCTGCCCCCCTGCCTATGGGATCTGTGTGTGCTCTGCTGCTGTGGTACCTACAGCCTCTCCCTTCAACCAAAACCCATCGCCCGCCATTCCAGCATGTTTCTGCAGAAGCAATTCCTAGAGATTAAATAATTTATTGGTGTTCATCTGCAGTGACATCTCCCCTGATCCACCTTTTGCACACAAACAAGAGCAAACCAAACCCACCCCACCCCAACCACAAATCAAACTGCCTGGGTGGAAAGCCCCGTTTCAAGTTGTGAAGGGAGATGCTCAGAGCCTCGACAGAAGTAGGGTACACAAAATTTGATGGGGAAGCTGCACACACCACTGTGCACTGGAGGTGAGCCTCCTCACAGCGAGACCTCCCAGCCCTGCAGTGCCTTGGGAAAAGCACTGCCTCAGGCAGGGATGATGGTTTCATTGAACCCCCGAGGGATGGACAGAGACTTGATATAGAAATATCCGGGTCACCTGCTAAGCCACCCTGCCTGGAGGGGAGCTGGGCTGAAGGCCTGGATCTGCCATCGTGGTGCACACACACTCACACTCACACTCACACTCTCACACACACTCACACATGCACTCACACTTACACTCTCACATGCACTTGCAAGCACACGAGCGCAAGCACTCACACTCACACACACACATACACACTCTCACACACACTCACACGAGCACTCACACTCACGCACACACACTCACACTCACACACTCACCCTCACCCTCACACATGCACAAGCACTCATACACTCATACACACACACTCAGACATGCACTCACACACACACACACTCACGCACACCCCCTCACTCTCACACACTCACTCTCACACACACCCCCTCACACACACCCTCACACACACACTCTCACACACCCTACCCCACCCCGACTCTCAGGCACACCCGTGGTGCTCACGGCAGCCCCCGACCCCTCCTGCCCCTCCGGGCGCTGTCCAGCGCGAACCGCCTGAACGCCGCGACCCTCCCGCAGGGCCCGGCCCCGCCAGGACACCCGGGCCCCTCCCGCGGCCCATCCACACCCAGCTCCGGCCTCTCCCCGCGGTGAGCACCCCCGGCCCCAGCCCCAGCCCCGGCCCCGGCCCCAGCCCCGGCCCCAGCCCGGCCCGGGGCGCTCCCAGCCGCGGGTCCCGCTGCCACCACGGGCAGCGCACAGCGCCGACCGCTCCCAGCCCTCACCCAGACCCTCAGACAGCGCCCGGGCTCGCTCCGTGATGGCGCCCGCCGCCCCTCGTGTCTGCACCGGCGGGAGGAAGGCGTATTTCATTGTATTTTATTAAAAAAAAAGAGGGAGGGGGGAGAGAATAGCCGCGCCACGGGTGTACCTCCACCCCTGTCAGCCTTCCCTGCACTTGCTTTCCTATGGGGTGCAATTACTCCAGCCACGGAGATGCTTGGAAGAGACCGTGTGGTGGAGCTTTTCGCTGCTGTTTATTGCACGGTATCATCTAATTAAACACAGGCAGAGCGTGCGGGAGCGCCGGCGGGAGCAGCCCCGCGTACCACCGGGAGACCTCACACCAGGAGGGGTTTGACACGGGCGGCCACGCTTGTCATTCATGAAGCGAAGCCACAAGCGAGAAAGCTCCACACAAAAGGCGGAGGGAGCGAGAGGGAGGGCTGGTTTGGGCGGCAGCGGCGGCGGGGGAGCCCCGGGCGGAGGGCCCTTCAGCACCGGCGGGCGGACAGCGCCGGCCCCGCAGGTAAACATGGCGCCCGCCCGCGTCCCTCACACACACACACACACACACACACACACACACACACACACACACAGCGCCCGGCTTACTTCATCTGCTTCACGATGGTGCTCTTCCCCGACTCTCCGGCTCCTGTCGGGAGAGAGATGAGGTGCGATAAGCGCGGTGGGGTGGGGTGGGGGGCTAAGGGGGGTGCTGGGTGGGTGAGGGGGGTGCTGGTTCTCACCGAGCAGGAGGAGTTTCACGTCTTTGGCCGCGCTGATCCCGTCCTCCTTCAGGTTCTTTTCGATGGCCTTGCTCCGCTCCAGGGCGGCTCTTTCCTCAGCGCTCAGGGTACATCCCATGGCGGCGATGAAAATTTAAAAAAAAAAAAAATTTAAAAAAAAAAATAAAAAAAAAAAAGGGGGGAGGGGGGATGCAGCCCCCGCCGCCGCCGCCTCGGCTGGCTCCCGCGGGCAGGGACGGGGAGGCGGCCGGGGGGCAATAAAAGAATGGAAGCAAATGGCCGTGAGGCTCCGGGCAGCGCAGCGCCTCCGCGGCGGGGCTGCCGGCTCCCTCCTGCCCCTCTCCCCGCGCCTGAGCGCTCAGTGCATCCAGCGGGGCTGCTGCGGGCACGGCGAGCTGTTCCCGGCCGGGAGGCGGAGGCGGAGGCGGGGGAGGAGGAGAAGGAGGAGGAGGAGGAGGAGGAGGAGGAGAAAGCGGGTTGGCGGCGGGGGAGGGTCCGTCCCTCTGCCGTGCTCCCGGCTGTCGCTGTCCCCTCCTCGGCGGGCGGCGGAGCCGAATGGAGGGAGGGAGGGAGGAGAGAGGGCGGGGGGAGCGCGGGGCCGCGCCGGGGTGCGCGCTCCCGCCGGCCTCGCCCGCGCCCGTGACGCGCGCGGCTCGCGCATGCTCGGGGCGGGCCCCGCGGCCAGACGGGCCCGCCCGCACCGCGCGGACCGGCAGCACGGCCCGGGCCCCGCTGTCCGGCCCTGGCCCCGCTGTCCGGCCCCGGCCCCGCTGTCCGGCCCCGCTGTCCAGTCCCTGCCTCGCTGTCCAGTCCCGCTCTCCGGCCCCAGCCTCGCTGTCCAGTCCCGCTGTCCAGTCCCTGCATCGCTCTCCGGCCGCACTGTCCGACCCCGCTCTCCGGCACCTCTGCCCAGCCCCGCTGTCTGTCCCTGCTGTCCAGCCCCAGCCGCGCTGTCCGGCCCCACGAGAGCCTGACACGGGCTCCGGAGCCTTCCCGCTGCCTCGGAGCTGGGCTCTGGAGGGGCAGCCGTGCGAGGAGCGGCTGAGGGCACTGGTTCAGCCTGGAGAAGGAGGCCTTGGGCAGCGCTCACCGCAGGCTGCAGCTTCTCAAGAGGGGCAGTGGAGGGGCAGCTCCGGTCTCTGCGCTCTGTGACCAGGGACAGGACACAGGGGAACGGCCGGAGCTGTGCCACGGGAGGGTTACGTTGGATATTAGGAAAAGATTCTTCACCCAGAGGGTGGTCAGGCACTGGAACAGGCTCCCCAGGGAAATGACCACAGCACCGATCCTGCCAGGGTTCAGGAAGCATTTGGAAAAGGCTCTCCGGCACATGGTGCGATTGTCCTGCATAGAACCAGTAGCTGGACTCGATGGTCCTTGTGGGTCCCTTAAAACCCAGGGCATCCCATGGTCCTGTGACTCGGCCCAGCAGTGCAGGGCTGAGCACCAAAGTGTGTGGGGACAGGGACACAGCTGGGGCTGGGGCACAGCAGTGTGTGTGTGTGGGTGCTGAGCTCCCCACAGCCCAGAGCTGCTGTGCCCTGCCCCGGGTGCTGCAGAGGCCCTGGCTCCCCACGTGCCCTGAGGCTCCCCCACAGCTCCTGCACCCACACACCACACTTGCACCTGCCCCACAGTGCAATGGATGTGACCTGACCTGCAGGGATCCCTTCGGGAGCTCCTCACAGCTCCATCACTTTGATCAGCACTTGCAATACGAATCGTTTACATGCTCCATGCAAGGCATCACATTTCACTACCATGTTGGATTATGTTTTCCATCAGTGTAATTAACAGATGGTTGGGTTTTTTGTGTTGCAGTGCAGTCACAGATCTCACCAGATGACCTGCCTTCTTCTCATAACCATTCCACAACATCTAACAGTGATTTAGAGATTCTAGCGAGTTAAAATTCTGCAATTTTCCATTTTGCCATTTCACAAGGTTGGACAAAGAAGAAAACAAATGTCACTGAGGAGAATAAAATAAATAGGACTTTGTTTAAAATGCTTTTCTACAGGCCTAGACAAGTCACAGTATATTCAACTTTAATCCATAACATTGATTGATATGTGACAGTCTGGCTATAAAAAGATCTAGAGTGGAAAGAACGAAGTGTTGAGCACAGCAAGGTAAAATGCATCAAACTAGAATGAAAATCAAGGACTGCTGCCTGATCTGTGGAAAGGACACCTGCCATTTCAGTAAAAAAGAAGTCTGCAAAGGGAGGTTTGATTGTTAGGAAGTAGATGTGAATACCAAAGCTGTTAATTTTGCCCTAAAGCCCACTCCACCTCCCTGCCGAAAAAGCAAATGGCTATAGGAGGTTTGACAGGAACATCCCTGTGTTGTGGGAAGGAAATGTGGTCTGGGCTGCACTGGGGCTGCCCCACAGGGCTTGGGGAAGGCAGGGGGATGCCGTTTGTGCTGTTAGGTGTGGGTGGCTGTGTTCTCACCCTGTGTGGGTTTTCCAGTTGGGACTTCTGTTCACTGCCTCATCTGTGATCATCTGACCTGCTCTCCTGAGTTCTGCAGTTCCCATATCCAGGATCCTTTTTTTTTTAGGAATGGAAATACCGTTTCTCATAGCACTTAAGAGTATATTAAGCACGAATTCCCAGGCACTTTCCTTTCAGGCAAACACCATCTCCTCCCAGTGCTGTTTCCCTCCCATGTTCCTCACCGAACATGTTCTTCCCATTTTCCCTCCTCACTGGACCTGTGATTAACAAGATAAAGAGAGAGTGTCAGAGAAAAGCAGACAAAAGAAAGCAAAATGTAACTCACAAGTAATGTTAGTATATTCAAGGACCGGTAATATTTACCAAATATTTGTGAGCTAATAGGTGCTGTATATTTGAATTTTGGGTAATTTATTTCTGGAAGCTCAGGAGACTGAGATGGACAAGCAAGTCTACTGCATGTGTTCAGCAGGGAATAAATGGAGATGGGCACAGTTATGGAGCAGTTCCTGCTCTTTCATATTTGTGCAAATCTCATGTGTAAAATCAATAGGATCAGAATTTCAATCAATAAGTTTCATTTCAATGGTTCTAGCCAGAGGGCATTATGAAAAGTGCCATATAGGAAAAGCACAATCAAGAAATCCAGAGGCAATGTCCTCGTGAGATGGCTGCATTTTCTTCTCATCTCCTCCAGCAGCTTGCGAGCCTTGGAGTCCTATTGAAAACTCTCCAAGGGTTTTGCGAAGAGAATTAGTCTTTTGTATCAGCCTCTGGCTACTTGTTATCTGACAAATTTGTGGTCCCTGCCTCCTGCCATGGAGAAAATTAGTTCTCTTCTGCTTGACCAGTGTGGAATCCACACTCAGCCCTTTGTCCCAAGTACAACCCTATAGCCACACAATAATCTGCTAATTTCTTTCTTAAGGGAAAATCAGAAATTGGCAAGTCTTCTCATTGCTCTCTCAGCTCTCAGAAAAATTCAGGGGAGCAGCTGTGAAATTGAGCCATTTCTGAGCCCTTTTTTTGCTGCTGCTAACTGAGCAGAGCTGGTGAAAATGTTTCTTTTGAAATTTTCTTAGAGGGAAATTTCATTTTTTTGAAAAATCTGCTTATTCATGGCACTTCAAGAACCTGAAATAAAAAGGCCTGCTTCCCCCACCAAGCAAAATGCATTCCAGCCTACTTGGCTTTTGAGATAAATATATTGGGTTTTGTTGCTGAAAAAGATGTTTCCCTTTTTCAGGAGCTGACAAAAGTCCTCTTTTAATAAAAGTGGTTGCTGGCAGTAAAAACTTCAGATGAAAATAGGCTTCTTTTTTCCTCCTTAAATATGAGAGAACCTCTTCATAAAAAGGTGGGGAGAAGAAAAATTTTTTCCTGGCTATTCCTGCAATTAAACTATTTTCACTCAAGGTGCGTAAAGAACACACTTGTTTCTGCTTGGACTGCTATCTTCCAAACCTAAAAGTCAGCAGTGTATTTTAAATAGAAGTCTTTATTCTCCTGTGTCTCATCTGTGCCTCAGCACAACCCAGCTTCTTTCTGCAATCAGTTTTCAACCATTGTGCTAGAAAAATTAATCAGATAGTAATTTCTCTAAGAAGTGAAAGATGGTAACAAAACTGACAGATGCCTTTGAAACAGACTGTTCCAAAGTAATGTTGTGGGATAGACGACAATTTTGTGATCTCACATGTGCTGTCTTCTGGGCACATCCAGACTGGGGAGAGATGTGCCCTCCAGCATACATCACCCTCGTGGGCTCTGCTACCCAGCTCAAGGGTTTGTAGAGTGCTCTGGCTTTCTTTCTAGAATCACAGAATAGTTTGGATTGGAAGGGACCTTCAAAGTCCATCTAGTCCAATCCCTCTGTAGTGAGCAGGGACATCTTCAGCTTGACCAGATTGCTCAGAACCCCATCCAATCTGGCCTTGAATGTTTCCAGGAATGGGGCATCCACCACCTCTTTGGGAACATGCAGTGTCTAACTCCCTTATCATTAAATATTTCTTCCTTATATCTAGTCCAAATCTACCCTCTTCTAGTGTAAAACTATTACCCCTTGTCCTATTGCAACAGACCCTAATGAAAAGTTTGTCCCAAAGCTTGCCAGGAGGTAGTAAAAGGGGATGGGAAAACTATTCAGTGGGCCTTAAGAAAGTCTCACAGCTACCATAACACACCCACCACCACAACTGAGGTTGCAATAATATTGGAGGGAATATAATGTTGGATCCATCCTCATAATTAATTGATACTGCGGGTTCAGCACATCCTCAGAGAACTGGTGGGTGGTATAAAGAGGGAGTGGGGCAAGCCCAGGATAATGTGACTGTAGGAGGAAAGCCACAATGCTCTTCAACTTGTCTTTCCCCTCCTACTTCAGGATGGTTCTGTCCAATCTATAATCTTATATTCCTTCAGTACAGTTTTAATGTACATGCTAATGGAACAGCCACCAATCCCACGGAGAGACAGCGATGCATTCTAGCAGATCTCCCCATTAGGAAGTTTTCCCTGGATATTCAGCCTAATTTTTCATTCTTTAAATTGATGTCAATTACCCCCCAGCTAAACCTAGTTATGCAGTGGAAGACAGGTTTAAAATACTGCATGATCTCACTAAATTGGAGAAATGGACAGAAATCAATAGAATGAGAGGCAATAAGAACACCCATAAAGGTTAAGTGGTTGATGGAGAAAGGATTAATGAAATGCACAGATACTAGGTCAAATTGCAAATATCCTTACTTCACTCTTCCTCACTTCATACCCCACAAATATGTTCTACTCCAGCAAATCAAATGAGGAAGTACCTTAGAATTTGACTCGCAACTTAGAGAAGTAGAACCAGTATTAAGGGAAGAGATGGTATGGGGTGGGTTTATTGTATGGAAAATTGGCACAAAACAAGAATGAGACACCAATATTAAAAATAAAATAAAATAAAAAAATAACGTGGATAAGAATATGACCAGCAATATACTTGATGTCAAGAAGTAAGTTGGACAGCCTGACCAAGTCTAGAGAAATGCTGAGAAAACAACGTTTGTTGTTAGTTTTTCATGCCTGTCTGGGTGGATGATGGTAACTACAGGACCTGGGAATCACTGACATCTGTCTTGGAACTGGGGGCTGGGGCTTATGGGGTTAACACACTTGCATGGCAAAGAAATACAACAGCTTGTCTTCAAAGTACTTGGAACTAACCTTAGAAAGTTTTCTGGAGAATGGGATGTATTCTGGGAAAAGTAATAAATGCCAGAGAGATCTGCTGGGGAAGCTGAGGAGAGCTGCATGTACCAGGGCTGGAAGAGCTCCTGGAGCTGCTCGACCAGTCCCAGAAGACAGCAGAAGAATGAAAGCACTGCTTAGTAATGTGGCTCAGACCAATGATTTCCTGAGGATCCGCATCAGTTTCTCCACAACATTTTTTTTTAATATAAAATTAAAGGTTTCTAGTACTCATTGAGAAAAGACACTTGTTGTGTGGCCTGAAATAAGACATTACTTAAGTCAGTGGAGAGCCCTAAGTTATGGTTTCTCAAAGTAAGAAAACTTGTGATAACCCTTAATGGAGTGTGAACAGCTTGCAGTGACTTTCAACTCCCAGCTCTAAGGAGTCTCTGCAGTGTCAATGTTTTCCATTTTCTAGTGGTTCAGGGACCCATGGTGGGTAAAAGGCTTGTAGGTCTACAAAACAAACAAACAAACAAACAAACAAACAAACCAACCAACCAAAACTGAAGTTATGCAATGTTGTCCTTCAGGCAAAGGTGAAATGGTGCCAAAATGAGACACAGTAGCTGACTTTGGCTTGGGACTTAAGGAGGACAAGGATCCATCAGCCCTTTACTATTCCTATTTTCGCAGTATCAAGGGTGATGATTTAGTAGGAATTAAATTATTCTGGCCACAATCCAGGAGTGCTGGTTAGAGACAAAGTCTTGATTACTCTCTGTAGGAGAATCAGTCATTGCTTGGTCTTGGTGAAACTGAGCTTAACCTTCTGCATTAAGCATTCAAGCTCAGACATGCAACTGATTGCACACAAGTGTCATTTCATTCAGCTACTGTCATCAGATGCAAGATTTGGATAGACAATTTAAGCAGCTCCATTTGCAGCACTTTAAGAACATTCCTGTTTTTATATAAATGATATCCAGAAACCTTGCAGCTCTCATTCACACAAGTAGTCCTGATGAGTGATCTTATTGAAGAATGCTAATTCAGTCCCTGAAAATATCAGTGTATACTTAACTCACAGCTCTCGGAAGCTAACTCCAAGTACAAATATATCATTAGTTACATGCAACTCCTGTTCTTTTTCTCCACAAAAACCTTTCAGTGTTTTGTTTGGGGTTTTTTGTTTGTTTGCTTTTTATGAAATTATCACATTGTTTTTCTATTAGAAATATGTGTTAAAATATTTAAAAGAAGCGTCAGCTCTACCAAGTGTTGTTTCCATGTTATGCAGTGCTTCCTGACTCTAAGTACTGATGTGATTCACAAAGGCTGGCTTTAGCTGAGAGAGGGTATAATCAGTGGAGGAAAAAGAGACACTCCCCCAGAGGATGAATAACAGAAATCATCTCTCACCTTTGATTTTGAAGAGGGCCTATAGACTGGTTGTCCTTGTCTGAAGCTAACCTTCATGAGCATCCCTCACAATGCCCTAAGCCAAGGGCTTGCTTTTGCTGTGAGGGGATGGGCAAGAACAAATTCTGCACATGCAAAACAGGCAGTGATATTCTGAGAAGGTCATGTTGGGGGAAATGACATCTCGGTCAAGGATGAAACAGTACCTGAAGCAAACTCTGTATTTGGAGTATCAGTGCACTCAGTTAATATCAAAGTATTGGCTAGATGCTAAACCTGATCCAGGTTCAAAAAGCAGGAAGAAAAAAGTCCTGTAGAGAAGATCCATCAAAGGTTATTAAATACAGAAAATTACTGCCTCTGGCTAAAGCTGTCCCCAGGTGACAGGCTGTCAGGAGCAATGAGTGCAAGAGGAGGGGGCTGCTGTGCATGTTCCTTGCTCGTATCCCTCCTACTGCAGCCTCCACCAGCCTTGGTGAGAATCAAGGAGTGTGGGCTGGGCATGGCGTAGCCATCCTTACCTACAGAGTTTGACTACAGCCAGCAAACACCCTAAAATTTCCTGAGAGGGAGCCATTTCTCATGATTTCATCAGGGAGCAGTGAAATTCCCCTTGATTTCAGTGGTGTCAGAAATGGAGCATCTGGGCAGCTCAGGAGAATTCTGCATTAATAATTAAGATGTTGAAAACTGCATCATCACAGCATGAAGAATCCAGATTTCTGTAGTGTTCCAGTTTGTCTGAGATATATTTGACTGCTGCCTGGACCAGGAGATCCCAGATTTGGCTGAAAATACTTATTCTGTGGCTCAAGTAGTGTTTTTCAAATGTATTGCATGAATTCCCATATCTTCCAACAGAGTTGTGTCCAGGAGCTTTTGGTGCTGGAGTGGGATCTCTGGCAACCTGTATCAGCAGTTCACAGTTCTTGCTTTCTCTCTTCATGAATTCGTGGAATGTTGTGTTCTTTTCTTCACCTCCTTTATTGTTGGAGATGATTACACTGAATTATTAAACACCTGCCCTATCCCGCCCTTCAGTGAGAGGTGACATGAGACATAGGTAGTCCTATAGTTTTGTGTTCATATTTGGGATGAACAGCACTGTGTAAATGTAAGTTATTAATAGTTTCTTGATTTTTTAAAAAATTTTGTTAAAAGGTAGATGATCCCTCAGCATATAGACAAGAATGATGTTTCTTTCTACTCTCTCTCCTTTACTTTACTTGATATGAAGGACAAAATACGTCAATGAGAAGGGGGTTTTAAGTATTGAAGTATGGAAGATAAATGTGGTAGGATGTAATCTGTGTGCAAAGGTGGATATTTGGATGGAAAAAAGTTCAAACTGGATGTGAGTTGAAGCCTTCAACAGGCTGATGCCAACGTAGAATTAAAATGTGTTTTCTTTAGGGTGGAAACTAAGGGTCTTAGCAGTCACTTATTCTTCTTGATGATTATCAGTGGTTGTAGAGGGTTTGGAGATTCATGTGACAACTGTGGATTTCTTCTGTCCCAGGGCAGCCCTGACCTGCATGCACTGAACACCAGAGGCATATATGCGATGACACACGTAGTCCTAGCAAGAGGAGAATGGTTCAGGAGGGATCTCTGGCTGCTCAGCTCCACAAGTGTTGTCAGGCAAATAAAATGTGTCTCCCACACGTGTCAGCCATGTGTACTTTAGCACGTGATTACAAAGTAATCAAACCAAAACCCACCAAGGAACTGAGGATATATCCTGAGCCATGTTGACATAAAAAAAATAGTGAGGTCATGTATTTCCTCTGTTCGTTGTGCAAATGGCCAGGCTGGCTGGCTTAGGAATAAATACAGTTTTAATCTCTTAACTAAGTCTACAGCGAATCAGTCTCAGTGAATCCCAGCTAAATGAAGAGATATAACGGATATATTTGAGGAAAGAAAAATCTGCTTGCAAATGTGGCTCTACTGCTGGGTGAGTGGGTTGCTGGGCTCACCCTCTGTTCCTGTGAGCCCAGACAAGCCAGCTGATTTTGGCAAGGACTGTTCAGTACATCACAGTGAGGCTGGGTAATGATGCACCCCTTGATTACACCATGCCAGGAGCAGCCCCAGGGGGCCACCCTGCCCTGGGATACTCGGTGACCTTCCTGAGCCTTCTCTGATGAGCAAGTGGCATCACTGGTTGCTGGGTGATGGCAGCACTGAACAGCAGCACAAACACATGCTCTTGTTGCTGGGCAGGTCCGGGCAGGGCTGGCAGAGCACAAACCTCTGCCTGTTTTTCTCTTTCCTCGTGAAAACTTCAGCCCCATATCTTATTCTTGAATCCAGTCTCTGCTTAGCCACAGTGAAACTGCAAGGTATTTTCCTGTAGAATATAAGACAAAAAGGAAATTAGGCTATACACTGCTACCAGGAGGGTCACAAAGGAACCCCAAATCCTGGGTGCTGTGTTGAAAAGGGCTGCTTTGTTCTCTAAAAATATTCTTCAAAATTTCTGTTGCAGTGCTGCAGAAAAATGCATCCCAAGTCCTCAAGCATTTGCTCAAGATGCAGTAATAGGAATGCCTTTCAGGGAACAAGAACATGGCTCTGAATCCTTAAGAACAGACAGAGTTATCAAGGCTGTCTAAATCCCTTGGCTTATGATCACAGCAGGATGTATAGGTCCCTCCTAAAATCTCCTTCTGATTCCACTAGACACATAGCAAGAAGGGTGGAGTGTCTCCAAATAGGTTTGGTGATTGTACTGGGCAGCTGAAGGTCTAACAAAATTAATTACTTTATAGAGAGAAGTAGAAAAGCCTTGTCTGAAGAAAATCTGAACCTGTGTAATTCTCAGGTGTCCAAGATCTAGACTGTGTTTTATATTTTCTCTTTTTTTCCTGCTATGTTTTGTCTTCACATTTTTTTCTCCTTCTCTCTTAACTGCCTTTCCTCATTTCAGTCCACATGGCTATTCCCAGGTTTGTCTTCTGGCTCTAATTCCCACTCCCTTTTAGAGAGCACTGGGGTTAGCTGGGAAGATGTCTGTGTCCCAGAGATAAACAACCTCCACTGCAAGTAACTATCTGATCTCTTGCCCTGCAGTGACACAGGGCACTGTCACTGCCTGTTAAACAGAAACCCTCCTTTGGGAACATGTCCTTGCTAACTATGAAGCTTTTATCTTCCAAATACCTTTAAACCCCCACTTAAGTCTGTGTTTGCTTGCCTCAAGACAAAACTCAGTAGCTGCTGCCAGCGATGCCAAGGCGAGATGACGTGAGTCTGTGGATACGGGTGCCCTGCTCTGGTTCTGCTTGCTCTCTGCACTTCCAGGAAGCTGTCTGAAGGTGGTTGGACACAGTTTGTTTGCACAAGGCTGGGTCCTGTGGGAATCGCGTTTACATGACTTCAAGTCTGCTTAGCAGGGCAAACCCTGGCAGAGGGATGTGTTCCCCCACCCCATGTCTGAGTGGGAAATTCTGGAGGAAACGTTATTTATTTAGGGCAACATCAACACACCTGGTCGTGATCCCCCAGGCACCAGGGGACAGGCTGAAAAGTGCCTTTCTCCTTGTGGGGAGAGTGAAGTGGGACCTGGTCTAGGGAGCAGCAGGTGCCCAAATCCCTCACTTTGGATTTCCCAAGAAGTGTTTTCTCTGGGACCACTTAGTGTGATGAGATGAGACGAAGAGCTGCAGGTTTGTGGCATGCTGCCCATGTCCCCATGGCTGTGGCATTTCAGGAAGGTGCAGCATCACAAGTCCTAGTTTTGCTTCCCAGGAGATTTGCCCTGTTGATGTCCCTGTGGTGGTGGCCCTAGGTGGGCATGGTGTGAGACCAGAGCAGCTGTTTCCTACTGGCAAAGAGCAACTGAGGCAGCTCCCATCTGTGCAGTGCTTTTGCTGGTACAAACAGTTTTGCTTTTCCCCTGTGGCAGGACAATCTTACCTTGGTTTGCTTGGCTTTGTTGAGAGAAGCAAGCTGAAGGCGTAGGAGTTATCTGAAACTCCCACTCATCTGCCTGGTACATTGCTTCTCTTGCAGAATATTTAGCTTTCAGGCCATGGAGACTGCATCAAGCTTCATCAGCTGATGTTGAACGTTTTTGAAGTTTCAATTGCTTCCTTGCCCGAGATGGAGCTATCATTTTTATTGCTTTGGTTGCTTAGGCAGGGAAAGGGAAAGATGAACAAATCAGTACAGCCCTCTTGAATTAGGATTGATTTTCATGAATTCTTCTTGTTGATTTTGAAACACAATTGTTTCTAAAACATTTAATTGTCTGAGGTTTTTTTTCTTTCTTCTTTCTTTTCAGCAACATTTGTCCTCAGCCATTTGCCACTGCTGGGAGTGGAAAAAAAAGAAAATAAGCTCTGTGTGAGATCAAGATTTCAATGCATTACACACCAAAACATTTGTTGCTATTTACTTTTAAAAGTGCCCTTCTGAGGCTGCACGGCTAGAGCTGCCATCTGTTAGGAATTACGCTTCGGAACTCCTGGTTTCCCTGCAAACCTCCCACCTGGCACGGCTCCGTTGGCAGAGGGAAGAGGTGGTGGGGACAGGGCTGACTCCAGAGGAACAGCACATCTGCAATCCTGGCCAGGTTGTCAGGAGATCACCAAGATGGAAGAAGATTGCTGGTAGTGAAGGTGACTCCAGAGCATTTTTCCTAAGATTCAGTGGGAAGTTACATGTTTGTTAAAATAAGAGAGGGTCAGGACAGGAGTGTTGCTGTTCATCTCCTCTGTTTAGCCAGACATCAGGGGGATGTGGCCGGCATATGCTGGAGCCCCTAGGAAAGCCTTTGCCCAGGTTGACTCCCAAGATGCAAGGAGTGGTGGCAAGACAGAATTTTTCAAGGTGCAGGGGGAAAACACCAGCCCCTGAAATGCTGGGAGCATATCCTGGAGTCCATCACAGGGGTGAGTATCTTCCAGTACTTGAAATCCCTCAGGCACCAAGTGTATATATCACTTGGTGAATTGACTGAGGGAGATCTTCTTCAGGAGGCAGTTCAGGCTGTGTTTAGTTTTGTGTTTTGGGAATAAAGTGCTTTTCAGCACGAGAAACATCAGGTTTCATTGCAGGGTAGTCTTTTTCTCTCTTTTCCTAAATAGGTGTGTGCAAAAGATCTAAGCAAAGTCTCTGGGATTTATTTGGCAAAGAAGAGGATGGAGCTCCTGCTGCCAGACATATAGACCCTGCTCTGAACACACAAATTTTCAATGTCTCCAAGAGCCTTTGCTAGTCCCTGCAAAGCTGGAGAGTCTCAGTGACCAGCCACAAATCCAATGGAGTTGCTGGCACAGCATTTCCTTCCCTGCTTGGATCTGCCTTGGAGGCTCTGATGGCAACAGATGCTAATTATTAACATGAAAGTCATCACCTTTGTAGCTGTAACTCTCCTCCACACATCTCTCTTGTACCCCTAGTCCATCCCAGCTCTGACAACACTCATACGACAAATGGTTAAGCAAGGCAGGAGCCTGGAGATGGTTCTGTATTTACCAGCTTAAAAATCAACAAACTGAGGTGCCAAGGAAATAAAGGCTGGAGCCAGGGTATTGCCTGAGCCTACATCAGGGAATTCTGCTTGCCTGAAAGGGTCCTGATCTTTGCAAGATGGTATTCTGAGGCCAACTTCATGAAATTGCTCAGAAACATGAAAAATGAGGAGTGTTTCTCACAAGTATTCAGCAAACGAGTTCTCGTTGAGCCAGGGCTGTGCAGATGAAGGAAACTTGTTTCTGTGGGCTGCATTCTGGATGCTTTTTTGCATTTTTTGACTTATGGGCTTGGTCACCTGAGGAAGGTCTGAGTTATGGATAATACAGTAGCATGGTTCCTCTGGGTCTGGAGTATGTGCTCTGAATCACCAGTATACTTCTGCTACAGAGTCTAAATGGATCTGATTTTCTAGATAGTCTCTTGCCCAGATTTGTAATTACAGCCAGAAATAATAAATGTTTTAGAAACTGACAGTGTTTAAACTCCTGGGTGCGTGAGCAGTTTTTAAAAATTGGCCTGATGCTTCTCAGTGACTTGAGTAAATTAGAGAAATATATCCTCTCATGTGCTTCTCATCTATTTACTTATGCTTCCACTGCCCAGAAATTATTTGCACAGCTAGCAAAGAGGCAAGCCAAGGCCCATTAATGGCAGCATCCCTGTTTATAGCAGTGCTGCCATTTGGAGGATCTATTCTTGCTTTGGATCACCCTGGCCATGCAATCTCTGGCTCCCCAGCGCAGGACAGGAGGGTCAGGCATGCTCATTGCTGGCACCTGGCATTCCTCAGCCAATCCAGGGGAGATGGTTTGGGAGAAATCAATGGGATTCTCTGATTTGATTCTCAGTTTTCAGTGGTAAGGAGCTGGTATGCACAGTACAGCTACTCCACTGGAGCCCTGGGATGGGCTTAACCAGCTATTTTGGTTCACACACCGGATTTTTGTAGTTTTGTCACTAATCACTTCACATAAGCATGGTGGAAACATATGCTAGGTTGGTCATGTAGAGGTTTTGCACTAGTTTGACCATGTTGACTCATAAAAGAGTTTCTATGAATCTGGTGCTAGGTTTGTGAGAGGCTGGGAATGGGGAGGAACTTCTCCGCTCTTCTAGTGGCCAGAGAGGCTGTGCTGCAATGTGGGATCATTTCGCATGTCTATTCTGGAACTAAAATACATGTTAGTCCTTCTTATCTCCTCCAGGAATATATTTTCCCCCTTAGTCTCTATGTCAATAAGATCTGGACTGAAATCATGCCAGTGCTTTTCCAGATAATATCACCAAATGCAGAGGAAAGGAATAATGCACTTCCCAGATAGGTCCCCAGAGGTTTGCAGGGCTTCTGGTGACTGCAGGGATTCTGTCTGTGGGCAGAGCAGGAGACAAGAACCACCTGGACAGCACTGGGCTGGGAAGGCACTGGCTAATTTTTATTTGGACTAATCACATCAGGCAATAGAGCCAGCAGCAAACTGTGTCATGAAGAATGTGAAATATTGGCAATGTCCCAGGTCTTTCCATTAGGGCTGGATTTCCCGTCTCCTTCCTCAAAACTGTGTTGATGTTGTTCCTTCTTGAAGAATTAAAGTATGTCTGATTCTGGCTTCTGTCAGGTCTCAGTGTTGTCAACCCAGGCATCCTGCCACAGGCCAGGAGAGTCTCAGGGAATCTGCTCTTTGAGATTACAAAATCAAGGCTTGAATTGTAATAGAGAATTAATCTTTTCATATTTGCCTTTAGCCCATGCAGTTCTGACTGTCTCCATATTCATATTGTAAATGGGTTTTATAAGCCTGCTGGAAAAAGGAAGGAGGTGAGATAGTTTGCCTTCTCTTTGCTGGAAAATAACATTTTTTAACCCTTTGGGTCTGGTACAGAATGGCTGGAGGGAGTGGGATTTGGTTTTTGCTGAAGACTGAGGGTAAATTTGAGACACATGTGGGAGCTCAGACACAAGTCTGACCTTTCCCATACCAGGATCCCAGCACACCAAGGCTGGCCAGCATCATGGTGTGCAGCCTCTCCAGCCCTGTCCAGTGAAGGCTGGGCTCACAGACCCTGCGCAGAGGCCTTCACAGAGCTGCATGCAGCACTCAGTCTCTGCTACACCAGCATCAGCAGCATGACCAGATTCAGTCCTGCTTTTCCGCTGCGGCTGCTAGCTGGAGCTCAGGATTCAGCAACTCTTTGGACAGAGATCAAAGGCTTCCTCAGAGAATGGGGATGCTGTTACTTCTGCTTGGTCTATAATAAAAAAGACAAACCCATCGGCAAGTCTCATTGATAGGACACTCAGGGCAGTGAGTCCCTTCTTTCTGTCAATGCTTAAGAGGTGGTTTTGATTTTTGGATGTGTGACTGTGTTCCTCAGTTGTCAGGCTGTGTTTAATTATTTAATTAGTCATGCAAATTTCGCTGGCATTTTTTACATCTCAGTCATTACTCTAGCAATTAAAAGGCTGCTTTGATGAGCTCCTCTTGTGGTGCGTGGTGCAGCAGAGCCTGCTCAGCAAGGTTTGGATGGGGTGGGCGGCAAAATGATAAAGGAGAATTGCTTTCTGGCTCCTTGAAGGACCATCAGGCTTATGGAGAAGAGGGGTCTGCTCCTGGCAGTGGCAGACCCCACACGAATTTGTACGGTGGTGATTTACTAGCCTGTGGGAATTTGAAGATAACAAGCAATGGCTCGTCTCTGTTGGAGTAAAATACTGGCCTGGGGCACTGCATGAACTCACCACTTGCAGCGTTGATGGCAGCGGAAGTCCCAAAGAGTCCCTCACAGGATGCATCATCAACCTTCCAACTAGGCAGAAACCTCCCAGTTTTCCCACTCAGCCTCACAGAAAATCAACAGGGGGAAATTTTTGATGGGCAACAATGAGCTTTTCTGAAAGAGAAAGATCCAGGTCCATCTTCAGTGGTGTCTTCAGACTAAATTGTGAATATCTCCTTGTATACATTGGACAAAAATGGTCAAGGTAACTGGAAGAGTGACTGGAAGTGCCTTATTATATGCAGTGCAAGTGGTTTCTGTGAATGGGCATGAGTTTTATGGCCCTACAAAACCTTGAGGGTAAAAACTTGTTTTGTTGGCTCTGGAATGGCAGGAGAGGCCCTTGGGATGAAGGGTGATTGAAGGCCATAGCCTGGTGTCATGCAGGGCATTTTAATTCAAGCTGGCATTGGTGGGCTTGAAGTGAGCTCAAAAGCTTGATTATTGGTTCTTTGGAAATCCATTTATCCTGCCTATCGCCCCTCTATAATTAGGTTTTGTTTCTCAGACCTTAATTGTTTTACTTTGTCAAACATTGTTTGATGGAAAATCAATCTCAGTGCTTTTGCTATTGCTTTCCCAAGGAGGCCTCCCCTTTCTCCAACTTATTCCATTAATATTTATTGCACTGGCAGGTAGGATCCTGAATTAAAGTTTCTGCTATTTCTCCATCTCCCTGATGCTTCCTCTGTACTTTTGATCAATGTTCAAGTTGCTTTGACTCTATAAATGTATTGCCCTACATTTTCTCTTGCAGCCTCTAAGCTGCAGCTGTATTTTGCTTGCAGGTCTCCTGAATCCACATCTTCTTAGCACTGTCTTCTTCCAGTCTCTTCTGTCTCCAACTCTTTTAGATCACTGTAAGGAAGAAGTTGCTTAAGACCTTGTCACCTACCACTGTAATTAATGATGGATTTGAGCCCTATATCTGTCAGTGTTGGGGGTGAGCTGGGGGCAGACTTCATGTTGGAAGATGATGAGGAAGCTCTCCATGGGGGAGGCATTAGCTTCACACTGTCCTGTCCCAGCTAGGCATGGTCATTGCTGGTTTGGCAGTAACACCCTGCAAAACCAAGGCTATTGTGTCTCTGTGGGGGTCTGATGTGTTATGCTGAAGCCTTTAAGATGAGCAGTGGGTGCATGGCTGGAGGGAACTGGGGAGGCAACTCTACTGACCTGGAGCTGATGTGATGCTCCAGTATGTGAGCAGCCACTTTGTGCCTTTGCTGGTAAGATGCTTGATTACTCTCACTGGGAATGAGACTTCCTTCTGGAAATCCTGTCTGGGAAAGCAGAGGAATCCGATGAATCTGCTGGGAAAATTCACAGAATAGGAAAATGCCGGCTGCCTTTTGGAGCTAAACAATTCAGGGGCCCTGTGGTGGGCATCAGAATGGGCTTAGAAGGATGGGCTCTGCCCCATAAACCACAGCCCTGGATGAGCAGTGCTGTGCAGTGCTGAGGCTGGGAGGGGAAGTTCCTGAAGGCAGTGTTCATCTAGACTCAACCTCTGCCTTTTGGGGCAGAGGAGTGGAAAAGGAGGGAGACTGGGCTGTCATATGACTATAGCAAATGGCTTTTGTAAGCTGCCTTAGAGAGGAAAGAGGGAGTTGGCTAGCAGCACATGAGCTTGGCTTTTCTCCCCTCCCAGCAAGCTGTTGGAGGGTGGGTGCTTGTGCACTGCAGCAGCCGGGCCCCACGCAGGCTGGCAGCTTAATGGCAGCAGATGAGTGATGTGAGCTGGCTTTCCCTCCACCTCATCTCATCCTCCCACACTCCAACCCCCCCTGCTGTCCCTGCAATGGATGTTCCAGCAGCACCCGGGGGTGCCTCTGGCCACCCTGCAGCCCCCAAGGAGGGGATGCTGTAACCCAGGAACACCACAGGGCTCCCAGTACATGCGGCAATACATTGCAATGGAATAACATTTTAGGCAGTTAATAAAACGCAGAATGCTCATGTTTGTTACAAGAGGCCACCTATGATTCAAGGACCTCCAGATTGTCTAATAACTGAGCATGAAGCAAGCACAAGAAAAGAGGGAAAAGGCATTATTTAGTGATAATTTAGTAATAATTTATTATTTATTTATATTTATGGTTGGTTCCCACATCAGCACATGGGTCAGTGTGAGATGTGCACTGTGTTTAGTGGAGGGCCAGGTCCCAGTGGTCCCAGTGTGTCCCAGCACAGGGCCCTCCTGCACACTCTGGCAGCCAAAAGCCAAACTGTAAAGGCATGTGGGAAAAAGGGAACTTTCCCAAAGTTCTGGAGGAAAATGGTGTTTGTACAGCCCAGTGAGACACTGAAGGCTGCATGGATGGAAAGCCAGGACAGGAGGAAAACACTGGCATAAGAGCCAAGAAGACACACATTCTGAACCATCTTCCTCAGCCGTGGCTGTTTTAAAAAAAACGTTTTCTTCCCATCTGTCTCTGAGCTAAAACCTCAGCCCCAAGTGCATGACATGCACTTGCCCTGTGGCTGAAGGTGGGATCTGGTCCCTCAGAGTGCTGTACAGGCCCTTTTGTCCTGCATGCTGAATGCAGAGGGCACATTTCCCATGAGAAAGATGGGCCAGGTTCATCGTGACTGAGCCCTCCCCCAGCTCAGCCCTGGGCATCAATATAAGGGCAACCGCAGGTTTCAGCTCCTGGAGTTTGCTGACTCAGGGCCTCCCTTCTGGCTGCTGCCACTTCCTGGAGCTCATTGTTTGGCCACGCTTCCTTCCTCCCTTCCAGCACTAATGAGGGAGTGGGATCCACTGGCTGGGGGGATGAAGGGTTCAGCACCCAAGTGCCACTTCACCCCATTTTCAGCACATCGCCCTCCTCATCCTGCCCCAGCAGCCATTTCCAAGGAGAAGTGAGACTGCAGAGGAGTGGGAGATGCTCCCTCCCTGCCCTCTCCTCTTCCTATCCTTAGATCCACTGGGCACTCAAAAGCCACCATTTAATTCTGAAACTAATCCTTGGATGACAAGCTAAATTTTGTCAACATCTGGGAAAAGCCTGCTTGCATGTCCTGACCAAAGTGTCTCACTTTGATAGCTCCCTGATTTTAGTCTCTGAGTATTTCAGGCTCTCTGTCTAGGGGAAAATGTTCTTCAAAGCCTTTTGTGTCTTATGGAAAAAGAGAGATAAACACAAATTATTTGAAAAGTGCTTAATGAATGATGGATGAAACCTGGCTGTATCCAGGTGGTAGAGATTTTATGCATAACTCAGTCTGGCTTGTTGTTTGGCACCTAAGCTTTGCTAACCTCAGGTTCACAGAAAATAGTTCTAGTCCCATTCAAATATATCCCAACAGTCATTCTTATCTGCAAAAGGAATTGTACCTTTCTCAAGGCCAAACAGATCTCATTTGTGCTTTGTTTGTTCAGGCCATTTATGTTTCGTCTTTGTGTTGCTTCCTTTCAGTCCTCTTTGAATAAACCAGGGCTGAATATTACACTGGAAAGAGAATGCAACAGGTCAATGGTAATGAGGAGCAGAAGTGGATTATTGGGAGTAAGCATTCATTTCTAGTGGATTTTAGTGGTAGCAGAGCTTCCAGGGAAACACAGGGCCTTGTGGGGAAAAAGGCAAAGGCTATATCCGAGCAAGTCTTGGGATAACCCCTCTGTCCAGGGCAGATCTGCATCCCTGCTGCTCCACCTGCACTTGGAGGTGTCTTATCCCCATAAGATGCCTGGTCTGACCACATTACCTGTCTCATTTCAAGACTTGTCTCAGCAAAGGCCTCCTAATTTGGCTGCTCCCAGGAAGTGTCTGGGCTCCCACAGGGCTGGCCAACTGCTTGGCAGTAGCTCAGCCTGCCTGTCTGCCGCAGTGATGCCAGTGGATGCGGAGTCTGGTGCAGGGATGCTCATGGAGGTTCAGCTCCTCCTGTTGTCGCTCACCTGGCAGAAAATGCTCCACTAATCCAGTTTTACTCATGGTCTTCTGGTTTATGGTTCTTTTCAGCATTTTATTATCATTCTTAATAAAAAGGAGAAACCCCTCACCTTTTTCTATCTTGCCTTATGTTTATTTTTCCATGTTTTCTCACTTCCCCCTCCCTCTCCTCACACTGCACTGCAGCTTAGCTAAGGTAGCCCAGCTGGCCTTTCCAGACTGGAAGGAAGCCCTTTTCAGAAAATAAGGGGAGAGATTTTATTGTACATCCATTCTAAAAATAAAAGTGCTTTGTATTTCTAGAGCATCTTTCAGCTGCTGATTTCAAAGATCCTTGAAATTCTCAATTAATGAAGCATCCCTGCTCCCTCAGGAAAAAAGCCCTGGGAATCGTTATTGGTACACCCTGTGAGGGAAAGACTGTTGCTTGTCCTGGGCTTTGCTCAGCCCCTGAAACTGCAAGGTCCTTCATGACAAGAGGGGATATGAGCAGATTTGAGTCTTGGCTTGCTGGCTGCCAGATCCCAGCTGGAGCAAAAACTCTATTTCTTGTCCTAAATTTGGAGATTTGCCCCCATGCAACCCCTGTTTGCATCCTGCACCCGTCTTGTCATCCAGTTGCAAGAGGCAAGATCACCTTTTTCCTTTAATTTTTATACAGCACTGTGCATAGCCAGGGCTTAATCCAGAATCCTCCCAAATTAGAATATGTTAAAATTAGGGGGGTGGTCCCCAGAACAGAACATGCTACATGTCAGTGAAAGAGGGAATGATTCCCATATCTGATTTGACAGAGCAGTGATACAACAGCCCATGTGCAGAGTGGTGCAGACACACAGACCCACCTCAGGCTCCCCAGCTGTGCTCGCAGCATTTCATCCCAGCAAAAACAGGACTAAAGGTTTCAGCATCTGTGTTAAAGCCTCCAATACAACCCCATGTACAAAGCAAGCTTTCAAGGGCTTATTTTTTTTGCGTGAAGTATCCTTGAAATACACAATTTCTCATGCAAGATACTTTTTAAAAGCACTGGAGGAGGAGGACGGGAGCAGCAGCCGAGGTCCCCAGCTGCTCGCCCCACAGCACAGCGCTCCAAGCCCGGCCTTGGCTGGCTCTTAGAGCAGCCAGGAGCACTGCCTCCCCTGCCCTCAGATGGACTCAGAGGAAGAGCAGGAATGGGAGAAAGCAAGCCAGAGCCCTCGGGACCTCTTCTCAGCCTCAGGGAGGGGCAGGATGGAGGAGGTTTATTTTGGGAGTTGTGGCTTCTCGTCCCAGAGCTGGCAGTGGCTGTGGGACGGCTGCTTGCACGGGCTCTGCCCCAGCTGGTGTTGGGTGATGTGCTGAGCTTCTGGCAGACTGAAAACTTTTGTGGAAAAGGGTCTGCCTGCAAGGGCAGAAAATGTGAAATTTTCCTTTTCTCAGCCAATTAAATGCATGGAGAATGAGTCATTTTTCCTCTAAACCCACCCCTTCTCCTACCCAAACCAGCCAAACAATTTTTGATTTACATTAAACTGGTGGGTTGAAACTTCTTGATCTTTCTTAGTATGAGACACCTTGCACTCTTGGGGGACAGGGCTCTGTGAGGGTCACTCTCTGTCCCTGACTCCCAGCAAAGGACCTCTCCTGCTCCCTCTTGAGGCAGAGGGAGGAGGGATGGATATTACTGGGGAAAACAGAAGAGGGGAGAAAAATGGATTCTGTGGCTTTTTGTGTGGTGCACAAGATCCCTGAAGCCCTCAGATGCTGCATTTCAGGAGTTGGAGCCATGTTGAGAGTTTTGCCATAGTTACAAACCCGTGCTGCCAGCTTCATTGCCACTGTGCCTGCTGATTTCCAAAGGAGCCAGCACAGTCCCGCAGCCCACAGGACCTGTGGCAGTGAGGTTCTGCTGGCATGCTGAAGCCTGTGTGATCCCCATAGCCTTTGATATCCTCATTCCTGGTTTTGGCTTTTTTATCTTTCCAAGAATTGCTCTTTTTCAATCCTATTTTACTACCCCTATAGCAAAGCTTTCATCTGCTGAGGCATCAAAAGCTTTTCTGAAGTCCAGGGTGAATCCTGCTCACTCCCTCCACCTTTCTGAGTCTTTGATTACCCCCAGAGCAGATGATGGCCCTGCATCACGCTCTCCCAGCCGGGAGCCCAAGCTCAGCTGGACCCAGTTCTGGCAGAGGGAACCTCAAAACCATCCCATCTTCCTGCTGCTTGGCTGTAAATCATGAACCTAAATACCCACATCGATCCCACAGCCAGCTCTAAATTAAGGAGTTGTTTAGGTGGGGTAATGGGGGGAAAAAAAAGCACAAATTTTTTTCCCCCAAACACAGTTTTTGGAATTATTTTTAGAACCTAATGCATGAATGTGAATCATGGGTTTAGCTGTATGAAACCTCCTTTTCATCTTTTTACCTTATCATTATCCCTGCATACTCAGTTTTATCTGCAGTTTTACATCTTTTATCCTCGGCCTTGCAGACAGCAGAAATAAGGGCAGCTCTGTTCCCCAGCACTGGGAGTGCTGCGCATGCAGGGCACGCTTATTTGAAATTATAATCCTCTTTTTGTTGTATCCTTGCACTGTTTATTGTTACCGTATATACCACTTGTTGTTGTAGTTTTCCATTTCATGCAAAATACATCAAAAAAACCCCAATGCCACGAGTGCTTGAGGTCTGTTTGTTATTCCTTGTGTTCAAAACTCTTTCTTCAAAACTAACTTCCCCTAAGTGCCTGTGTTTGCCGTTCGCTTGCGATCCCTCTGACTCCACTCACATTAACACAAACCCTACAAGCTTCCCAACAAACTGCAGAAAGCTCTTTGTTTGCAAAGGGTTGGAGGAAAAACTGTATGTTCCCAGAACTGGGAGCTTGTCCCTTTGCTTTGATTTGATGCTTGGCTGATGTAACATGGGACTGTTTGGATTTCTTTGATGTGGCTGGTGCTGGTGAGTCCGTGATGTTCCTATGGCTTTTTGGGTAGTCATCATCCTGTCACTGTCATGTTGCTGACAGCTTTTACGTGGCCTTTTCCTCCCCCCTCCCCAACATTTTAAAACTAAACAAAAATACATCAAATGGCATTTTGTCCTTTGTCTTTAATGTGGCCCCAGTCTGCAGTTTTGGCAGTCAGGAGAGGGTTTATGCCTGCACCAGGATGCAAAGCCTTCCTCTCAGTCCTACCAAGGGAACTGTGGAAAAAACACCCCATAACATGTGGATTTCCATTGTTGAGCTGTGTTTTGGGCTTCCCCTGACACTTTTCGCTCTGCATACAGCAGTGGGTGGGGGTGTTGGTCCTCTTTGCAGTGCTGGTCTGGTGTCAGTGCTGCTGGTGGGAGGCTGGAAGGAATCAGTGCTCCAACCCTGGGTGTGCAGGTGCCTCGGCTTCAGCTCCTGGCTGTAAAGGGACCCCAGAAAAAGAAAGAGCTGTAGTCACTCTTGCTTGGTGAAGAAGATGGAGCCAGACCCATCAGAGATTTTCAGTGGAATGAGGGGCCAGAGGACATAAGTTGCACACAGGGAGATTGAGGCCCTTCTCCCTGATTCAGGGCAGGAAGTCACCATGTCCCCAGATAAAGTGCAAAGCTGGATGTTTCTGTTCAATGGTGTTATACAACCTGGCACAAAGAGATCTCATTTATTTTCTCCTATCAGCCTAATGTGATGATTTGGAAGAGGGGGGAAGAGGCCGGGCAGCGATCTCCTGAACAGTTGGGCTGGGATTACACTTTTTCTGTGGAGCTCATCACCATAATAACCAGGAGCTCTGTTTATCAGCCCACCAGCCATGCCCATTTAGGAGATTACCATTTTCCAATCTCATTTCTCATAAAAGAGGATTGCTGCCCAACCCCTCCCTGTCCCAAACCCCTTGCTTATGAGTGTTTATCTGCTCAGGGTGTTTATGAAGTCCTGAACAGGAAACTTCTGTTTATCCTCTGCGTCATCAAGAGCTGGAAACTCGATGGGATAATTACTTTTACAACAGCACACATAGCCCATCAGTAGACTTTGGCAACTTGCTGGTGTCAATAGTATATATATTTTTCCCGTGGAGATACATAAGGCTTATTTGTTTCTCTTTCCTGTCTCTTTAACTAGGCATGAGATTCGGGTTTCTGGCTTTCAGGGTGTCTTATGGAAGGAGGGATTTTTACTTAAGATTAAGGAGAGGTGCTGCTTCCCTCAAAACCCATGGCATTGAGGATGTTCCCAGCAGCAGGGGACACCTTGCCTGGTCAGTGCCTGTCTTTAGACATTGCTCACCCTGGCAGGGCATCACTGACTGCTTTCACCCTGCAGTTGGAGAAGTCATGTGTGGAGATGGCTTCTTCAGATGCTAACAGAAGCACCTGGGCCAAGAGAAGGCTGGGTAATGAATCATTCATTTGGCAGAGCTCTTCCCTTTTCTCTCTCTGCAGGTTGCAAGCAAGAGGTTCTGATTCCCATCACCCTTCAGCTGACAATTTTTGAACTATGTAAAATGCAGAAGTAAATTCATTAGTGATATCCACCCGATGAAATTCAAGATATGAAGTGTTTTGACTAGTGCTGTTCAAATAGAGGAATCACTCAGGAGTATATTGCAATCAGTGCATTAAGATAACATCCCAGAGCATTGGGTTTCCAGAGCATTGATTATAGATTAGCATCCTACTGCTTCAGAAATGGAATCAGCTATCCCTGTATAAATGCTGAGAGCTGACAGATAGGGCTGGATTCATGAGAGAGAAGCAGGGGATGCCAGAAAACACTGGTGTGCAGCACGGTCCCCAATGCTACAACCAGCTGAGCATCCCCAGGCAGTTTGTACACACCAGCATATCACAGTATCCACTTTTTCTCCAGGGCCTGCATCTCCCCTGCAGCGCAGGGGCTCCCCTGCTGCCCCCTGGCACTTGGCCTCACTGACCACGCACAGAGCATTTTGTTGTCGAGGCTACAAATGTGGAAACCTCATGCGGTTGGTCAAAGCAAATTCATTCAAAGCGAGTGAGTGGCTGCCAAGTTGCCTTTTTTTTTTTTTTTTAATTCTTTTTGGCTGTATTCACAGACCACAAATCTACAGGCAGGAATGGGAACTGTGTTTCTAATTTGGTATGAAACTTTTATTCCTGCTTGGCGCAGAACAGTTGCAAATGATAGAGGCTGTTCCTAATCCTCTGCCCTGCACATTGAAAATGTGTTCTGTCCATCCGGCACTCTTGGAAACGGAGTTATTTGCATTGCATAGCAATTTTTGGGACATAAATACAAGGTTCATTGCTTGTGGGGACAAGGATGTGGCATCCTTACTGCGTCATATGCAAAGACAGCAGTGAGACAACACAGAAGGGCTGGATTTCAGGAGCTTTTAAGGTTCAAGGCTGCCTTAAAAAATTTAAACTCAACTTCCGCCTTTGTAAACAGAGTTTTTTCAAGATCCTGTTGGAGGAAGGCAGCACTTGGCTGCATGCTTAAGAAGGACACTTGTCCAGGTTTTATTCCAGTCAATAGTATTAGCCACATGCTTAGGGATAAGCACCTGCTTAAGCAGCGGGGTGCTGGGGTTTGTGGAGCTGCTGTACCCACACAGGGGGAGTCCTGCTGACCCCAGGGGAATCCACGTGGTGCTGCCCATCAGTGAGGATGTGATGTGGGAACACCCAGGGATATGAAATGCTGTGTGTTGGGAGTAGAGGTTATCTCCAAATTCCTTCACCAGTCAAGAAATTGGGAAACTAAATAAAAATAACCTGCCTTGTATCAGAGGCAAATGTGTTCAACATCCCCTAAAAGTGTGATGCTTTTTTGCATGCCCTACCATCACCTTGTGATTTCAATTCAGCATGAAACTAGCTCCACACCTGGATGATAGCTGGAAACAATATCTCCTTTTTGGAAATATCCTGGCTTTCTTTTTCATGCTGTTTCTTGAATTCTAATATTTTCCCTATGGATAACTCTTAGCCATGAGATACCCAGAAGATACCCACTGACGAAGCTGTGGATGCCCTATCCTGGCAGTGTTCAAGGCCAGGTTGGATGGGTCTTTGAGAAACCTGATCCAGTGGAAGGTGTCCCTGCCCATGGCAGGGGGTTGGAATGAGATGAGCTTTAAGGTGCCTTCCAGCCCCTCTGGGATTTGAAAGGGGGTTTAAAAGTCCTTATCAACATTGGTAATCCACAGATCGCTGCTGGGAGTCACTCCAGCTGTGGGCTGTAGTTCTCTTTCCTCCTTTTTCTGGGTCTCTATTTACTGGCAGAGTACTAGTCTTGTTGGTCCCTTGGTGGGAACTGGATAAGCAGCCCCTGCCATCTGTGAGCAGGGTTTGCATTGCTGCTAGCGAGGACAAGAATCCAGTGGTAGTTTTGGTCTGGCAGGCATCACAGCCAGGGAAAGGGGGCAGATGTGCATTTGCAGAGGTATTTGTGAATTAATAGTGGAGAAGATGTGAAGGAGTATGGTCAGTGATGTGTCTTGAAACGTGGGGGAGAGTTTAGTTTGATAAACTGCATAATTGTCAGATTTCTGTTTCATAAAGGCTTTAGTAGCATTGGGGAATTACAGGACTTCCAGATCCTCGAGGAGGGAAGCTGGGCAGCGATAAGAAGAGCTCTGTACACCACCACCAGCCTGGCAGTGTGGGAACGAACCTTTGTTCCTCCACCAGCCTGGCTTCATGGAGCAATCCAGTCCCTCCCGCAGTGCTGGATGGAGGAGAGCCGGTGCAGCACTTCCCTCTAAGTGCTCAGAGCGTGTGTCCCTTCTTACCCAGCCGAGACTCTGGAATGATGCCATTAAATAAGAGCCTGGGAGAAGCAGCAGGGAGCTGCGCTGAAGATGTCTATAGGGAAGGAAAGGGAAGGGTTGGATGAGGATAGCAGGGCTGTGATTAATTGCCAGGAATGTGAGACCCAGAGGCAGTAAGCTACAATAAGGAAAAGCCTCGTGTGTGGATCTCATTCCTGTGCTAGGAATGCATCTCTTGCATCACCGGGGCCAGAAGCCGGACATTTTCACGTGCCCCCTGAAGCCACATCATGTGGAGAGAAGGGAATGCCGAAGGCTGTGTGCTGTGTGCCCCCAGGATCCTCTGCAGTTGGGTTTCTCTCGGCTTCACTGCTCCTCACTGCTGCCACTGGCCAGGAAATGCCAGGAGGAGTGATGCCAGAGTCATGGTGGGACGGAAAGGCACTCACAGGGATTTAGGGACTGACAGGGGCATCTCCCAGGGTTGGGAGCCGCCCAGCCACGCTGGCACGTGTGCGATGCTGGTTTCCATGGAAACGCAGCACAAGGTGTCGCCAGTGATGCAGCGTGGAATGCAGGATGACCTCTGGCACAGGGGACACGTGGTAGTGCTTTGGGATGGGCCCCCACGGAACACATGGGCTGTGTTCCCCTTGAGGGTGCTGTGCTGCCTTTGGGCTCCTGCTCTGGAGGGTTGTCACTGCAATCAGTTCTTCACCTGGGGTGTGATGGGCAATTGCAGGGGTGTCCAGTGGGGCTCCAGAGGAGCAGTGAGGGCATGCCTGGGGATGTGGACGGAAGCCCTGACACATCACTGGAGTTCTCAGACCCTGGCTGAGATTGAAGTGGGCCTGAGACAGCCTCCCTGGAGTATCAAGGAGAATCAAGGCTGCTCCCTGGGGGGTTTAGGGTGCCTCTGTTTTTCCTTCCTCTCAGATATGCTCAGGTTTTAATATTTCATTAAATTGCATTGCAGTTTTCCCTGCATGGCCAATGGAGAGAGCAGCATCTGCAGGTCAGGTGCTTCCAGATGTACACTATCTGGAGGCAGGCAGCAAGAACCATGGCCTGGGTGTCTCCATTGGCCCCAGTGCAGGTGGAACATCCACCTCTTGGACATGCATTGTCCCAAACCTCATGACTTTGAGCTGCCCACAATGGTGTGGTCCAAGAGGCATAGCAGTTGATACACTGCTCTGTTCCGAGTAGGGCAGAGGATATTTCTCCTCCCTCATTTCTGCTGCAAGGTGTTGCAGCTGAGCTGCTGTCACAGGAGGAAGCTTGGTTTGGTGGACAAGGGAGGAAAGCAGGATTTGGCCCACAGGGCCATGTCCCTCCATGCCAACAGCTGGAAGCTGACAGCACAGCTGGGATGAGTCACTCCAGGCTTATTTTATCATCCCAGGAGGAAAGCAGTGTGAATCATTTCATCGGAATGCAGAGGTGTGCTAAGGTGACTGATGTACCTTTTGTTGCCTGGGGCTCCCTTCTGGCTGCAGGCTTTACAAGGGAACATAGGGCTTGGGAGCAGAAATGCAACTTTCAGGCACTGTGAATTGTCAGAGCTGAGCCTATGACCACCCTGCAGAGCCAAAGCGCAGCACCCAGTCACACTACAAATGGGTGCATCACATCCTAAAACCGGGAAGCAAACCACAAGGAGGATGACCCAGGCATTGTGACATGCAGACCAGGGACCTTGCTGCTTCCTCACCCTTTCCTCCAAACCTGGGCTCCTTCTGGCCCCCCAGGCTGTACATCCCCATCACTCTCTTTCCTGGAACTTTATCCTCCTAATGCCTGGGATTGCTGATTCCTAGTGGAAAACTTGCTTGCAGGGGGAAGTACCTGCTCCAACACCTGCCAGTGTCCTCAAGAAAGGAGAGTGCCTGCCGAGGATGCTCTTCAAGGTCATAATATGGAGTAGATGGGCTGTGCTAGTGTTAAATTACCTGTCAGTGCAGAGGCAGCACTTCATCAGATGAACAGTGGGAGTGCTGGTGTCACACACCACTGGGCTGGGCAGCATGTGCAGGGATGGAGGAGCTGTGCTTGTGACCATGTATTTTGCTCAGCAGTGCTGCCTTTCCCAGAATCTCCTCCAGTCCTGTGCTTGGACCAGGAACTGGACCCAGCTTGGCAATGCATTTGGCTGCAGAATGGAGCTCATCGTCATGCTCTACTCCCTGTTTCAGAAGCACCTCCACACCATTTCCCCCTGTCCCAACTGAGTGCCCTAGCTGCCAGCTGTTGGCTTGATTGGACAGGGCTTTGCTTGGTCTGTGAAAAATGACCACAGTGTAGCTGTCACATTCAACGGAGATGAGCAGCAGAACTTCTTTGTTCCTCCTGCCCTCCACCTGAGGATGCTGGGAGTATTTTGATCACCCTTCAGCCTTTGCTGGCTTAACTCCCAGCACTCTGTTGCTCCCAGGCAGTAGTTTCTGTGTCCAGGTTTGCACCAGCTGCAAATGCAAATTTAGATGACAGCTGGATAGGAGAAGGGGTTGAGGAATATAACATTGATACAGGTGACTGCAGGTGGTGCTGGCTCTTCATTTCCTACCTCCTGATGAGATTCTTTGAGTTCAAGATGGAAAATTGCTTGAGGCCACACACAGTACATGGCACTGGTGACGTCTGATGAGCCCTCTGCCCAAATAAATCACCCTGATCAGAGCAGATGGGGAGTAATGAAGTGAGTGGTGGGAGATGCACTTAGTTTGAAGGAGTGTGAGTGGCATGTGGTGCCCAGGAGTCTCCCTGGCATCGCTTGTGCATTTTGTCTCTGGAGGCAAAGCAGAGCCATGTGGCTAATTAAATGGAAACACAATCTCCCAACCATTTTGGGGTTTCTCAGCTAATCCCAGTTCAGTCCTTGCAATGCCTTTTGGATTTAAGGCAAGGACACATGTTCCCAGGGAAAACGAAAGCACAAGGAGGTGAAAGGCAGCTCTTCCTTGGATGCTGCCCATGGCCTTCAGCTAATTTTGGGGTCAGTCCTTTCCCAACAGGACAGACCCAAGAGAGCCCGTGGGGTCTGAGCCACGGGGCTGGACTAGGGCGGGGGAAGGCACACCTGCATCCCCCTGCAGCTCAGCTCTCCCCAGAGGGCATTGCAGAGGTGGAAAAAAGTGAGCAGAGACACTCAGGTTACAAATGTACAAGCATAGGAAGCAGAGATATATCTTCCCAGGATATTAATTACCTCTAAAATGTCATTTTTTTTCCGGTGAGCGGGTGCTTTAGGCAACTGGATATATGGTGGAAAGGAGACTGTGTCAGGCAGCGGGAGGGCGGACATGGTGAGAGGCAGCTGGACACCACTAAAGGGGTGGGTGCTGCACACAGCTGGTGGCCAGCCCATCTCTGGAGCGTCCCAAAAGCCCTTAGACCTGCAGAGGGACACTGCCCTCGGACACTGCCCTCTGCTGTGATCAGGAAGACTGGCCTGGCTGGGACATGATCCTTGCTGGGTGCAGTCAGTTTGAGAGCTGAGTTCAGAAGAGAAGCCCTGCTGAGTGGGACACCCTTGGGTTTAACCAAGAGTAGCTCCAAAAAGGTGCCATAAAGCATTGTGCTCTGTTTTGGTCTGGGAAGAGGCACCATTGATGCCAGAATGCTGGGCAAGAGGCATAGGCTGGGAACAGCCACCACAATGTGAGCAGAGATGCTCTTCACATGATCAGCCTGTGAAATCCAGGAGTCATTGAGAAAAATATTTTGGGGACTACATTGAAAATAAGGGTTAAATTTTTTTTCCTTGTGATTTGGAGTTATCTCTCCCCACAGATGTTACTGAGGGGCTCAGATGCCATCAACTGGGTTCTGGGGATGAAATCTGCATTTTGTGGGGGTTTAATATGGTGTGAAACCACTTCTACATGAGGCCTAATGTACCAGCCAGATCCAGACACAGTTGCCATCTCCAATGGGAGCTGCCTCAGCCACTCCTGCCCTTCAGAAGAGCAGGAGGAGGCAGACCTGGGGTGGGGGACACGCACTGATGCTTTAGCATAGAGTGGCAGTAAAACCAGTAATGCACCTTCCTGAAGTGTCAGAGCATTTTGTTTCACTGTTTTCTATGTGAAATGCTGCAAATGTTGGCCTTGAACTGACCTTTGGTCATGAAATTACCTCGCCTCAATTAAATATTAAAAACAAACAAAATGTCCTGAGTGTGAAATGAATTGTTTTGCTCCACCTGCAGGGATTTTTTATTTCAGTTGAGTAGAAAAACTGAGAACCCAGTGTCACATTGGCTCACCCTGAAATGAGTTTTTGTTCTGGCTTCCCATCATTAAATGTCAGCACATGAAGAAAACCAATCTCCCCATCACTACCTCTGCTGGGATTTGGGTGGTTATTGCTTTTTACTGTCTCTAGGGAAGACTCATACATGATGCTGGATTGTATCTGGACCCTTGAAACCAGTTGGGCTGACACTCTGGGGTCTCTTTCTGAGGCCATAGAGCCTGCAGCAGGTTCCCCAGGGATGCCAGTCTCTTGGTGGTGGCAACTGTGATCCTCATTGGGTTTGGTTGTTTTTCTCCCTGAAGCCTTTGCTCCTGGAGTCCAGTGATGTGTAAGATGAGCTTATCTTATTCATCTTCTTTTCTGAATGTTTTTGTGGTTTTGCAGTCAAGCTTAAAAGGACAAAGAAAAAAAAAAGGCGAAAAAAAAAGGCAAAAAAACCCACAAAAACCCCAAAGATGAAATGCCATAAGATCAGCAAGCAAACAGAAAAATTGACTAGTGTTAAAGCCAAGATGCCAGTGCACAGCCACAGAAATGAAATGAAAGAAGAGATTCGCAGAAATTTTGACTAGTGATGTGTTGCTTCTCCCTGACCCAAACCACCTTGTGGAGCTGAGTGCTGGGTAGTGGCACCTCAGGCTTCATCATCCCACAACCTCTGCCCAGGCTGCTGCCAAGAGATGCCAGTGCTTGGATTGTGTCCCTCTCTTCCAGCCCCTGCAGCAAAATTGGTTTACTCAGCATTAATCCCACCCCCTGGGACCTTGCACAGTGCTGTGTCCTCCTCTCATGCTCCTCACCCATCCTCTGGGCCCACAAGCCCGTGGGTGCCTTTCACAGCATCCCTTGCCTGAGACTTAAACATTTCCACTGGGAAATGCAAGTCTGAAGATTATGTGTCCCAGCATTTTGCATGGTCATTATTTGCATGCTCAGTTGCTTTTTGGGCCTGGTAATCCAGGACAGATTATGTTTGTAGCAAATAAGATGGTCCCATGTTCATAGCAAGGTCCAGAGCAAAATGCTTACTGTTCTCTGGTCTTTGCCTACATCAGCACATTTATTATTATTATTGATTTATTGTATTATTTATTCTACTTTTCTGCTTTGTTGGTTTTCCCTTTGGGATGCTGAAAAACTCAGCACATTTAAACATCCTGTCTGTAAAATGGCACTTGAAGTGGGTACTGACCTTCCAATCAGCCTGAAAGGAAATATTTTATGGGAATGTAGAACCAGTTTGGGTTGGAAGGGACCTTAAAGAGCAGCTTGTTCCAACCGCCTGCCATGAGCAGGGACACCTTTCACTAAACCAGGTTGCTCAAAGCCTCTTCCAATGGGCTTTGAACACTTTCAAGGATGGGGGATCCACAACTGCTCACAGGGCAACCTGTGCCAGTGCCTCACCACCCTCACAGCAAAGAAATTCTTTCTAATATCCAATCTAACCCTGCCTCTCAGTTTGAAGCCATTGCCCCTTGTCCTGTCAGCCCACAGACTTGTCCAAAGTCCCTCCAGCTCTCTTGTAGCTACTTTAGGCACTGGAAGCTGCTCTAAAGTCTCCCTTGGAGCTTTCTCTTCCCAGTTTCCATGGATCACCCTCTGCAATAGCCCAGACCATTCCTGGGGTGGCTGCTGACCCAGTGTGTTGTTGATGCTCAGTGTCCGGGTTGCACAGCAGATTTTTCCCTTCAGTCCCTTTGCTTTTCGGAATGGGTGGGTTGGGTGGGACAGCATGGGATGGAAGGGAGGGATGTGTCAATATGACTCATGTGCACCTGAGACATGAGTGTTATGCTGCAGCCTGGGTCACCCCAGGTTAAACCTCATGAAACGAACTGGCCTGAAGAGAGATTTACAGCACCAAATCCCATCCTGACCCTGAAGATGGATATTCATATTTCACTCAACAGGGATATTTACCTACTTAGGAAAAAAAAAAAAAAAAAACAAAAAAAAAAAACAACAACACTAAGTGCTTTCTTCCCAGGCATGTTTTTGTCTGACAGTGTGTGTAATCCTAATCCCTTGGCAGGGCTAAACCAGAGCTGGAGTGGGCAGGTGCCTGGCACAGGGAGGGAGGGCGTGCCTGATGGGCACTGGGCTGAAGAAGGGCTGGAAACATCAAACAAAGTGGCTGGGGTAGGAGAAGGAGAGGAAGAGTTGGTGTAGCTAAAAGGGACCTGGGTCCCTCACCCTGCTGATTACAAAGGCTACACGTCTTGGGTCAGAGGCTGAGATGTGGGAGAGCTCAGGTCTCGCTCTGAGGAAGACCATGGTGAGCTGGAGGTGGTTTGGAAAGGGCTGGAGAATGCCATTGTATTGGTTCTCCATCTGGGACCTGGGCACAGGATCCTCCCCAGCATTGTCCTCCCCAGATACTGAGCTTGTCCTATTTCTAATTTAGAAAAGGAATGACAAAGGAAGAAGGAACCAGTTTATATTTTCCCGAGAAAAGCCAGTCTCGTGCACTCTTCCCCCAGCCAGGCAGGATTAAATTGCAGCTCTGGGTATATACAAACATCCCCTTGTTTTCTCAGCACTGAGCTGGTCGAGGGGGCTTAAAGGTCATTACTGAAGTTTAGGTTGATTTGGTAGCAAAAGGGTGACTCAGAGAACAAGTTCAGGTTATGTTATCACAGGATTATGCAGAGTTTTAGACTAAAATCTTCTTTAGAGTCCTTGGGCCTTAGCCAGATGTCAGATTCCCCTCTGAGCATCCACCCAGTGGGGCTCAGCTGTGATAAGGCACCTCTCCAACAAAATGGCTTTTACTGTGGACAAATAAGCTGAACCCTGAATACCATAGAAATGCAAAAGACATTGGGCTGGGTGTAGCCCATGACTCTACTTGAGAGGTCTCAGGGTGGAGGGATTTTTTGTTTGAAAACCCATTAAAGTCCTCCAGCTTGAAGGGGTTTAATTTGGCCCCTAAATTGTTAAAATTTGCTGAAGGATGAGCAGCAACTGCTGGGAATTGCCTGCTCATGTTTAATGCAGCATCTGGGAACCCGGGAACTGGGCTTAGTGCACTGTCACTCTGGAAGAGCACCCTTCACATCCATGACAGTGCAAGGGTGGAGTGGAGGAGAAGCAGCGAGGTCTGCTCTGCTTGATCAGGGCTCTTCTCCCAAAATCAACCTGCTTATCTTCCCGCATTCATGTCCATCCTCCTTCTCTGCCCTTCACCCTTCTCCTGGAGCTGAAGCCTTCCATGCCTTCTCTGGGATCAATAACCCCATGGGGACCATGAATAAATGTCTTTGCTCTGCATTAAACGAGAACACCCAAAATTTCAGCCTTTTCTGGCAGCCCTGGGTGATGGTGAACTGAATCTAAGCACTGGCTTTTGCCAGCATGTGTATGCTGTACAACTCTTTAAAATGGCTTAATCTGGGAAATACTGTAATCCCTCATCTGACTTCACACGCAGAGGAATCCAGGTGGCATTTTGCAGTGCCAGCAACAATCCTGTTATCCCATACGCATGTTTTAAACTCCCTTCAGTTTGTTGTCCCTTGAAAAGATGAGCCCGTCAGCTCAGCAATTGGCAGTGCTAAAGAAAGGGGAAGTTTTAGAAAATCAAATTCTTTGCAGGAAAGAGGGAAAAAAGCAAGGCACCAGCCAGTCTGTGAGGTCTGAAATGTGTTAGCCCAGGCATAGGGCAGCACCGTGGAGCCTCTTTTCCCCGACTGCTTGGGGATCCTGGTGGGAAGCAACCTGTAAAGAAATGATGTATCCATGTAATACCACGGCTATTTTGCTGGACGGCAAACAAGCTAGCTACTCAGCCCCCTGGAGAGATGAAAATAGCATCTCTGTGCACTGGTCTTTGCACTGGAAAATATTTGAAATATTTTCAGAAAAAAAATAATAGGAAAAGGCAGAGTTATGTTTAGTAACAGCAGCCGATTGGGTCCCCGAGCTGGAAGACAACGTGGGTGAGTGTAATTTCAGAGCTCTGAAAGACACGTGCCATGCACCAGGATTCAGGTTAGAGCTCCAAGAAAAGGACATGAGGAAGAGCACTCTGTGGAGGACAAGGGATCTGTGCTTGGCAGGCTGGCTGAGTTTGGGGCCAGGGTGGCTGCAGTGGGGACACAGAGTGCTCCTGGCCCTGGCAGCAACCCCAGGACACATGGGTAAAAAGTGGGCAGTCACTGGTGAGGTGGTGGTAGTACATCCCTACCCAGTGGCCAGTAGAGTCCTCAGCCCTCTGATTCTCATTAACATCATTCATATTTTATACTTTTTTCAGGCCTAATGATACAAGAATGCTGGAGGCTCATAAATAATGTCTGCTGGTGTGAGACTGCAGTAAAGAGTAACCAACTTTCTTCTGGGTCAAGTGAATGGCCCCATCCACAGCCCTTGGTTGTTTCCAACTCAACTTTGCTTTCTGTGATTAGTTCCTCACCATACTTTATCATTGTCCTTTCATTCCTCCACCATTGCCTTCTCAATCCCCCATCATCATCATCCTTCCAATACTCCATCATCTCCTTCTCCAGTCTCCATCATTGTCCTTCCTATCTTTCATTGCTGTCCTCTCCATCCCCCATTATAATCCCTTCCATCCTCCATCACTTTGTCATCCTTCATCACTATCGGCCACCACCCTCTCCTTGTGCTGGGTGGCTCTGCCAAATCCCAACATCCCCAAGGAGCTGCCAGCCAAGTGTCTCTCTGCACGTGACCTGAAATTCAGGGATTTCTCTTGGACTCCTTTAGAGATAAAAGAACTTGAGAGCTCATGTTTGGTTCCCTAGCAACAGTCCTTCTTCTAATTTCTGATTTTCTTTTTGGGGGATCCTTCACATGTTGTGCTCTGGTTTAGAGAAACACTCCATCCCTGGAGCAAGGGAGAACCCAGGCAGGCAGACAGTGCCAGCGTGTGTGTGTGGCACAGCTGGGGACAGACAGGGCTTGGAGATGAGCACCCCTGAAATGAATTCCAAGACCCACAGCTCTTCTTTTGCAAACAAAATCCTTCATTTTTAAAAACAAATGGCATTTGTGAGAGTGTGTAACCGCGGGCAAATATCTGCCAGTTCCTTCCCTGTGGGTGCTGGGTGCCGATGTAAAGTCAAAATATCAGCAAAATTATGATGGTGAATGGGGAACCATGCTCTCCATGACTAATGGGGGATATTCCATGTGCACAGGAGAAGTTATTAAATAAATCACCCGTGAACATCTCAGAGCAGATTACTGCAAGTAAAAACAATTATGTACTTAAACAAGGAGGAGAGGAATTTTAAAGGCATATTTGAAGTTAGTTTAAAAGTGATCCACTACTTGGAGGGGAGTTTTCCTCACAGGGGTGGGGAAGGAATATGTGTCATTAATGGTTAAGGCAGCTTTTTACTGGAAATGGTGGGTTTAGGCTTTGTGGGTTTGGGTCAGGCAGGGAATGCTTTCCATGGAGAAAATAAATAGACCTCTCATGAAGACAAATATTTTTAGGGCCCTTTAGGTCAAACATTAGGAAAATTCTCCCAATATTATTTAGAAGGGAATATTGCAAAACCCAAAATACTTCAGGGCTTTTCAGTGTGGTATCCACCCAAAAACCTATCACTTGCTGAGCAGGGAGAGGAGATGGACACATCTCCTTGTGGTCCCCAACTTCACTGGATTCACCAGCACCACTCTATGCCCTCAACTGCCTCAAACCTAGGGGCAAATGCAACATGCACAGGCAGTAAAAGCCAATCCATAAATGCCAACTTGGGACCATTTTTCTGGCAGGAAACAAACACTCCCAGGTCCCACCAGTGCAGCTGCAGGATAGGACATGCCTCAGGGAAAAGCCCGGCTGCATTTCACAGAGCTCCTTTGCTTTTCCACAGCTTTTAGATTTTTTTTTTCTAAGCAACATAATGGAATTTAATACAAAGCTATATCCATGCTGGAAATTTCTTTTGCAAGTAAAAGCCTGCCAAAAACGTATGATTTAGCTCTTTCAAATTTCTAAATATACATTTGCATGCAAATTTGTAACTTGAAATTATAAATTGAAATGTGCATTTCCCCTTTGCTGATGTTAGGAGTGTTTTCCTGAACTGAGAAATGTTATCCTCATTATTTGACCAAAACGTGCAAGAATTTCATTGCCTATAGAATAAATGTTCTTGTTATTTAAGGCATATTGAAAAAAGCTCTTGATACTACTTTCTTGGCTTCATTTCACAACAAATGCATCATTTCCAATGACTGGCATGGAGCAGGAGATGAATTTAAAGTGTGTCTAAATCTAGTTGGTTTATTCCCAGCACGGGTGTAGACATGGCCAGTCAAGCCGAGCGGAGGCAGCTGCTCCCCATGGTGGGGGCTGAGCCCAGTGTGGGACAGGTCATGCTCCTTTCAAGGGCTCCTGCACCTTCCAGATCAGGCTTTGCCCCTTTGCTTTACATTTGAGCCCAGAAGGAGTGAGGATGCCTGGCCTTTTGTCCCCTGTGCCCATCCCTGCACGCAGTGGTGCAGTTTGGCGCCCACCTCTCCCTGAGTGCACATGATGATGGTTCAGCCCTTTATGCCCACGTGCAATTCTGTGGGGTTTAAAATGCAATCCCCCCTGAAAGCTTCTCCTTTTGGATTTAACATCCCAGAAACTCCCATCGTCCCTTTTTGTGAGCAGGGGTGTTCCACACCTCCATGCTCTTTCATGTGTCCAAGGGTGATGCTCCAGCTCCCCAGGTCCTTGAGCAACCTGCTGTCATGGTTTGCAATTCAGCTCTGTCCTCAAATCTCTTCTCACTCTGCATAAAATTGTACATCCCCTGGGGCATATTGCCTGATCTCATTTGCTCTATTCCCACCTACTCCTCCTGGAACCAGGGTCAACACCTTGGGAAAGGAAAATCCACCCCCCCAGGCATCACATCCTGTCCTAAGGGTGGTCGCTGGGCTTGCAGCAGCAGCAGCCCAAACTCCCACCTGGAGCTGTGCCAGGCAGCAAGCACAGAAGGATGCTCCAGGTGTTAAGCACAGCACTATTTTGATCCCTTCGTTGTGGGAAAATTGCTTCAACAATCTTTTTCCAGTGTAAGCAAAGCTAGAGTAATTACCGTGGAAAAAAAATTTAAAAATCAAATGTTAACATTTCTCTGAAAAAGGTCTCATGATGATTAAATATTTCAATGGGTTCCTCTTTAGTAATGCAAAACTAATCAACTTCCAGATGATATTTAAAAAGCAGAGAACGGTGTATGGCTTAATATCCTAATTTCAATAGGCCAGGGTTTAGAAGACAGCTAATTATAAAATAATCCTTTTATGTTGTGTAAAACATCATTTTAAAGCAGATACTCACTACAAACACAGGGTTTCCTTATTGCTGGAAGTAATTAGCTGGGTGCTGACTTAGCATGTGAATGTGTGTGTGAAGCAGCTCTCAGGTTGGGCTAAGATGATGGAGCTGGGTTTGGGGTGAAATATCTCCTCTATGGGCTTGTACTGGGGTCCATTTGGCCCCAAAGGGTGTTTTGGCAGCACAGAGTCTCACTGTGCTCAGGTACACCTCCATCCCTCTCATTTGGAAAGAGGGATGGAGACATACCTGAGCCTACAGCCAGAGCACAGCCTGGGGAGAAGACAGGGTGATCAATGCCACCAGAACAGGCAGCACCATTGCTGGCAAGACACACAGCCAGGCAGTGCCTCTGAAACCCCACAGCACCCCGTGCAGGAGCTGGCTGGGCAACAGGGTACCCCATTTCTGTTGTTTCACAGCCAAGGTCTCACTTCCGTGGAACCCCCTCCAGCTCCAACAACAACCAATAATTAATTGAGTCATAATAAAGCCCTGCTCTGGGGCATACCCACCCTTCCCAAGGGCTTTCCACCAGCAAGAAATTTTCACCATTTTTTTCAGCTTTGTGGCTCCAGTTTGCCTCATGAGAGCAGTATAAAGCGATGGGAACCAGCACTGGGAGCAGTACTGAGCCAAAATGAATTAACCTGGAATTTCCCTCCGGGAGCTGGTGGGAAAATATCCCCAAATGACCCCAAACATCAAGTCAGTTCAGGGATTTAAGGGGCTGGATGGGATCAGCACAAGGGAAGAATTGTGAAGGGCATCACACAGGGCAGGCACAGAGGCAGCGCAGCTTCGGCCTGTGCCTTGAATTATAAACACTATGGAGTATATTCAGGCACATTTGGCTCCTGTCAGACTGGTAAGCACCACAGCACAGCGCGTTTGGCAGGGGGCTGCTCCCTGGAGCATGAGGGGGGATTTGTTCTGATCCTGCCACATAAAATGGGGATCTGCTGAGCTGCCAGTGCTGCCCCCACCCCTGCCCGCCCCAGGGGTGAGGGTGCCCATCCAGGGCTAGTGGCAGAGGCTGCAGGGATATCACTCCTGCCTTTCCCACGCAGTTACAGCACATGCATATTTCATGGCAAATAATGGGATTTTGCTGTCGATACCACTCCCAGATTTCTTTCCACCCTGCTACGTTTTCAGGTTAAATAAATGTAAGTCTTTGGGATCACTCCAGCTCCAGGGGAAGAAGCTTTCCCAGTGCGTTGGCAATGTCCCATGATAGTGGCCAGTGCTGGCCAGTTGCAGGTGTGTGAGGGCTCAGGCTTGCCTGGTGCAAATCCCAATCCTGGTAACTCGTCTCTGTGAGCCCACACAGGGCTCCAAGTGCCAGCTGCAGCCTGAGTGGGGGTGTTTGCCCTGCAGTTGTCCTCATCTCTGCTGGCAGCCTATGGCTGAGAGGCATGGGGACAGGGATGGGGAGCCTTGGCATCACCCATGACTGTGAGCATCCCTTTCTGAGGGGTGGGAGAGCAAATTTCTCCAAACATCCTCCCCACTGTCCCAATCCACTAATAGCCTGGTAATCCTCTTATGGGGGTCAGCCTGGGGCACCCACAGAGCCTTTGTGTAATGCTAGGGAGGAGAAATGTGTTTTCACTGCTGTGGCAAAAGGTCAGTGCTTGCTGGCTGCCACTGCTCCAGGACAAGGACGGGGCCCACTGCTGCCTTGTGCCTGTGGCTGCTCCCAACACATCCCAGCTACAGATGTGCTGGTCCCTGCCATCACCACCCTTTCAGGGAACTTCCCTCACAAGGACATCCCCATTTGGGCAACCCCTCATCTTGGCAGCCTATTTTGGGACCTGTAAGCGGCGCGTTCTGCCTTGGCTCTATTAATATCCTTCCCAGCCTCTCCGGATGGTTAAGCTCCCGTTTAATGCTGGGCTGGTGCCAAGGGAGCCTCCAGGAAGATGAGGATGGTTTGGCAGCTGTTTGGGGTCTCCAGCCCCAGTGAAGCTTCAGGACATGCCCAAGCCCCTTTAGCCCCTGTGGCTCGGTGCACCAAGTCCTGCCCCTGCTCCCTGATCTCACTGCCAGCAGTACAGCATCTGGCAGGATCAGGATTGCTGAACTGGTCCTGTTGCCTAAAACAGTCCCCCTAAAACAGCTACTTTTCTCTGCAGGTAGAGGAAAATGAAGTGCAAACCCCAGAGCAGCATGGATTTTATGGCAACATCAGGAAGCAGTTTGGAGCTGACTGCTAGCAGATGAAAAATCAGTTTTCCACCATATTCCAAATGCTGCCAGTTGGTGACATTGTTGATGAGTCATAAGGAGACACTTTCCCCAGTGATGCTACCACAGCCATGGACACACTCTGAGACATGATCTCAGTATGTGGGGCTCCCCACCGCAAAACCCATACCCAGTCAGACCCTTTCCAGGAGGGCAGGAATTTGTTCTTTTTTTTTTATTTTTATCTGCAAGACATTACAAGTGCCAGCTTGAGGCCTTATTTATATTTTTTGCAGGAGCTGTGCTGGTTGCACATCCCTCCTCAGGCCCCTGGGTCAGCACAGGCAATGCTGCAGCCCAGGAGAGGCTTTGGGGGGTGTCAGCCCCCCAGGCATGCAGTGGGGTTGTCACCAGCTTTAACATCCCCAGCAAATGAGCTACTTCATGTCAACATATTTGTTTCTTTTCGGTAATGAGGCAACTTCATTTCCACAGGCTGCTCAAACAGCGCGCAGCATCTGATTATTAAAAATGCTGCTGGAAGCCAGCCCACAACCTACTTAGGCATTAATCTTCCTTGACAGATGCTGACGAGGAATCGCTCCAGCAGCCGGGACCAGCTCCCCTGCCCAGCGCGCTTCATCCCTTAAAAGCTGGGTATTATCCCCGTTACCACTGGCAGGAGCTGGTGGTGGATACCACGTCGCCAGGAGAGGTTGAGCTGGGCGAGCAGCAGGACAGACATCCCGGGCAGGACAGACATCCCCGGGCAGGACTGACGGCCGCTCGGGGCTGCACAGAGCTGGGTGTGCTGGCAGCGAGTGGTGTGGGAGATACTCCGGCACCGGGCAGTGTTACTGAGTCATGGCACCGTGGGGTTCCTATTTTTTTTCTCACACAGAAATAGGCAGAGTCATGTCAAGTCAAACACTTCATAAATTCCTGTTTTGTTCATTACATATTTTTAGGAGGGGAAAAAAAAAACCCCAACGTTTTTTTCCCCCCAAGTCAGAGTCTTTCACACTGGTTGTCTCAGGATTTTACACTTTTTCTGTACTGACATTTCCTCACCAAAAGTACTCCAGTGAAATTTAAAGAAGCAATTCAGGCTCCAAAATGAAGTATTTCACCTTTTCTCACATCAAGCCCGACTGAACTTTTTCTATCTCCATTTCTGCCAAAAAACTCCTTTGCTGATGGTTTTTCTTAACTCATGGTCTGGAGAAACCCATCCGGGTTGCTGCTCTCCTGTATGCTCCGCAGTGCATGTATTTGGGGTGCAAATATAATACATGAGCAACCAAGTAATCACCCAGATAGGATAAAAATACATATTTCTGGTGTTCACTGGGGCATTTTGTAATTCGAGATGTCTCAGCAGTTTCAGTGAGCCACTGTTAGAGACAGAGAAAAACCCAAGGAATATTATCCCAGTGTTTGAGTGGAGCTGTGACACCTCCCAGAGCAGGAGCTGGTGGGGAGTGCGCTGGTGCGTGGGCAGGCGTGAGCTGCGCTCCCAGATTGTGGGTGCTGGCACAAAGGCACAAGCGTGGGGTTGCTGTACTCGCCCTCCCACCTGCTGCCTGAGCCCTGATAAAAAACCCCAAACCACGAAAAAGCCCCAAAGGAAGCCAGGCAGGTGGTGGGGACAGCACTTGCAGGGATATCCACCTGCCAGCATGAGCCAAAGGGTCCTCTGGCTTGCTTAGGCAGTGGAGGCGCACAGATGTGAGCAAGGCCACTGGGAGAATTGATGGCAGGATCAGGTCCATCTCTGGCTGCAGTCTCCCTTTTCTGGGAAAGCAGATGTGAGGAAATCAGACTGGGTCTGGCACGTCTGTGGAGCTTTTCTTGCTCTAATTGCAGGGTGGATGGAGAAAGGCAGATCCCTCACTAGCTTCCAGGGCCCTTGGGACAAGATTGTGGCCACGTCAGCCCATTCAGCCCCATCTGCCAAAGTGACCAAGCACCGTGAAGCAAAGCTGTGAAGGCTCGGGTACTCATTGCATTCTCTTTGCTGCCTCCGAATTATTTTTAGCAGCTCGATCCTGGGAGAATGGCGAGAAGCCAAGGCAACACGTGGCGAGGTTGGGTCCATCTCCAGCCCAAGGGCTGCTGGTGCTGCCGTGCACTCGCAGGGGCTGCAGAAAATGTTCCAGGACTTGGGGGCTGGTGGCACTGGAAGGAGTGGGTGGCCTTGCCAAGGTACAGCAGGCGCCAGCCAGACCCAGTCGGGCAGATAGAGCAGGACCGCTGTGTCCCCAGGGCTTATCAGACCTTGGGAAACTTCCCCTCCCTCCAGCTGGCTGCTTGCTGGCTGCGGTTTTGCCACCCTACTCCTTCAACCAACACCCACATAATGTTACAGGTCACTGTAACCCATCAGGTTTAACTTTTCAACAGACGAGTGCAAATTAAACCAGTTTCCCTGCTTCACTCCAAATTGCTACGATGTCCTCATAGCCTCAGCATCCTTTGTAAGTGACTTTTCTCAGAGAAAAATGAAATAAAACCAAGTGTCTTATATGTAGTGGGTCCCATCCAGTCATGTTCCCCACCACCACCCCTTGCAGGTGCTGGGTCCAGCAGCTACTCCAGGATATCCTGTGGCCCAGCTGGATCTGGGGAACAATGAGCTGGGCATCTCCTGGCCACCCGCATCCGGTGGGGTGAGAGATGCCAGCGGGCTCTTTCCCATCTCTCTACCCTCGCCTCTGGCTCCAGCCCCTTCCCTGGGGTACAGTGGCACCTGAACCACAGCTGCAGCTCCTTCAGCACCCAAATTTCCATCCAGAGGCTCTTGCTTCCCTCTTCAGTGAGCAGAGGCAGCTCTCCCTCCCTCCTTCCTGTTTTGTCCAAAAACAATTGCAATTAATTAGGAGGTTGGCTTCGTGCTCAGCCAATGTCAGGGAAATTACCAGCTGCATTGCATTTCTTTCTCTCTTTCCTCTGTCTGCCATGAGCCCATGGGTGCTGAGCAGTCTGGGGCTGTGGGGATGTTCTGGTCTCCCCGTGTTGCTCCCTTGGCCATGCCTCTGCTTCCTGCCGCAGTCCTGTCCCTTTTCAGGAAACCACTGCTTTGCTTCCAGTTTCTCTAGCCCAACTTCCTCCCTTTCTCCATCATCATGTGCCACACAATCACTGAGGCAACTATAGCACCAAATAAATGCTCTATAGCTGCCTCAGGAGTGGAGGATTAACAGAATTCTGGAATGGTTTGGACTGAAAGGGTCCTTAAAGCTCATCTCATTCCAACCCTCTGCAGCTGGCAGAGACACCTTCCACTAGACCAGGTGGAAGGAGCATTTCTTGATGGAAGATCAGGCTGGGAAGTGGCAGCTCCTTTTCCAGATGAAACAGGTGAATTTGGGGTAAGTGTAGAGCTACCCTTAGATGTGCTTTTGGTTCACCTTGGCAAAGTACCAGGGATGTCTGCAGGAGCAGTGGCCTGGGAAGTTATATCGGGGCCTATGGAGGAGCTGTGCCTTCCCAGGAAATCTTCCCTCTGCCTAAGTTACAAGCTGAAAATGAAGTACTCCCCTTCTGACAGAGCAAATCTTTTAACACCATGAGAAAAAAAGTAATTCCAAGCCCAGACCATATTTGCCATAAATTTTGCAGCACGGAAAATTTCCATCAGCCTGGCAGGTGCAACACAAACACCACTCACTATGTGCCTGATTGCCTTCCTGATTGATTTACAGGCCAGAGGCATCACTTCTTGTCACCTGTGGATGCTCTGTCACCCACTGAGTGCAGCTGGCAGCAGCTCCTTGGTGACATTGACTCTGTGGCTGCCAGCTGGGATGTAGGGTGCTCTCCCTGGGTTTTCCTTTCAGGGAGACCCTTGTCACCCAAAATCTCTGCCCACAAGGCTTGTGCAAGGGAGTAAGTGGCTGGGTTGAGCCGGAGCTACCACGGCATGGTGCAGAGCATAGCCTCTGAAAGCTGGCTGAATGAAACACTCCAAGCAAGAAGTATACCCAAAGAATATCCAAAGTACATCCTAGGAAGACAAACATCAACACAAGCTCCCCATGTATCTCGTGTGTGCACGACTGAGCTGTGACAAACCCTGCTTTGCCCCATGAATGTACATACCTGCACACACGTGGCTGTTCTCAGGGTTTGTAAGACCAGAGCTGGCAAGCTTTGGGTTTTATTTATTTTTGCTCCTGGCCTATAGAAAGATAAACCTATAAACTCATGATGTTTCTTGCGGGGAGAAGTTTCTGCTGCCGGCCGGTTCGCTTTTGCCGGTACATGCTGCCCCCTTGAGCATCTCGCAGGAGGAGCCGGCTCTGCCCGCAGCCCAGCCGGCCCCACCGCCTGCCTCCTCCAGCTGCAGCAACAGCCTCTCTGGCTTCTTCTATCACTCAGCAGCACTTGCTGCTGGCATGTTAATTCGGCTATTAAAGAAGAAATCCCATCAGAATGCACACTCAGCTACATGAGCTGAGGATGGGGAGCAGGAGCAGCTGATGGCTGCAGGAATAGCAGGAGCTGTGTGACAGCAGCCAAAAGCCAGTGTGTGACAACCACAGCACAGACTTGGAATGCATTTAGAAAAATCCCAAGCAGATTACTGTGACATTACTGGAGTGTCTCATATGCTAACCAAGCATTGCAATGTCTATCCATAGGGTAAATCAAGGGGTGTTTATAACAGTGTGAGGGCACAGGTGATGGTGCAGGACAGATGTGCAGTGCCCACAACCCCACCAACCCCAGACCCAAAGCTGCCATATTCCCAGCACTGCTCCATTGACTCTACAAGCTTGGAACCAAATTATGGGGCTCTGTGGCTGGGAATCAATTTCAATTCCCTTTCCAGCCACTGAGAGCAGCTCCTGGAGGTAGGAAATCACCAGAGGGCTGGGATCCTGCATCCGTCCTCCCTGGTGATGCTTCACACTGCTGCTGCTGCTATTAATCACAGCTGCAGTAATGAAGTTAATGATCTGGGATCTCTTCTAATTATGTCTTCTCCAAACACAGGTCGGCCTCTGCCTTCACTGAGGGGACTCAGCGTGGGTGATTCAAACTCTGCAGGCTGCTGAAGGCTCAGATCTCTAAATCAGCTTCAGTGTACAGGATGGCCTCAGCTGAACTCCTGTGTTTCCCCCAAGCAGGCTGACCAGCAGCAGACAGTCTTGATCACAGAGCATTTCAAATGAGACTTCTATTTGTGTAGAAGTTTTAATAGAGTGGTTTGCAAACTTGGGTGTCGGATTACAATCCAGGGCCCTCTGCAGTACTTTGAAGCAATGGCCTTGGGGATGGCAGAGTCACTCTCATATGGGGAAGATTTGGGGTTACATTGCTTAGGAAACCTGGAGCCTGGCTGTGGGGTGTGCTTGCTTTGCTAACAGCTGGCACTCAGGTTTCTAAAAGAAACCAAAATAGGCTTCATTTTTATCTTTACACACCAGCCCTGGGACTCCTCACGAGAGATGTTTAGTTTTTGTAGCCACAGGAGATGAAAGCTGGTCACAATCCATTGCATTCCCCAGCACATCCAGCTCTCGCAGCATCCCAAACACACAATTTTTAGAACACAGTGTGAAGATTTCAAGTTTTCAAGGGCAATGCTGGCCCACACTTCTGGAAGCTGATCAGGTGCCTCAAATGACAAAAGCATCATTATAACTCTTGAGGGGAAAAGCTGAATGGCGTCATGCTGAATGACGCTTTCATTTCCTTCGTGTTTGCCAGCCTTTTACAGAGCAGCGTTGAGTTGCTCAGACGTTTAAGACACCACAAGAGGTGGCTCTTAATAGAGCTGAGGACTTTGATTCTGGTTTGCCGACACCAGATTAATTGCAGCTCTGAATGCGCATGGGGAGGAGCACTGCTTGCTCCTCGGGGTAAAAGCAGCGTGTTTGTACAGAATGCCTTTATAAACTCCTGGGGGGTTGAGGTTGGTTTGGCATTATTTTCCTCCCTTTCCCCTATTCTTCATATTTGAGCACTAAATCAACACCATATGATGTCTGGTTCATTTTCTCATTAGAGCTACTCCGTTGACTGTATAACTTCCCAGCATCACGTTGCAGCACTGCTACTTCTCAGATGACACCCCAGCAGCCAAAGTTTGTGTGTCTGAGCATCCAGGCTCTGCTTTCCACAGGGAAGAGAAACAATTTGTCCCCTGGGAGTTTCTCTGGATCCCAGGAGTCTGAGGGAGAATGACATGAAATCACAGAATTTTAGAATGGCTTGGGTTGGAAGGGACCTTAAAGATTATCTCATTACAATCCCCTACCATAGGTAGGGCCACCTTCCACTAGACCAGGCTGCTCAAAGCCCCATCCAGCCTGGCTTTGAACACTTCCAGGGATGGGGAATCCACAACTGCTCACTGGGCAACCAATCTCACAGGGAAGCTCTTCCTAATCTCTAATCTAACCCTGCCCTCTGTCAATTTGAACCCATTCCCCCTTGTTCTGCCACTCCATGCCCTTGTCCAAAGTCTCTCTCCAGCTGTCTTGTAGCCCATTTAGGTGCTGGAAGGGGTTCTAAGGTCTCTCTATAGTCTTCTCTTCTCCAGGATGGACAACCTCAGCTGCCTCAGTATGTCTCCATAGCAGAGGTGCTCCATCCCTTGAAGCATCTTTGTGGCCTCCTCTGGACTCACTTCAACAGGAACATGCCCTTCATATGGTGGCGTCCCAGAGCTGGGCACAGGACTGCAGGGTGGGTCTCAGCAGAGCAGAGGCGAGCTGCACTCTCCTGAGGTGGCTGGAGCCATCCCAGCAGACACACTGGTGCATAACACCACAAGTATTGAGACATCTGCACTGCGTGCATTAATCCTACATTCAAAACCCTGCTCAGATTAGGAGTGGGTACATGGAATTGGGATAGAACATATGAAAACAGTGAATAAAATACTGAGAGGGAAGGGAGACAATGTTTTGTTTCTAAACTGCAAAGTTTCCCTCTAAATTTTGTAAATGAATTCCAAAGAGTGTCTGATCAGCCATTGAACACAGTCCAGAACCCCGGCTGAGCTGTCGCCATCCGGGTCCAAGCCACATCCCTCTTTGGAAAAGAAGCCCTTACTAACATGTTAGTAAACAATATTCAGCACTGGAAAAAAATTATTTACAACTCAGCGGGGAACAGCCCAGACATTAAAGCCCAGACACTTTTAAATTCTGTGGGATGCAGCGGGGAAACGTTTTCTCAAAGCCCAGTAGGACCAGTGGGAGCGCTGGGGTGCCGGGCTGGATCCCGGAGCATCCCGGAGCATCCCGCAGCATCCCGCAGCATCCCGGTGCCCGCAGTGCCGCGGGGCGCCGCCAGGGGGCGGGCGCTGCAGCGCTGCCCGGTCCGGCCCCAGTGTTAATTGGCTTTTTAATGCAATTAATGTGTAATTAATGAGCCCCCCATGGCTGTGCCGGGGCGGGCGGCTTGGGGCCCACGCGTGGCCGTGGATGCGTGCAGCTGAGCCGGGCTGTGCCCGCGGTTTTCTCACTTGCTGGACAAGGGGTGTTTCTTAGGGGTTTTGGGACCTGCTCTCCCACCCCACATCAGTCCCAGTGCTGGAGCAAACAGCACGCCTGTCCCAGCCTATGCAGCAGAAGCGCTGCCGGATCCACGGTCCCACCGGGAATCTCTTCCATGGCTTTATTCTTCCTCGCTGGGACTTCTGAAGTGCAGACCTTGGGAATGAACTTCGGCCTTTGGACAGAAACGTCTTTGCTGGGATGAGCTCAGTGGGACCCTGCTGTGGTCCTCAAGAGTCTGGCTGGGCTAAAGGAGCATGTTCGTCTCTGGGACTGTGTTTTCCTATCAGCTGTCCCCATTGTACCATGCTTTCTGTCCCCACCGGACAGGATCATCTCTCATCCCAGACACAGATTTTGCTCCTGATGTGGTTTCCAGGCAGAAGCATTGGCTGTGTCCAGGAAAGCCAGGTGTGTGGTACACACATCTGCCCCGTGTAATAGGTAAGGGCACAGGTTTGCAAATCCTTCCCTAAATGAGAAAGATACATGGCTTATAAATCCCCCATCAGGGCAAAGTCCCAAAGTGAAGTCAACAGCAGAACTTTAACTTTTTTCATTATTATTATTTTTAATTCATGGATAAATGTTTATTAGTCAAGCCACCCCCCTCCTCCCTCTCTCTGGGAGAGGCTGACCATGGGCAGCAAAGCCTGGATGGTGATGACAGCAAGAGGGCTTGCAGAGGTCACCACTCCAAATCTCAGTGCCCTCTTATTCCTGATGCCACTGGTGGGAGTCATGGTGGTTGTTACCCATTATGGTCATCCCTGGTGCTGGCAGGGACAGGTACCAGCTCCTTTCAGAGTTCAGGATATTTTAACAGCAATGAACACTGGCTGCCAAACCAAAATGAGAGGGGAGGACAGGGAAGGAGAGGAGCCTCCCCTTGGGAAGCATAGGGGCCAGCTCTCCTGCACACCTTTTATATTTATGGCATGTTTCTGCTGCCTTTAAGCCATAAATTTTGTCAGTGACTGTCCCTTGGTGCCTCTCTGAGATCCCCTGTCTGGGATTTACTGCTCAACTTTGCAACAGAGAAATACAGCACTGGCTACAACTCACGGTGCTGGACCTGCCAGCCCTGAGTGCTGGGATGCTTTCCCAGCTTGCCCTCCAGCAGAGCCTGGCCTCGGGCACCACTGTGTTTTATTTAAAGCCCTGTTTTGCTGCATTGCCACAGGTCTTCAGGTCGGGATCTCCTGCAGTGACAAGTCTTCGGGCTGAGCAAAGGGCCGGTGCCCTGCGGGCGAGCGGGACTGTCCTCGGGGGCAGCCGGCAGACGCCGCGGGCACAGGAGTGTGCGATGGTATCGCGTGTTGCTGTTGGGTTTCATGAGCCACGTACAGGTTTAGGCTTCCTGTCCTCTTTGATATTATGGAGCCCATTAAAGTTTCACATCTCATGTTATGAAATATGGCACACGTCAGGGGTTTTTTTCCTCCTTCCTGGGCTCCTCTCAGCTTTCAGCTCACAGCCTGTGAGTTTCAGCAGCCCTTCCGCCCAGCATCATCCTGGAAGGGCTGGTACCCATCACATCACTCCCTGCTGATGGTCTCCTGGGAGCTGGCTGTCCTTTCCAACCCTTCTGCCCTCTGCTAAGCCTGGCTGTCCTCCCCAGCAGCTGAGACCAAACCCTCTCACTACATGAGTGCCCACCCTACATGCATAACTGCTCTGCTTTTCCTCCCACGTTTAATCTGAGATGATTTTGCCCATGGAGTGATCCACCCTCAGGGTTTTACAGGATCAGCCTGGCCCTCTGCCACCCCCAGGCAGGGCAGGAGGGAGTTTCCCAGCTTCTCCCCAGGAGCAGGATGGCCTCAATGTCAGGGCAGTGGGCATGGTGGGAGACAGGGCACTCCCACAGCATGCACAGCCTGGCGCTATCAGCCTTGGAATCTCCAGCTGCATCTTCCGTGGGGGATTTATCTCCACCAAATCTGCAAATCATAGCATGTAATTTTCCCTCCTCCTAGTCCGGGGGAGGGTTTGTGGCCAGCGCAGAGCAGACAGATATTTGAGGCTGGGAGCAGGGAGCCTGCTGTGCCATGTTCACAGCCAGCCCCACAGGGCAGCCTTGCCAGTGCCGGCCACGGCAAGATCAAAGATGCTGTTTGCCACCAGGATCTGTCCTTGGCAGCCACTGGCTTCCCACGGTAGCTGAGTGTCTCATCTCAGTGAGAGGAGCCATTCAAGGTCTAGATGGAGAGGAAAGATGGATTCTGTATTTCACCAGGTTTTCCCAGCATCAGTGCCGTAATTTTGGGGCTGGACCCTTGCTGACCACCTGCAGGCCCAGGTTTCTACAGTAATGTCCCTATTTTTCAGAGAAACCTCAGCTCTCAACCCTCAGTAGATGAGGCTGGTTCATGCTGCTCAACCTGGTGTGCACAGATGAGTCCACACTTGTGGGTTTTACTGGTTTTCCCCGTTTTCAGGTCTCACAAAATGGCATGTTCAGAAGGTGATTTTAATGAGTTGTGTCATGATTCTGCTTAGCTATAAGTTACAGAAAAAAACATTAAGCCAGACAGGGGTAAAATAGTGTTCAGTGTAATCAAAACTGTGAGTCTGTGGCCTCAAATATTCAGCAAGGGGAATTTTTTTTCCTCTAGCTGCTGCCTCCTTCCTCTCTCCAGAGCTGGAGCTGAAGGTGCAGTATCACCTTGGCAGCTCACTCGCTGCAAAACCTGCTTTGGGGAACGGAAAAAAAGCAAATCAGAAGCCCCTGGGGACAGGCACCCTCTGCTCCAAGGAGAAGGATGATGTCTCTGTATCTGCTGACCTCCCTGCTCTCCACTCAACACAACTCAGCAGCAGAGAGGCCAATTAGTGCAGCTGCAAATTGTCACCCTGCTCCCGCTCCGGCGACGGTGGGCAGAGTGGTGCGTACGTGGCCGGCAGCGTTGTCACCGCACCTCGGCCTCCCGCAACCCAGCTCCCCGCGGGACAAAGCCAGAGGTGGTTAATGAGAGTCCCAGTGGAGGAGAGGGCTGGGGCTCTAATTGCCGCCTCCAGCCGGGGGTCACCAATTAGGAGGTGAGGTGCCAGCGATGCCGCACGTCCGAGCGCGCTGCCGCCGCTGAGGTGCCTGGAGCTGCTCCCACCTGGCTGCCTCCTTCAACAAGTGCTTTTGTCTCTTCATCGCAGGCTCTCACGCTGCCTGTGCTCCCGGGGGCTTCGTTAGCACCGTGAGCGTGGGAAGCCGCGTTCTCCCTCCAAAGGCAGAGCAGGGGCTGCTCACCCAGCGCCGTGTGATGGGAATAGCAATGTCAGCCCCTCCGCAGTGGCCATTTGGTGATGCTCAGTTCCATAACGCTCTCGCAAGCTCCCTAGTATAAATAAATGCCTCCAGCCCCAAGACAGCAGCGTGATGCTCGATGCCCGCTCATGGAGTGGGCAGCACGAGCGGACAGAGGGCAGCAAACCAAGGGGGTGTCCATCACCCCTCTGCTGGTGTAAAGTCAGGGGGAGTGGCATCCCCAGCAGCGCTCCGGCAAAGACCTGGCAAGGCCAGGCATCCCCAGCTCCCTGGCATCGCTCCTGCGTGCTGGGGTGCTCCCACTCGCTCGCTCTGATGTGGATTCTCTGGTGTGTGCTAAGGGTTGGGTCCCCATGGAGTCCCAGTGCCCTGCTCCCCACGAGGAAGAGGAGGGGGCACACAGGGTGCAAAGGAGGACAAGCAGATACAGCCGTAACAAACCGCGGCCGCTCAGCCGGGAAGGCTCCGCGGTCGCAGCCGAGCTGCCGTTCATTAAACCGCGCTGCTAATTAAAGCGGAGCGCGGTGTCTGGCGGGCAGGCAGCAGCCCCGGGCGCGGCTGGGTGGGCCGGGGCCACCCAAAGCCACGGCGGCGAGTGCCAAGGTTGCCAGCGCCCCGGGGCGCAGCCACCGCCGGCTCCCTGCCTGCCTCCTGCCGGGAATCACCTCCTGGCGAAGGCGGGGGGCTTGGGGGGCTCACAGCGCTGCCCCCCGCCCGGCGGACTGGGGACTGTGTGACTCTGCATCCTCCTGCCTGCAAGGGCTGAGGACACCCTGGGCTCGGATGGCCCACAGGGACCTGCCTGGGGGAGCTGGGCATGGCCCAGGGTGGTGATGGAAGCCGCGGGGAGCTGGACCAGCTCTGGTTCTGCTCCATCTTGGCCAAGCTTTTAATTCCTCACGGCCCCGGCGCCGTGCCATTTGGTGAGGGTGGTAACCCAGCCCTGCGTGCCCATCGCCTCTGACACGGGAAGCATCGCCCCTCGTAGGAGAAGGCTTTAATTCACTTTTCAACCCCCTCTTCCAGCAAAAGGCTATAGATTACACAGGACAGAGGTGCAGGGGACTCCCGGGCTCCTCTCTGCCGGCTGTGCTGAGCCAGGGGGCACCACCCCCAGCCCTGGATATAGATAAGCCCCTGGATGCTTCCCAGGGCTGGCAACTTCTTGCTGCCGTGGGCCAGAGCGCGGCTGTGCTTTGGAGGGCGATGCTATCGGAGCTGGTGAGAGGGCCAGCCGTGCCAGCCAGTGATTTGGCCATTGCCTAAAATAAAATCCAGGGCGGGGGGGGTGGGGGGGGAGAGAAAAAGAGAAAGAAAGAAGCCCGACTGGATTAATAATTCAGGCTGGCAAGAGAACAAACCCCTCCAGAATCCACCTTCCATTATGTGCCCACAAACCACATAAAATGGAAAAAGAAAGAACAACATAAAAGCCCAACGACCTTGAGCTTCAGTGGCAGCCCCAGATGTGCAGGGGTGCAGGGCAGAGGGGATGAGGTGCAGGAATGGTCCCTTAGTTTGGGGGTTCCGTGCCCTCATGCTGCTGGGAGCTGGGCAGGATGGATGCTGGGGTGCCCCTGGTGAGGTGGGGTGTGGGATGCTGTGCTTGGGGGTGGCCAGACCACACAAAACGCAGTCCGAACAGCCCCAAGCCCTCCCTGCAAAAAACAGTCGGGCAAAAATGTGCTAAATCCTCAAACTCAAACAAGGTTTGCCTGCCGCAAATTGCAGGGGAGATTTGGGAAGGAATTTGCTACCAGAAAAGCAGTGCAGTCTGGATGTTAAATATTTGGGGTAGAGATCTCCACATCTGGAGCAGGGGGGATGCTGTCTTTAGCACTGAGCTGGGACAGGGCTGCTAGGGACTGTAGGAAATAATTATAGCCAGGTAATTATAGCCCCCTTTCCAAAAGAATCCCTTTGGAGACTTTTTCCCTCCATAGGAGCACAGCTGCTCACTGACCTGCCTGGCCCACCTGGTACCCAGCCCCATCCCTCCCTGCTGCCTCTCCAACCTGCCCTGGCCATGGAACCCTCATGCTGGGAAAGCAAAGGTAGTGGTTCAGCCTCTCTCTTTCCCCCTCTCTTCTTCTTTGTTGCTGTTGTGATGAGAAATTGTTCAAAAGAAGCCCTCTGCTATCAGAAGTTTGTTTGGGCAGTCTAGAAAATAGGGAGGGAGATAAATCCTGCTTGTGTGAGCTGTGGGGACTCCCTGCCACCTTCCCCTGGGGAGGAAGGAAAATATTTCAAGTCATTGCCCTGGAGAGCCATGGCAGAGCATCCCAGGAGAAGCCAGGTTTGGGGGGTCTTGCTGGGTGTTCTTTGGGCCACCAGCTCAGGGAGCAATGCTGCTGCTAAAGCTTTGTCTGGTCTCCAGAACCAAACCTCCTCAGCTACTCAAACAGCAAAGAAATATAATTTAAACATTAAATGTCCTGTTACTCTGATCTCTGGAATACTGTTTCCTTAGTCTCCCCAAGCAGATGGGAAGTGTCCCTGGATCAGTCCCTTTTTCCCTCACTGTTTTGCATGTTCAATATTATTCTTCTTTTATTTTTTTGCTATATAAACTGTCAGCATAGTGTAGCTCCAAGCACTGCCTGAGCCACCACTGTGCCAATTTAAACTTCTGATCTTCTATTAAAAGCTCACAGCATCTCCCCAGGAAGGTGTTTTCCATGGACATGGACAGGGGAAGAGGACTGGAGGGCTGTGAGAAAGGAGCCCTACCCAGCTACAGCAGGCAGGGGCTCTGATGGAAATTGTTTTATCTTATTCCCACCTTGGAAAAAGCTTTCCTGCCTGCCCAGTTTCCATCTCTCGTGGTTTCAGAGCTGCAGGGGCAGCACTGGGAGCATCTTGCCCTGTGAAATAGGGTGGTGTTTGTGGGATGACTGACCCCACATCCTTCACTTAATCAGGATATATGCTTAAATGCATTCTATAGGTCAGGAGATAAAACCAAGATGAAGGTTATGTATCTTTATTTTCCTGTCCACCCTTCTGCAGCAGAAACCCACAATAAATCCCCACTCCCCAAGGCTGAAAGGGAAAAATTTCCATAAAAACCTTTTTAACCCCCAAAAGGGGTAACAGTCCTGGCTGTCAGTAGGACTGTTCACACAGCACAGTGGGACAAGAAGGAACTGGGAATCCAATACCTTTGGATACCAGGGGAGTAAGCGCTGAGCTGTATTAATGAGCCAGCAGCTGGAAGGCTAAAGCTTTTAGCATGGGAGTGGGGCAGCCCTGGAATGCTGAGTGGCATCGGGATGGGGACTCAAACCCACAGACCTGGAAAGTAGCAGAACCACTGCCCTCCCAAAATCAAAATATATATATATATATATTTAAAAGAAAGCACAGGCATTGCAATGAAATAGCTATATGTGGTTTGAAATCCCCTGCTCAACTCATGCCAAAGGAATTTCCAGGCCTGGTTTAGATCTGATTCAGCAAAGCTTTTATAATGGCCTCAATCCTGCAGAAAACATAGCTGGTGTCTTCATGAAGAGGGATGTGTACAGCTCTTGTAGGTTCTGCCCTGACTTAAGCCCAGGTTATGTGCCCATGGGATACAGGATCAGCCCCAGGGGTGATCACACTCCTGCAGGTTTCATGATATCACTGCATGGGGTGAAGGGAGAGACTTTTGCTGCCAGTACAACCCTTTCTAGTCACTGAAGAATCTGCACAGTGAGGTGGCTCCTCTGAGGACCAGGCACATCCACAGAACTGTTCTGCTGGGAGGGTTCTGGCAGTGGGAAAAGCACCCCCCCTTCTCCCCCAGAGTGAATAAATCAGACGAAACAAAGGGAAATGGTGAAAGTTGTGGTGTCCCAGTGCCAGGCACTGGACATGATGGTTTCTTTAGGCAGAAGTAGGAAGAAAAACAAGCAGTGTACGCAATTATCTCCCCCATGAGTCACTCGGAGGGCTGAGAATTTTTTTTCCATGGCTAAGAGTTCCCAGAAGCTGGTGAGCTGTCTGTCTGGGGGGTGTCTGTCTGGAGGGGGATGGTGTCTGTCCAGGGATGGGTGAAGCAAAGCCAGCCATGATCCATGGGTCCCCCCTGCCACCAAAAGACCTAAAGCTTTAGAGGCAGAGGGGCCTGGGGAAGTTCCCTGCATCCATCCCCCACATCTGGACCCCCATAAACCTCACAGACACTCCTTCATCCTTCAGCCCCCAACATCAGCTACATCTAATCCTCAGATAAACAAACCTTTGCCTACAGGGGGGCAAGAGAGGGACTATCAGGGGCTTCAGAGTTAGTCCTAGGAAGGAAACTCACTGTCAGATATTAGGCTACTTTCACCCATGGGTGGATTCTCCATGCTTCTAGTAGAAAGTGTGCCTGTCCATGGCAGGGAGGTTGGAACTAGATGATCTTTAAGGTTCATTCCATCCCAAACCATTCTGTGGTTTTATGATCCCTGCATCCCAGCCTCAGATCCCTCTGGCCAGGAAGGGTTATCCAGGGACGACAGCACAGCCCCATAACCCGGGGGAGTTCCGCAGATGAAGATGCCGCTGCTTTGATCAGGCTCTTCAGAAGCTTGATTTAAAGCTTGCAAGCCTCTTCCGAAACACTTTTCAGTCTAATTATTTTTCAAGATGAAAGGGGAAAAAAGAACCCCAAACCCTCCTCTTTGCTCCTCATCTTTAAGGTAAAGGCTTCAGTTGGCTCTGTGTGGAGAGGATGCCCTGCAGCCCTGGCCAGGGGCTGCATCCACCATCCCCACAGTGCCAGCACAGCCCATCCATTACACATCCTGAGTACCACTGCACACTCTCCCCCCTCTTCCTTTCCATTTCAAGATTATTGAGGAATAATTGCATTATGAAAGACAGCTCCAATCTGGCATTAAGGAGCACTTCTCGCCGACTTCACAGCACCGAAGGTCCCGAGCCCCAGCGCACGGCGGTAATGGAACTTACCGCAAGCACTCAGGGAAAGAGCTCACATCACTTCAGCTAAGACACTTATCTGCTTTAAGCACATCCTGAATCTATTCCCTCCTTTCAAAGGTTCACGTTTGCCAAGAGCACACCTGGGGCAATGGCAAAGGGAAGGCTGAGCTGCAGGGTTGTTGGACATACTGTGGGGCAACACCATGTGCCTGCAGGATGAATGGCATTCCTTTCTCTATGCCTCAGCTGGGTTTAAATCATGGGCAGTATAAACCATTGCAGTGCTGGAGACAAACTAGATCCGTGCAGGAGGCAGAGTGAAGGGAATGAGTGCAGCAAAATATGTGCAGGGAGGGTGCACAGCAATACTGCAGCCTCACTTCCCCTCTCCCCTTCCGCTCCCCTGCTCCAAAGAGAAAGGGGCATCCCCAGCACACCCCGAGCAGGAGCTGAACCTTCAGCACAGCCACTAAGATCCTTTTGATTTGGAGCCAGGTCTTTCCTCACTACCTTGATCCCCGATCCCTTTCAGCTGCTGCCGCTGTCTGCCTTGTGGTTCTTTATCAAAGGCTGTCTTGAAACCCAGATAAACGGTGGTGTATGCAGCAAGGCTCCCAACCTTGCACGTAACCGCTTAGACATGCCGTAGAGATTAGCTGGAGCCCAGTTCTCCTCTGCTTGCCCGTCTCTGCCAAGAGCCTGACCTGCCTAAGCCAGTGACAGCAGCAAGTGTGTCTCCCTGAGACTGAACACTTGCTCACGCATTAACAAATGGCATGCACAACTGTGCCACACAGGCATTGCCCCTGGAAGTGTGCTGCACACGGGAACAACCCGTCTGTCTGAAATGTGTGGTCCTCAGAGGTGGCTCAAACACGTGGCATTTGGAGCCAAATCTGGAATATATTTTGGCTGGTGGCTGGGCTTGTCAGCATTGCAGATGGATGAGCTGTTGTCACAAGCCTTATGACAAAGGTTCTCATGAGTCTTTATGTGAAAATCTGAGAAGAATCCAAGAACAAGCTCACCTTCGAGCTTGGACTAGAGGTCTGAATTTGGCACCAACCCTCCTGTTCCCATGCAAAGGGCTGAGCAAGGGCTGGGCTGTCCTTGGGGACTCTGCACAAAGCTGGGTACTGCTGCAGAGAAAAGCTTTTCCAGCGGGAAGCAAATCCAAACTGGCTTTGCAGCTGGCGAAACTGAGGCAGAAGCAGACTGAGACTTGTCCTAAATCACCCTGCAAACCTGACTTCTCCCACTGACATTCATGTCTACCACTCACCCTTCTAACTCTACCAGAGCCATTTCACACCCTTGGGTCCCACTACAGCCAGGAATGCCAAGTGATAATGATTTATTATTATTATTATTACTCCTGCTATTATTATTGCTGCCTAGATAATCCCCTGTCAGAATATAAATGTGCCTCCCCTTCCAGAGTGAAAGTGTCCTGCTTAATGATGTTGTTTTCCTCTCACTGGTACCTTCAGCTCTGACATATCGAACGTTAATGGCACTGGGAGAGCTTTGGCTGCGCTGTGTCTTTAGAAGACAGGTCATTATACCATCAGCCATCCTGGTACGAGGACTGCTCTTCCCTCCTCCTTTATTAAGATTTGCCTTTCCTTGATTAAATTAGCTTGAACGGCTTGCTTCCGCGGGAGGGATGGATGCCTCCATTATCGCCTATTCCCTCTGAAAAGGATTGGGGGGGAAAAAAATACAATGTGGCCCGGGATAATTGAATGAAAATTTAATGAGCACTTGCGAGAATACGTTAAGAGAAATGCCAATCGATAGAAAACTGATTTCCCGTTTTTAGCACCAAATGGACTCACGCTGGAGAAGTCATTCCCCTCCACCCGGGGCAGAAGAGGAAAGGCTGGAGCAGCCAGCCTGCCCCTCTGGCAAACATAGTTGTGAACCAGAGACACAGAATTAAGCGGAATTAAGCGGAATTAAGTTATTAACACACTGTTAATAATTTTGCAAATGAGGTCTGTGCCTCACTGCCCTCTTAGTCTGGGCAGAGCAGGCAGCTTTTGTAAGAGGAGTAACAGCCACTGACTACAGAAGAACATGGATGGAGGCTCAGCAGCCAGTACCACCCACCTGTATTTCTCTCCTTGGTTTAACTTTGGGCACTAACCAGCCAGTGAAGGGGTGAGTACGAGGGGCTCTCTGGTGCAGCCAACCCACATGGAGGATGCAGACAGTCCTGTCACCTCCAAAGCTCTCACACAAGCAGCTCACTGCAGGGGCCCAACCCTCTGTGTCATGCACACCTCCCACTCCAGAGACACCAGGGGTGAATGGGCTTTCCAATGTTGCAGTTGCTTCCACCATGCCAAGTTTGCAAATATAGTGCATGTTCCAGACAGGTTTTCCCAAGGCTCCACCAGCCTGGGGTTTTTTTGGGAGCTCAGCCCAGGACCTTCCCCAACTCAGAGCCTTGTCAGCAGCTGAGTGCTCAATGAAACTGCAACGCTTTTGCTCCTGGGGCCAAAGGCATCCTCGGTAGTGACCCATGGAGGCCACTGAAGCAGCTACAGATTCAGTCCTGTTGGCAGTTCCTCAGAAAACCAGTTAATAAAGTACATCTACCTGAGAAGAAAGAGTGGAGGTTGAAGGTCTCTGCCTGCTGCTGCTGGAAAATGCTTTTCATCCTTTTGATGAAAAAGCAGGAGATTGCACAAAAAGCTTCACTTTATTATCTAAAAGAGCCTCCATGTGGGGCTCTTGCCATCTCCCCTCAGCCCCCCAGCAACAGGGCACACACCATGATTGTTCACTCCTGCAAATCAAGATCCTGCAAGCTCAGGCCACTTTTCTACTTTTTATTACCATCTTTCTGAAAAGAAAGGATCTGAGCAGCCATCCTGGCAGGAACAGTACCCAGGCTACCCCACACCACGAGGACTGTCCAAGTGTCCCCAGATGGCTCCGAATCCCTGTGGAGGGGCCTTTGGACACACTGACACTCTCGTGTGCACGTCCTACAGCCCATGTCCAGCTCATGTCTGAGCTCCAGTGTGCCCCGGGAAGCTCTGGTTTCACCCCAGATGCCCCGAGCAGGCAGGGCGGTGGGGGGACCCCCGGGAACCTCCGCCCTCCCTCAGCCGCCCCGCACAAAGCAGCCCATTCTCGGCAGCTTCCAGCGCCGCTCCGCAGCAGTAAATATTGCATTAGCTGCGGTGGGCCAGGGCCCCGGGCCCTTTTCCAGCTTGGCAGGCTCCTCTCGGCCGGCCAGCAGAAGAAGCAGGGATTATTCGAGCTGGGTACAGAGCGAGAGGGGCAGAAAGCAGCCCCGGGGGAGTGCTGAGGCAGTGGTGGGTCATCTCCATCCTGCTTTCTGAGCTGTGATGGCTGACAAAACCCTTGTGCAACATGTGGCTTTGGTGGAGTTAAAATTTTCCTCTTGAGGGGAAAAAAAAAAAAGAAAAATATAGTGAATTTTTGGACCAAAGCATTTGGGAATCAGAGCCGAAAAGCTTCCAGCGTCGATCTGAAAAGGGCTTTTCCGCTCCCAGGCGATGCTCTGGGGTTTTGCCGTCGTGATTTTGAAACTTTCTGGAATTTGTCGGGTTTTGTTTCTGCTTGCTGGGAAAGGTCACGGCTTCCCGGGCAGGGAGGGAGAGCTCTACTTTCTGGCACAGCCTTTCATGCCCAGTCTGCTCAGCCTGGGAGCCTGGCTGCCCCAGCACCCACTGCAGAGTTCTGGGGCGGGTGGGACCTGGGGAGACAAGAGAGAGGCACTAATAGATCACTCCATGAACAAAACCTGCATGCAAAATCCAATAATAGTGGCATAAAAGAAATTCGAGGTGGTCCTTCCAAAACTGCCTGGCTAAGTGAGTTCCTGGTCCCGACTCCGGCGTTTCCCCTCCGTCCTGCACACAACAGGCCTTTTGTTAAATTTCACATCCTGAAAGAATTTAATAGCATTTTTATTTTTAATCCATCACATGTGTTTTGTTTGGACTAATTCAACAGGGCTCCGTTCACAAGCAGCTCTTTTCCAACATCACTAAATTTTTCAAGGCTTAACCTGTTGACAAGGACAGGACGTGTTCGTCCCGTATTACACAAGCATCATTAGGTGCACAAGGACTCAGGCCCAGTGAGCAGATGGGATGGTCAGGGAGTTTTGCTGAGGGTGGGAGGAGAAGTAGAGTTCTGCATGGAGGGGAAGCTGTTGCCCCTTTCTTTTGCAGGGGACTCCAGGGCAGCTCAGCAGTGGTTTTGCATAGACCTGTACTTCTGCAAACCAGACAATTTTGCCCATAAAATGGGGTTTTGCTGGGGAGGATCTGTTGTTCCCATTGCCCAGCTGAAGGACTGAGCTTGGGACTACGGGGAACAGCAACACTGATGTCCTTTAATTGCCATAATTCAATTAAGCCATGCAGTGGGGTGCAGCTGGGCAGGGAACCAGCCCATCTGCCATGAGCCCAGGCTGGTCCAAACAGAGGCTTAACTTTAAGCCTGGGTTGAAGATTGTCTCCGCTTAAAAAAGCGTTTACTCCTGAGGTGACATGTCCTCAGGTCCTGTTGCTTTCCTGCAGGGCTCTCACAGGAGGAAGACTTGGGTGCTGGGCAGCACAGCAGGCAGGAATGGCATCAGTGGGGTTAGGAAAGGGCGGGGGAGCCTCTGTGGGCACCCAGCCTGCCTTTGGGCTTACGCGCGCTGCAGATGCGCCTTTGAGCACATCTGGATCCTGTAATAATTTGGGCCGTGAAGAAAACACGCCGACGCGAGCTCACACCCCCGTGAAGCGCCTTTGTGTGATCCCTCAGAAGTGCCTGATTCCCAATCTGCGGATTGCTGCTCTAATGAACTCCAGACGTTGTTTTGAACATCAGATACATTTCAGTTTGCTGCTGCAGATGACGTCCCCCTCCCGTGGCTCATCCCTGCGCGAGGAGCGGGAAGCAGGCAGGGCTGGGATGGCAAGGCTCAGAGATCCCTGTGGGCTGGGGGCCAGGACTGCCCACCCTGGCAAGGCAGCGTCCCTGGACTGAGGCTGGATGGTGGCTTTCAAGGGACAATAGCACAGCGAGAAACCCCACTTCAGACACTCCTTGCTCAAGAGAAGCCCAGCCAAGAAACCGCCAGCGAGGCGGGTTTTATGGCTGCCGGGCTCAGCCATCAGCCTCCGGCACGGCCGCAGTCAGCACGCCTGGCTGCCCCTTGGGTCACGTCTGCATCCCGGGATCTCCTGGGGTTGGATTTGTGCTGGGAGTTTTTAAGGAGCACCAGATTATCCTGCGGTCATTATTTCTATGTGCAGGTGACCGTTTGGTTTAAATCCAAGCTAGCAAGTGAGGTCATTACAACACATCCCCTCCCAGACGGACAGCCGGCTGCTGACTGAGGCTGCGAATGGAGTGGGTGCATTTTATAAAAGGCTATTTTTTTCTGAGCTGTTCAGTCACAAGCAACAATATTTCCCTCCTCCCTGTTGCTGAGGGCAGCTGGAGGTGCTGGGCACAGGAGGGTCCTGGCTGTGGGAGGACACAGCTCTGCAGGAGCTCGCTGGACTTGGTGGCCAGTCGAGCTTCAGAGCACCTTGGTGAGTCGCACAGCAGGATGTGTCCCTACCAGCAGCAAGGGACAAGGAACAGGGGCTGTCCCATTTACCAGCCTTTAACAGAGCAGCTCCATGAGCCATTTGGGAGGTCTGGAAGGATGCCTTGGCCTGGAGGTCCCACAGCAGTCACCTGGGGACAGCCAGTGGGTGCCCTGCATTTATTTATCCCCTTCCACAAAATGCCTGAGCAACTCATGCCAAACCACTGTGGCCCCATCATTAATTCAACATCTGCCCTGGCATGGCAGGGCTTGGAGACCGCCCGGTAGATCAGCTCAGGGGTGGGTTCTGTCTTTGGGCTATGTTTGATACCGAAGTCAGAATTAATCGTCTGACAAATCCAGGCTTTGTCACAGATTTGCAATAAAGCCCCAAACTGAAGGAAAATTCTGCTCTGGGTGGAGTCCAAGGGTGCCGTGTTGCACAGGGATCATGTTCTATTAGTGGATTTATTTTGTCCTTGAGAACTGGATCTCTTCAAGCTGGCTCCCGGGCTGGGGCGGCACAAACCCCAGCCACACCCTGAGAATAAACCTGGCTGGATAAACTATGAAGAACCAGGAGACAAACATCCCATTCACCAACTCTCCTGGAAAAGTCATCGGGATAACTCGTTGCCAAAGCCACTGCAGCCAAAGGCATCTCTCTCCGGCACACTGGAGCAGGCAAGGATGATCCTGGGGGTCGGGGCTGAGCCAGGGAGGAGATGGAAGTGATACAGCTCAGTGGGGTGGTCAGTTTGCTGCATGGCCATGGGAAACCTCCTGGTGTGGTGCTCATCTCAGTGGGGGAAATCTCTCCAAGTGGTGCTTTGGCCCCTTGCCTATAGGACAGGATGGCAGTGCTTCTGCACCGGGAGATTTGAGGACAAACTGAGGCTTTGTATGTGAAAGTGGATGTTAGTGTGGGAAGAAAAGGGATTGAAGAATGGCCAGTGGGAAGCAGAGAGGGGACAGAGGTTGCTTTGTGCCCAGACAGGGGGACACGATGCTGGGACTGTACTGGGAGCACACTGGAGAGTTGAGCTGTGCTGGCTGGTTGTTGTGGGACAGACCCTCCTTGGCCTTTTTTCCTGCTTTACAAGGGAGAACTCCCATCCATTCAATCACATTCCTGTGTCCATGTGCATCCCCATGCCCATGTGCACACCTCTGCACCCATGCACCCCCCCCATGTCCAGCCTGGCACACCAGGACACACCTCTTACCAACACAGTGCCCTCATCCCTGCTTTTTGTGGGGTGATTTTTCACTTGAACCACTTCTTCAGCCCAAATCTCAAAGTGCTGCAGATTCACAGCTGGCTAACCCAGCTCAGCCTGCCTGATTTAACAGCACCCATTTTCAGAAGAAGAGAGTCACTTGCTGTTGTGCATATGAGTCCAGAGTTGTCCCAGTCCATCCACCCTGGGCAGAAAGGTCCACGTGGGGCAGAAAGGAATGCAGTCTGGGGTGGAACACTGTCAGGGATGCTGCACTCCAGTGTTCACTGACTCTGTCCTCTGTTGTATCTGAAATAATAATTTGCTCGCCCAGGGAGAAGCATCCCCAAAAGCATCTGACCTGCTGCTGCCTTTCCTACTGGGAAATCCCTGTCCCATGAGTGGAGCCCACTCAGGTGTGGCCTCTGCAGCGGTGCATCCCGTGGAGGAAGTATGGTATCCAGATGCCAGGAGTAGGGTTTGGTTTGCTTTCAATATAAGGCATACGAAAAGGTCCAAGCAGAGACTATTTATTGATTTTAATGAAAATAATATGTTGCCTTGAATGAGGATGTTAATTAAAAGGCACCCGCTGCTGTTTATCGCTGGCTGGGTCTCTGGCAGCAGTAAAGAGAGAAACAAGTGGGGGAGCTCATGCCAAAACCTCCCCGCAGGGAAGGTGGATGATGCTGGGAGCGGGATGCGAGGCTGGAGCTTTCCCGCTCCTCTCTGCTCTGAGGAAGCAGCTCTGAAAATAAACTCTTATGAAAGCTGGGCCTGGCAAGAGTGTTGCTGGAAAAGGGGGACTGAAACCCAGGCTCTGCTGCGGCCAGCCCTGCCACTCACAGTGCATGGGTCTGGGAGAATCCCACCCCAGCTCCCCTATTTAATTAATAATTTCACACAATAGCATCCTTTATAGAGATAGATTTTTTGTTTTTCTTCTCCTTGTTATGCATGAGACCACTATGCAGACAAAGAGGCACCATGTGCATAAAAACTTGCTACATCTTGCCTAGAGGCAGCAAATTTAAAAGCAAAATTGAATTCTTAAGGCCCCATGGAAAGTCACTGAACCTGCCGTGCAAGGTCTGCTGGCACAAAGGCAGGGACGCTAAATAAAAACCCCTAGGTGAATGCTAGACTCTTCTGATATAGATCCAGCACCGGGCTCGGAGGCGGGGAATTGCTTCTGAGTCGTTTTTAGTTTTTTGTCTGGAAAAGAAGAATGATTTCAGCTCATGAAGCACTCAGCTTGTGATGTGTCCTGCTCACTTGCTGGTAGTTCCTCTGGTGTGCTGGCTTGATGGTGTTTCTGCTCATCCCTAATTTCTGGCCCTTCATAGCAACTCCTCCCTCCAGGTATTTTGAAGGGTTTGTAGGTTGATCTTTTTCCTCCCAGCCCTCAGCCACCCTAGAGCATCACCCTTGCCTTCCTCCTTCAAAGTCACTTTCTGGTGATGGATCTAACACCATTCTCAGTGCGAGATGCAGAGTCCATTTCCACCCCTCAGAGAGGCTGGATTTCCTTTCCACCCTCCTTTTCTCGTACAACCCACATAGGCACCAAAAAACCCAATTCCCACTGTAGGGAAGAGTGGCTGTAAACACAGGACTGGTCTCCTCAGCTGCCCACAGAAGGGCTCATCTCCCCATGCACCCCAGCTCTCTCCAGGAATGTGGATTGAAGCTGAGGATGCCAAAATCTATAGAGAAAATATATTGGGTTGCTTTATTAAGAAATAATATATTAAGAGAGTTTCTGTGGGCTTTGGCCTACTTAATACAGAGCTTGGGGCTAAAAGCAATGTCAAAGCCAAGATCAACCTATTACTGGAGGTAATTCCTACAATTTTCTACTCGATTGGTGGTATGATGTTCAGAAGCCATCCAGAGGCTTTTGAAGTATCCAGGTTTTTTTCTCCTCCCTCTTTCAGAGTTAGCTCTCACACAGCCCATCCGTGGCTGCTCTGTTCTGGGGGTACCCTGTGTGTCCCCCCCATGCATGGGGAAGGAAGGAGCAGACTGGGACATGCCTAACATGCCTGTGCAGAGGTGGAGCCCAGGGTCTGGACTGGCTAAATGTAAACGATGCTTGGGGGACTTTGCAACCAACAATTAGACATGTTTACTCCTGTATTCGCTCAAGGTGCCTCCCTGAGCTCCCAGTAAACAGCATCAAGATCCACCTCTCCTCTACAGAGACCTCCCAGGGCAGATCCTGACCTCCCTGAGGCTCATGGTGGGGATGGCCACGTTACTCTGGTTTGTGGCAGCAGGATGCCCAGGTCTTGCTCATCAGATGGTGGCAAGTTTGTATAGATGGGGAAGAAAGTGAGAGCACAGTCATTCACCTGTATCGACCCCAGTTCTTGCCAGGCTCAACCACATCAAACAGCCCGTGGGGATTACTCAAAATTTGAGTCAAGCCGCGTGAGGTGGCGGGCGGGCAGGCGTGCTTTGCAGGGCTGCTCTCGCAGCCTGTCCATGGGCATGCTGAAAACAAATGCGTTGAAACATTTGGTTAGAAAATGGTTTGGGGTTTTTTCAGGGTTTTTTTTTTCCCTCTTTTTTTTCCCCCTAGGTCTGCAAGCCATGGGTGAGTCATCTCCCAGCTTTCCTCAATGAGAGATCTAAAGCACTCTAATAAAAAATAAAAAGACAAACCAAAACACGTCTGTTGTTTTAATCACGGCTCAGTTTCACAAGACATAGCTGGTCTGGGCTGTGATGCAACCGAGTCTCTTCTTCCAAGTCACACACACCGATTTTTATGTTTCTTCTGAGATCCTCTAGCAGGCTGGCAAAGCTGCTCCACGTGCACCCTCAGACCCACCCCGGGGACCTCCCTTGCTGTATGTCTGTGAGCACGTAATGTCCTGACATGATAAGCAGGATTTCTTACCTCATTTTGTTCCTCTCTAGCACGGAACAAGGCAGTTGCTGTTCTAATTTAAACAAGCAGCCACTGCAATCAGCTGCCCACCGAGGTCAGGGTGTTGCTGTGCATCAGCAGCCGAAGTGCTGAGGGGTTTAGGAGCTGCTGCACCGTGGCCGCACGCGCTGGTGGCCAAACACAGCTCACCTCCAACCTGGCTAAGTCCCTGTTGTGTGGAGTATCTGTACTCCTGTGGGGAGGGTTGGAGCATGATTTATTTTGCCTGTGGGAAGGTGGTGAGCTGCAGCCATAGGGATTTCTGATATAAAACAGGAATCGATTTTTATCTGAGGGTAAAACCCAGCCAGAAACCAGGGCAGGCTGTGGTGTATGGGCACAGCCAGCATGGTTTGCCTACTCTGGGAGAGCTCAGGTGAAAACTGCACCAGTGAGAGGCTGTGGGGCTGGCTAAGAGCCTGCAAAGGCAGGCAGCTCTGTAAGCCTGGCAGGAGGATGCTGGAGCAAAGGGCAGAGCTGGTTCCTCCTCCAGCAGTGAAGCCTAGGCAGCTCCAGATGCAGAGTTGCTGGGGTTTTTTTTCTTCCTTGCATTTAATACAAAGAGAGAGCTCACAATCCTGGTTTGGTCTATTTCCCTCCTCCCCTCCAAGAAAAAATCCCCCCCCATTTGTGGAATGAGTGGGCATATTTATGAACTGTGAGAACATCAACCACAATGATATTTATAAGTTTGTTTTTGATGAGCACCTCTGGCTTTTCCATGACATAAATCAGCTGTTGGGTTGCATTCTGCTGCAAGGTTGCTTTTTTGATGTGAAGCTGATATTTCCAGTGCTGGGAAACACCCAGAGAAAGCTTGCATCCCTCAGAAAATCATGCTGAGCTCTTCCCATGTGTTGTCAGGATCATTTGCCATGTGTTATCATTTAGAAACAAGCTTTTTCCATTTGGCCAGGCAGGAAAAGCAGTTGGAAAACATTGCAGGCAGGAGTGACCCACAGAGCCTTTTCCTTACCCCCCATCTCTTGGGGGAAAAGGAGCACCAGCTTAACACAGGCTCCTCTATATCATCTGACAGCCCAGATCCAGCCCAAGATCCATTGGAGAGCTGCTGCTGATTGTCCAAAAGGAACATGGGCTGCCCAGTTAGCTCCAACAGGCATCAGTTCTGAACTTCTTGGGAAGTGTGAGGAAGACCTTGCTCCCTCTCTCTGCAATGGATTCGAGTGCTTATTGCACAGAGCATTCACTTGAGAATCATTAAGTTTTCAATGTTTCCAAACATCAGGTCTCAAAATCTGCCTCTCTACAGTATAAAAAAAAAAATTAAACCTGCTTATTTTATTAAAGGTGTTTTCCAGACAAAGGCTTTCCTTCCAACATGAAGCTAACCCTGCTCACATGGGCACCTGCTTCCCTTCTACTAAACCAGGAGTTCCCCTTACTCAAAGGGAAAATGAACTCTTCAATCCATTGCCGAGGGATGTGCAGCCCCAGGGATGCCCCCTTAGGGGCTCTGCCCTCCCACCCACCAGCACGGGTCCTGTGGGAAGGGGGAGGTGGGCAGTGGTGGGGGCAGGCCATGGGTCTGGTGTCAGAGGAGCAGGTGTGAGGAAGGGCTCGTCCTGTGGAGCCCCACACCTGAGAAGCATCAGGCAGTGGCCTGCAGGGCTATGAAAGGCTGCAGCCAGGTAATGCTCCTGCAAAGAGCAAGGGCTCGTGTGGTTTATTTCTGACTGAGGAGCTCCTTAGAGCCTCTGTTCCCTACAGAAGGGGAGCAGTGTTGCAAAAACAGGTAAATGTGGAGCAGGGGGGTGGTGCTTCTTGTTGTGGGGTCTTTTGCTCTTTGGGGATGTGCTGTGGGTCTGGCTGTTGAAGTAAGGAGCAGGAAGATGTTAAAACAGGATTGTCTCCTGGAAAATAAGAAGTTGGAGTTCTCAGGAACTGCAGTGTTCACTTATGGACCTTGGAGGGGGGATTGTCTTACTAGTCCAGAAGCCTAGAAGGACACACAGAGCAGTCTAAGGAGCCTCTGGGGTGTGTGGGTGGAGACTTTATTAGGAATTAAGTACACCTTGACCATGTGGAGTTTCAGAAGTGTGATGTTTGATCACAGGGCCTGGAAGCACAAATGCCAGCACGTGTGCTTGTGTGTGTAGGAAGGTATTGAATCCAGAGGGCAGCTCTTTCCAGGCTGGCATCACCCTGTGTGGAACCACAAGCTTTGAGAGAGCAGCTTTGGTGGAAGGGACACAAGATGCGCCATGAAAGGGATGGTGTAAAAGCTTATGGTCCTGAACCCAACACCAAAGCAAATCCACTGGCAGATTCTCAGCTGAGATTTGTAGGGCCTCTGAGAGTCACAAACTCCCATGGGTTATCAAACACCTCTCCAAACTCCCCTCCTGGGGGAGGACCAAGCACGCTTCATTCTTTTCATGTGGTAAGTCATGTGTGCCACCACGCTGCAAGCTCACCAGAGGTGCAGAGATGAGAGAGTGTGGCCTTGCAGGAAGGCTGGTTGTTTCACAGTGAGGCAGGAGAGTAAAGAGCATACACACCTATAAGCTCTCTCCTGCCAAAGATCTTAGATGTTGCAGGTGGCCTCCATGGGTGTGCTGCTGCTCACTGTAGCCTGTGCTTTTGGGATAGTGACAGCTACAGGAGGCCTTGTTTGGGATGGCTAGGGGCAAACAAATGGAATATTTCCTTGTTAGGATGCTTGAGAGTTAATCCAACTTTCCCTATGTGTGCTGGAAAGGGAAAAGGCAGGGACTGCACATGGCTGACATAACCCAGGAGGAGGGTGCAGCAGCACAGGTCTTCATTTAAACACCTGCTCATGGGGCACCTGGAGGGATGTGGTCATTGCTGGATGAAACATATCTGCAGAAAGGATGGAGGAGCACCAAGGGGCATTAACAGTGCCTGTTTTTTGACATCAGGCCTTGGTTTGGATACAACAACCACCACAGTAGCAGAAGGGTGAGGATCTAGTAGATCTAGAGAGTGATTATGGTTGTCTGCATTGCTTGTTGTGCCTGTGGCCCACTAGGAGTTCAGGTCTCCTCTACCTGGTCCTCACAGTCTTCTGCACCCTCAAAAAGGGTCCTGGTCCCATCTATATGCAGCCACTCCAATGAGATCTGCAAGGCTGGGTGCTAATGCCCAGGCTTCATTGGTCCTTCCCCATGCTGAGAGCTGTGCTGGCACGCTACTAGAAAGCAAGAGAATTTCTAGCCTGGAATAAGCTGTTACCAGTGTAAATCCTGCCCTGAGCTGCCACAGTAACTAAGTGTGCACAGAGGGACCATGGTAGCTGTGATTGCCTGGGGGAAGACACCTGAGGGATGGACAGTTTAGGACTTGAGTGTGAGCCTGCTCTGGTTCATCCCTGTATGCCCCAAAAACAGGCGGGGAGACTTGGGAAGTGCCAGGAGGAATGTCCTCAGTGTTCCATGCTGTGCCCCAGTGAGGACCTCCTCCTAATTTAAAGCCTCCTGTGAACGGTGAAATTCTGCCAGCGCCCTCCTGGAGGGGCAGGAGCTGTTGGGAAGCCCCACTGCATTTGCCATGGGGAGGGCGCACTGCAGGACCCGGTACTTTGGCTCCACGCCACTGGAGGGTCATCCCTGGCCAGCTTTGCCTCGGCTGGGCTCAGCCACGAGGAATTGCAGTGGCCGGGGCACTGAGGGCGCAGCTCGCTGCTGCTGCCGGTCTCTACAGCAGCGCCGGGTGCGAGGCAGAGGAGGAAGCAGGAACAGATTTGCATGCCACGGCTACACCCTGCCTCAACCAAATTACCAGCAGATGAGCACCGGCGCACCTCCTGCCTGCTCCTTAATTTATGGCAGCAGAAGCAGGGAGGGGAAGGTGAGGGGGAGTAGGGGAGGGAGCAGCTAACGTGGCCATTATACATGCAAATACAGCTCTTTCTGGTTCTCCAGCGCTTTCCCTCTGAGCGCCCCCGTGTATTTTCCCACCACTAGCTAAACTGGTCGCTATTCTTCACGTTTCGGCGCGCAAAGGACTCGGCAGGGGGACGGGCAGCCGGTGGCATCCCGTCCCCAGTGCGGAGTGTCTCCATCCCCGTGCCTGCCCGGCCGGACCTGTGCCCATCCCTGGCCCCGGGGCTGAGCGCAGGCAGAGCCGCTGCCCGCACCTGCCTGCGCGGCCGTGTGGGAGCCGCGGGGCTCGGGGGCTCGCCCGGGGCCACGCACTGAGTCTGGGACGGAGAACAAAGCCGGCACTTCGTTCACATCCCCACGGACCCGCGCAGGCTTCCTCCTTGGAGTATTTACCGCTTTTCCAAGGCAGCCTCCCGTGGGGACAAGCCAAGCAGAAACTCCCGTGGGACTGGCCGTGGGCGCTGGGTCGGACGTGTCCCCCCCGTTTATCTGCCGGAGCTGCCCTCCCTTACTCGGGAGCCCTTTGGAGAGGCACCCCTCAGCCTTGGTACCTCTGGCTTTAGGTCAATCCTGTTGGAGAGGCTGAGGTTTGCCTGTCCCTGCAAATCGGGAGCAAACCTGCTGAGCAACTTTGGTATTAAAAGAGCGAGTTCAGAATGAAGCAGTGGGAGAGCAGGATCAGTCCGTTTGCAGCTCCTCCAGCAAGGCTCTATAATGAAGCAGTCCTTTGTACATAGCAGGAATGGAAACAACAGCCCTCAAGTCTGACCCCAGACAATTGTTTTCAGCGAAGAGGGCTGGGGAGGCAATTAATAATGTTTAAACAAAAGGAATAAAAAAAAGCAGTACTGTATCTAGAAATTCTTCTGAGAGCCAGAGCTGTGACAGAAAGATATATGCTTTAGCATTACTGTCAGAATAAATGACCCTCCTGAGAGAAGGAGTTTTTGAGGCTCTTTCTGCCCCACTGGACATAATTTAAGAAATGCATTGCAGATAAAAATCACTGATTTCAGCCAGTAGATGAATTGCAAAGGGTCATGTTTTAACTTCTGTGCTGGAAGGACGGGGGATATATTATTAGAGAGCCAGAATGCAAACGGTAGTTTCTGATTAGAAGAGAACATCGTCAGCATTTCTCCAATTAGGCGTGGGCATCAAGTTCCCCGGCACGCAAAGGGGCTGTTAGCAAACCTTTGGCTCCTCCGCTGGGAGTGGAGGAGCTGGCTGAGGAAAAGCAGCTCATCTCTTCAGAGCCACTGTGGAGTTTCTCAGCAAGAGCCAACTCTTCAACTCCAGCTGTCAGTGTGCTGCAGCCCTGCTGCCAAGGGACCCCCTTTAAGAATAAGAAAAGAGGGTGTTTTCGGTATCTTCTTCCAGCCCTTGCCTTTGCAGAGGGGCTGTGCAGTGCTGATTTTCTATGACATGGATGTTCGTCCCCTGAGACGTGAACCCAGATCACCAAATTCATTTTGCAGAGACCACCAAATGGCCATCTGAGATCAATTAGCTTGTCATTACTCATCCCCATCAGATCTGAACTGCTGACCTACAAGTGAAAGTCCGTATATTTGTCTCCCAGCAATGTGCAGACCCATCCAGCTATCTAATGAGAAGAGCTTCCTCCGTAAACAAAGCCGAGGAGGTCGTGCTCTGGCCGTCCATCGCCTGCTCCAATTAGCTTGAACCCAAGGGCCAACTTGAGCTCAGCGTGATGGAGAGGTAGGAGTCTCTGGGGTGTCCAGCTCTGTGACAACAGACTGCTGACTGGAGCAGAATGGCTCCTATTAGTGACAATTTCGAACAATTTTAGCACTTGAAATGCCATTTTAACTTTGCATTTGAATGGCTTCTTTGTTATTTTAAACTGCTATTCATAACTAGTTAGTAGTTGAAAGTATAGCCTTATTTATTGATGATACTAAATATGCAATCCAGAGGCAGTATTTATTGGGTCATGTGCTTTGGAAGGTTATTATTTAGATGAGGATAGGTAATGTGGAAGAAGATACAGCCCCTTTAATTAAAGGAGTGTGAACTTGACTGAGGCATTTGCTGCCTGCAAAGGTTGTAATTATCACACATGATATAATTCTTGATTTAAATCTAAAAGATCCACAGCCCCTTTACTCACTTCAATTTATGTGTTCTTGCATATCTATTTTCTGGTAGTGTACAGGGAGCCCGGGGAAGCAGCATTAATCCAAGCTTCAAATTACTTCAGAATGGCTGGAAGATACCAGTAGGTTTTAGACCATTTGGAAGAGTTGCTCCAGGTTTCCAGAGGTCTGGTGTGAGTGGACACTGCTGTGCAGGTGTGGTGGGTGGTGGCTGGGTGCCTCATTGTATGGGCTTGGGAACACATTCACAGAATCATTTAGACTGGAAATGATGCTCTAGTCTGGACATGATGATCTTCAAGATCATCAGAAGTAGTATTTCTCTGCCCCTGTGGGGGGGGGGGGTCACAGTTCCCTTCTCTCAGCTCCCCACTCTGCAAGAGGTGGTCTCCAGCAGCCAGCCCCTCAAACAGCTCAGGCTGTAAACCATCCCATCCACACACCTGAAGCAGTGGCTGTGGCTGAATCAGTGCCCCTGAAGAGGAAGATGCTGTCAGCATCAAGGGGGGCTGTTACTTGTGCCTTTTTGGTATTGGAAATACAGTTGTGGCTACCAACCTACTCGGGGACATCTTCATGACAGCGGCCAGCACAGGCAGACCCCTGGCGTGACCCTTCATCTGTGGCTGTATTCCTCCAAGCACAACTGCCAGCCCTGCTTAGAATTCACTGGGTTTATTACTGTTTAATTTTTTGACCTAAATATAGACCAATTGTTTTTCTCTTAGAGTGATGGAGAATTTTATTGAGGGCTGCATTTTCCAAAATGTTCTCAAGAGGGTAAGAGCTACCAGGGAAGCAAGCACTGGTTCCAGTGGGTGACTTTGAATTTCTCTTAAGCTTCCCCTCTTTGGTGTGGGTGGGGTCCAATGTTGTTTCCTTTATGATTATTTTAATTAGAAATACCCAAAGGCAAATGGCAGCTGAATATGACAGATGAGGCTAGTTTGGTGTTGGTGCTGCATGGCAGAAATCTTAACAGTGCTGGTTTTGCTTTTAGAAAAAATGTGCCTTCATTTAAACTGTTTATATAAAGAGAAAGCTTTTTGGAAATTGACACAGCTTGGAAAATAATTTGTTCTTTTTTAAAAATCCTAGAGTTAATCAAGATTATACTCTTCATGATTAAGACTCTTTGAATGCTTTCTTTACTATGTCTTTAAATTCCAAGTAAATCAATGCCTCTATGGAATTTTCAATTGACACAAATTTGTTCCACCTAAAATGAATAGTAACTCTGAGAAAGCAATAGGAAATTGTTAATTCATCACTGCCTGCCTTCCCCTGCTATATTTTTCTCCTAATCAGAGCAACCTGATATTCAATCCAAAGAAAACATTTCAAGGAGTCCATCATATGCCACAAGCTTCCAAACTTTTCTAAATTTGATAGCAAGAAAACATCATACATCTTAGTCATTAATGTACGCTGTGAAAAGATAAATGTAAGGTTCAGCTTTTACTACAGTGGCGGCAACCTGTAACTGGTGGCCTTTCTGCAAGATTCATGAGCTGATGGAACAGTGGCAGGGGGACATTTCAATATACTGTGTTACAGTCTTGGGTTTCAGTGTTTTAAATGAGCAGGAAAAAAAATCCCGTCTTTCAGGGGATCCAGAACAAATTTGAAGCACAAGCCTGAGGCTCATTCAGGTCAATGGCTTTTAGGCATGTGCTGAATAAATGTCTTCCTGAGCTGTGGCTGTACTTGGGAGCACAGAGAGAGCACAAGTCATTGGAAACATATTGGCAATGTAAAGAAAGCAGCTGCTCTTGATCTAGTATTTCTGCCTGTACAAGTGAGGATAAAGCTGTGCCTGACAAGCCAATCCCTTAGGGTTAGGACAGTACATCTTGCAAGAAAATCCTGTGAGAGTAAGGAAACTCTGGAAGAAAGATTAGGCTGAAGTTTATGTTTCACTGCTGTTGGAGCACCTCTGAGCTCTGTGCCAGGTGTGTATGCCTTGCTTGCACCAGAAGTGCCAGAAATGGAGATGTGGTCCTTTCCTTGCCTCACGAGGAATCAGCAGCTGGACCACCTTCTGCCCCACATGACTTTTAATAGCTGCTTCTGGCTCAGTACCCCAAGGAAATGCAATTGTCTCTGAACATGTGCAGCTCACAGGTGCTTGGCACTATATTTAAGTTAGAGGTTCATCGGCAGAGAAACAAGAGCACTGCTGGGGAACGCTTGTCATAGCAAAGGCTTAAAATGAAAACTAGGAAATCAAAAAGATAAAGAAACTATTTAAATAGCTTCTAAGCAGATTAATGGAAAATGCAGGAAAGTAAGAGAGGGAACATGGCCTTCTCAAGGGTCCAAATGCTTCTGTAACCCGTGGGGAACTAGAGGCAGAATAGGGTGAGGATGCATTAGGGGAGAGTTCAATGCTGGGCAGCTTTCACAAACCAGTAAGTGAACAGTTGGTGGGAATATAACTAGCTGCTATGGGAGGCAGAGGCTGTGACTCGTGGTCTTTGAATTGCAGTTGCTGGTTTGCTCTAGCTCATTTTATGCAGATGAGCTGGAAAATAAACTACACCTCTGTTTCCCTACCTCTGCTCTCAGGATTTGGGGTATTCCTTTAGTCTCTAAAGTGTTTTCTGAAGTCTTTGAAGAGAAAGAAGGATGAAAAAAAAGTAAGTACTTTGTGCAACTGCTAATGAAGACAAAGTGCTGAATTTTAGGCTCCTTTTAATCTTTCGGCAGTCATGTGCTTGCTGGCTACATGTGTTTTCTTACAGAGCAAACTATAATCAGCTTTACATCCTGTATTGCCACGAGCATTTCCTCTTCAGTTCAAAGGCAGCACAGAGGATTCGAGATGTAGAGTTCCATCTTCATGTCCATATTCATGCACACCTCTGCTTTGTATTTCAAACGTGGCTTCTTGCACTTAAAAACTCGTGATCCTGTTTTCTCACTTCTGTGTTGTGGCGATGTCACTTTCCTTGGAGAAAAGCTCCTGTTTGTCATTAAATACCAGTGTTTGAGAAACAAAGCGGAGGAGGATGGTGCTTTCAAACCAAGGGCATCAGCATGTTTAACAGCCTGCCTGTGTGCTTGGGACTGCAGCTAGTTATCCAAGGTACTCAGTTTTGCCTACGTAAACATAAAAAAACCAGGTGGATTACAAGCACCTTCAGAAAAAACGTGCAGACCTGACTTTCAGAGCTCTCTGCACACCCTTCACATGAAGCAGAGTGAAAGCTGGTGTGCAGACAGCAAGAAGCTCCCAGGCGAGTTCAATTGCTGCACAGTGCTCCTGGGCTTTTGTTAGGTGTTTGCTGACAATCACATTGTTCCTAAATGCAGTGTTAGTGATAAATGCTGGGAAACGGACCCACGGGAGAGCCCGGCTAGGACTTTGTGTACTCCTGTGCCTGGGTGGGGACAGCAGTGGTGTGTGGCTTTGACGTGCAGCTCTGGTTACCTAAAGACCAGGCTGACTCAACCAGCTCTAATTTCAGCATGTGCCAAAGTAATTCAGGGAATGCAACTGATTGAATTTTAAATGGCTAAGATATTTTTTTTAGTGGACAGAAAGTGGAGGCTTCTCCTAGCTTTGTGATTCTCAGGGGGAATTTGCTTCTGGGAGATCCTTTCAGGTATCCACAGCTTCTTCTATGGGAGATAAAACTCCAGCCATGTACAGCTTAGGGGAGAAAACCCACTGAAATTCAGCCTGTAGTAACTGAGATGTACAATGTGATGGGTGGCAGACCTAGAAATAGGAGAGCTGGACCTTAAGGCTCTGCCCTGAAATGCTTTATTGGCAGCTCTTACGTGAAAGTTGAAGTGCTTGAATATCTTCTGCTAAGAACAATTTTCTTGGTCATTGTCTCATCCCCCTCTACCTAGACGTCTTTTCTTTGGCAGAGAGAACAGGCCTGCCATGACAACTTGGTAACTCTGAAGGAGCTGCAAAGTAACAGTGAGTTAAGCTAGTTTTCTCCTTCATAATGATCTGCAAGCTTTACCTCGGAGGTGATGAAAGACTGTCCTGCCTGCAGGCAGATCTCTTAGGAAGGTAGTCCTTGAGTGCCACTGCAGGTTGCCTCCAGCACACTTTCATCCAGACTGGTTACTGGTGGAGCCAAAGGTGTGAATCCTTTCAATCTGTACTTTGCTTTTACTGGAGACAAAAGCCCAAAGTGGGTGAACAAACATAACCTGTCTTAATCCTAAAACAGTAGCATGAAAAGTGCACCTGATTTTCATCTTTAGAGATGAATGTTGCTTCAGGTTCCTGTCAGATAAAGACATATTAAAGGGCAAAACTCTGAAATGGCAGTAAACTCCTTATGAGAGCAGAAAAGAACCATCAGGATACCAAGGTGGAAAATGAGTACATTGCCAAACTGAATGTGAGCAGATGTGACAGAGGCCAGGATCCAACACTGTGGGAAATCAGTCTGCAAAGTGCAAACCGAAACCCTCTGGATCTCAAAAGATCTGTGATGATCAAAATTGATATTTGTAAATTTGTTGTTACATGATAACATCAAGGAAGCTGCTGTTAAGAGCAAAAGAGAAGTCACGATGAACCAAACTGTCTCTGTCGAATCTTTTGACGCTCTCAAGTGTCTTCCTCTGATTCCCAAAGGATGCTGCTTTGACTTTTTTTCAATTGAAATTAAGCCTTGAACAAGAAGGAAGAGAAACAGCAAATAAATGTGGATCCTCATTTTATGAAGCAGTTAGACATAAAGTGAAGACCTGCCAGTTGAAAGTGAAGGGATGAAGTTGAAAAGTAGATGATGAAAATTGGGAGGAAAAGTTGCCATCGAGGATCTTTCCTCAAAGATGAAGCACAGCAAGCTGCTAAATAAAAGGGATGTAAGCAACCTTGGATCTGACAGCAGATTGGAAATCCTCTGGCTGGAAAAAAGAAGAGAGGTTGAAGTAGCTCTGAGGAGATCCTAGGGTCCTGGGCTCAAATAATCCCTAGGGCAGAAGAAGCAGCATTGAAAAAAGGAACTCTATCAACCAGTGGCCCTGAAAATGAGTGTGTGTGAACCTTTTAAGAAAGTCCCAAGGAGAACAATTTGGGTTGAGAAGCAATGAATGCAGAACTCTAAATCCTGGTGTCACTGGCCATACTCAAACCAGTTTACTATGAGGATGGACAGGTCATGCAGCCTCCATGTGCCTCTACTTCATCACTCCTTTCAGATGGGGGTTGAGATACTGTCTCTGTTAAAACATGGGTGTAAAAAATAGATCACTTCAACAGTTATAAAATCCTTCCACTAAGGGAAGAGTATTATTGATCACTGTGAGCATGTGGAAATGATTGCATATAGAGTAAATGTTGAGGAGTCTTGAGGTGTCCCCCAGTTCACTTTTTGTCTGCTCTTCACTCTGTCAGGGATGATTGCACTCCATTTGCTTCTGACAACCTCCTGGATGGAAATGCAGTTCTCCTGGGAAACCTATCCCAGGAATCAAGTTATCTTTATAGTTAAATATTCTCCTCTTACCTAATCTAGATCTTGCTGCTGTGATTTGAACCCATTCATTACTGCTCACCCTATCTGCTGTGGAGTGCAGGTTTTTGGAGATACAAGAGGTGTCTGGGATTTTATGAGTGGGTATGTACAGATCAAGTGTGTCGGGTGGTTTTCATTCTAAGAAGCAGTCTGACTACTTACAGCTTTGCCAACGCTCAGCTATTTAGGCTGAAGCCTTTCCATGCCAGGCATTTCCCTCAAGCTCTTTTCTACCCCCTGCTTTTTTCCCTCCTTTTTGCCTTTTTGTTTTAAAATGCAGCCAAAAATCTCAGCTGTTTCTGAGAATGAGGTTAGGGAATGCTACTGCTGCATTATGGTTGAATGGGAAAACTTGGGTGGGATTATATTTGGAAACCTTGAGTGCTCTGATCTGAAATCTGAGGGAGGTGCTGTGATTTGAAGATCAACCAGCCAGGTTCTAACCCCCCAAAAATGACAGTTCTCCATGGTGGACACAGGTTGGTTGGTCTAGCTCCAGTCTGGGAATCTCAGTTCGTACTGAGATGATTCTTGTGAGAGGTTCAGGAGTCACTTGTCTTGTCCTGAAAGGATTTTCCATCCAAAAGAGTCTCACCCTGCACAAACTCAGTTGGACACTGGACTCATAATAAAGCAAGGTATGGGAGCTCATTACAGCTGTGCACTTCCCTCTTTTCTGTTCTCCTACACAACAAGTTGTTGAGTCCGCAGGTCAAATTCAAGCAAATTTTAGTGTGGGAGGCAAAGCAGGTTTCAAAAATTTCTTCAAAAGCCTTTAAATTACAAGGTACGGGTGAAAGGGGAGAATGGAGGTGCAAATCCTGAGGAAGACAGCCTACCTTTGTTTTAAAGCTCTGCAGAGCAGCCTGCATTTGTGGAGAATGTTGTCATTTGTTAACATCCCTGTGACAAGATCTAACTTCTTATTTGAGATGTATTTTTCCTTCTTTAGCTTTCCAGCATGGTGTGTTGGTGTTTTTTTCTTTCCCCCAAACAGTTAAGACTGTTCAAAATCTAGGATCTCTGATGAAACCAGATCTGCCTTTGATACACATTAATCATGGCTGGATTATGGGGTTGGAGTAGCCACTGGAATTTCTTTCTGGTGAAACTGGAAGTGACCTTTGTTTCTCCTTGTTCTGTGGGTCAGTCTTAAGCTTAACTGGACATCTACAAAGGCTGCAGCTGCTAACGGAGACCACAAAGGTGACTGAGAGGTGAAGAGCAACCTTTGCAGCTCCAGTGCCTTGCTTCTTTCACTGCTGCTGTAGTGTTGGATCATAGATGTCTTACTGGTCTCCTTCCTCTTGGTAAGCATAGCTCTGAGCAGGGTGGGGAAAGCACAAAAATGCAGCAAATTACAATGCTAAAGCCTTGAAGAGAGGGAAAATCCACATCTAATAGGGCAATCCTGTGGTAGAGTGTGCTGAGGAATCTGTCTTGGGACATAAAGAAGGCAAAGGGGCTGTAGTAAATATACCCTTCAACCTGGAACGTGCAATCAAATCTGCATGGGGGAATTCTTGTGCCCTTATGAAGTCAAGGCAAAGTCTGTGAGGCTTCATTTTGACCCAGGGCGCACCCATTTGGATCAAGGTGGAGGATTGGGGCCATCCTAATTCCTAGTCAGTGAAAACAAATAGCTCTAGCAACAGAGGAGTAGCATGAAAACAAAGTTACTATCAACACCCTGCCTTTTTGAAATCCCTTCCAAATTCTCCAAGGATAAGATCAATGCAAGGAAAAACAATAACAGCACTGTATGAAAAGAAGGTGAAAAGGCAGCTCCCTCAGCAGCACACGCCCAAGAAATGGGCTTTGCTTTGCTTTCTTGGAGCTGACATGAGACTGGCACAATTCAGTAGCAGCCAGGGTTTTTTTTAAACTTTACGAGCTCTATAATGAAAGCAGCGGTCGGCATCCCCTGTGCCAGAGTGCTCCAAACCTGCCTGTGATGGAATGTGCTGATAAAGAGGAATATTTCCTTGTGGACTTGGTTTGAGACGTAAATTTAAATATTGCTAATTTCCAGTATCAGCCTCAGCAAGAAACTTCACCTCTCAGTGATCCACCTGTAAATGGTGGCAGCTCCTCCTAGCCTTGAATGTCTAATTAGATGTTTCATGACTTTGTCTCCCAGTCCCTGTGTTCTCCTAAATGGACCACTGGTTACTCTGAAAGCACAATAAAACAGCTGACAATTCATTTGTTACAATGAGACATGGCAGCCTGGTGTATGGAAATGTAAGGTTTTGATGTGGTTAGAGTGTAACAAGACAACAGAACTCTGCTCAGTTCTGAAATGTTCACCTTGAGAATGAAATTAATTCTTTAAGTAAGAACAAGAGTTTTAGAATAATCTGATGGTTTAAAAGTCAACATTTTGCTGCCTTTTATGAGTAAGATTTAAAGTTGGTATGTGGAGGAAGTGAGTGACCAAGATGACTGAATGGCAGGAGACAAATTTAACTTACACTATCTTCAGGAAAACTTCTTAGAGAAGGTGAAAAATCTTCATAAATGCAATTTCTTTCCAACACTGGAGCTACAAGAGGAAAGAATTATAGCTCAAAGCTTACAAAAATAATCTCTTTAGAATCTGAAAAGTCACTTGGACATTATCTGTACCAAGACTGAATCACCTCTAACTGTTGTACTAAGTATAATCAAAAGTATAACAGACTATTACACAGCTTGCTCAGGGATAAACATTCACATGTGAAACAAGAACAGGGCTTTGAGTCACTGTTTAGCTTTCTCTCCTGTGATCTCAAATTAAACCCATGAACAGCTATCCCTACAAGTGCTTTGTTTCCATGGTTTGAATCCTAACATACCCTGTGCTGCTCACGCAGGAACAAGAAGGGATGGGTGCAGGACCAGATACTGATGCAGGACACAAGCTCCTCTCTCACATCAGCCACCACCTTAGTTTGTGTCAACCAGTGTCTTACAGCACTGTGTATGCTAACAGGAGGGGGGAAAACCCAAGACAGAACCAAAGCCAAAAACCACTCCAAGACTAGAAACAGAAGAGGAACAAATATAATTAATCCCAAGTGATGATGTTGCCTTTAGCATATCAGATCAATCCGACTGGTGGAGGATACCAGAGCATGTGTGTATTTTGATTATCTTTCAGACAGGGTCTCTGCTTGTGGCCATTTAGTGTCACTGTCATTCTTTCCTCTGAAAGAAAAGTTCCAATATCCTGGGTGGACAAGCTCATGTCCACTCTGAGCTGCCCAAATACTACAGCTGGTTTGTGCTGGGCCTGAGGAACCGAAACTGTCTGCACTGTCCATTTTCATGTTGCTTCCTGGAGGCCCTTGAGATCTGAAAATCTGCAGGAACTTTCAGAACAGCTACAAGATTACAGATCTTGTCTGTCCCTTTTATGTCTGATTGTGCTTAATCTTTTTTAAAATATATAAAATGTGGTGCTTTACCATCACATGCCACTCCCTGAAACCATGCATGTGCTTTTGAAGAGGTTCAAAGGAGGTGATTTAGTCCTTTTATGCTGTTCTGGTGAGACCCCACCTGGATTACTACATTCAGCTCTGGACGTGCTTAAACAGGGTTTATAAGAAAGATGGGGACAAGTGTTTTAGCAGGGCCTGTTGCAATAGGACAAGAGGGAATTGTTTTAAACAAAAAGAAGGTCAAATTACTTTAGATATAAAGAAGAAATATTTTATGATAAGGGTAGTGAGGCTCTGGCACAGGTTGCCCAGAGAGATGGTGGATGGTAGGTCCTCATTTCTGAAAACATTCAAGGCCAGGTTGGACGAGGTTCTGATCAGGTTGAACTAGATGGCCTTTAAAGGTCCCTTACAATCCAAACTATTGTATGAGTCTAAGTTTTTAATGGATTATGAAATACAGTGTAAGGAGACAACGTGGCTGGTAGCAGCATAGTAGATAACACTGAAAAAGCTATGCATAACAACATACAGTGAGTGCCATTAGCGCTGTCTGTATACCCATAATGGCATCTTCAGAGCTAATTTCACAAAGGCAGTTTTTAAACACTTCCTTTTATGTATTTAGCCCTGTGTGAGTCACAGCTTGTGCTCAGTTAAACTTTCTCCTCATTGCTCAACATCACAGATAATGATAGTGCCTGGTTCTTTACATAGGGATCTCAAGATCTTCATCTGGAGATCTCAAGTCACTTGATAGGTGGGCGAATTGAGGCATTAGAGGTGAAAGCCACATGCCCAAAATCACTTAGCAGACCACATGCAAGGCTGGAAGAGGCACCCAGTCCTGGCCTCTCCTTGCCAGACAGTGGAGGCTCTGGGTTCAGATATAAAATTTCTTTCCGAGTTTGTGCTACAATTGGCAAAATAAAAAACAAAAAAAACCCCAAAAACAAACAGGTGAAGGTATTAGTATAAAAACTTCATAGTTTAGTTGCCAAAACATGTAGAGATAGCACAAAATCATAGAAACGTATACCTACTGCAATCACCACAGCCCTAAATAACCAGTATGAAAGTCAAGTAGCCTTCTGGGATAATCTGGTTTAGTTCTCAAGCAATGGTGTAATTCAGTCTCTGGCTATTCCTTTGCAAAGTGCACTGTTAAACTGCCAGTGTTTATGACCAGAAACAGCCCAGGGCACCCAAATCACCCGACTAGGAAAGGATGGCTGTATTTACTGGCTTTTAATTTAGGCTTGCCCACAAAAACTCAGGTACTTTGTTGGACTGTGGTAGTAACCCATGTTGAAGCAGAAGTGTGGACTCTGCTTCTCCAGTGTGAGAGTCGTGGTGACTGTGGTGCTCGCTGCGGAGGCTGGGAACTTGGATTTCAACAGCCTCAGTGTGGAAAGGGTCTTTGCTGAGTACTCCAAACACTTGGGAACAACAAAGGTAGGCAGGAAACATGTTTTGATGAGGGAGAGTCCTATTCGCTTATTTTAAGTAGCACCTGCAGGCATCTTCTATAAGGAAAAAGGTTCCAGCTCTGGTACCTGGAGTAAACATCTGCATCTGTCTTGTAGCCTGGTTTAGAGAGAAGAGACTTGAAGTGCTACTTCCTCCCTCATACCTGCCGTGCTTGGCATTTTTTAACTGGTAGGCAGCTTCCCACTCAGAATGCAAAATTGGATTGTTTTAACTGTTGTGGTATGGCTCTTATCTCTCTTTATGTGCTAGGTAAGATGTTTAGGTATCAATTTTAGACTTGGCCAAGTCCTGAAAGCTGCACGTTGTTGCCTTTGGAGTCCCTACATCCACCTCTGCACAAAGTGTTTCCACAGACATGAACTGATTCTGATAGCTCATGGTCGTCTGTGTTGCCCATATTCCTCGTTTGTGTGGTTTTGGGAGTCCTGAGATAAGATAGATCTTTATGCTGATGTATGCAGGCTAGACATGAAAGGCTGCTCTGGGGGTGAGTTACAGCATTTCAGGACAGTTTCTGCATATGTCTCTGGGTCTGTGAACTGATCAGCAACACCCCACATCACCAGGGGGGTGACTTCAGTGAAGATAATCAGGCTGGGAGCATCAGTTGTAGTAGTAGAGAAATAAAACTAATGTGGGGGAAAGAAGTCAATTAACCTGCTCAATTTCTCCCCCTCCTCCCTGAAATTTTGTGGAACCCATAAGCACAGACTTTGCATAAGTGGATTGCATTTCACACCTAATGTACATAATTATATCTTGCAAGCAGTTTATTAATGGATCTATAATCATAGAGTGGCTTGTACATACATAATGCTGGTGTTTGATTATACTGCAGCTGCCATAGATCAATGGATACACAGAAGTCTGGCTTATTAGTGTCTCACACATGTGAAGTCCAGAGAACAATATAACACTGGTGCCTTGCAGTTGTTCATCAAATGCTTCTACCTAGGGGAAACCAGAGGTTTTAACAACATGGTAGAGAAGTGTTATAGAAAGAACAGTACATAACAGGACTTGGCACTTGAAGAAAGCTCCCTTTCTATAAAACATTCCATCTGTAAATCTTTCAGTGGTGTTCTGTCTCAATTATCAATGTGCTGTAAACACATCAGATCTTATTTTGGAAAGGAGTTTGTTTTGAGGATTCACTCTGAAAGCAGCATGTCTACAATCTTGAGTATTTCTGTTTTCTGAAGGTGACTCACCCAGAGGACTGATGAATAGCCTAAATTCTTGTGAATTAACAGACCAGTGACTTGCAGACTGAGTTAAGTCTACTAACATCTGAGCAGCCTGACCCACACTGAAATGGCTTGCAGAGATATCACCGAGATGCCTTTGGGAAGCAGTTGCATTTAGTTATGCACAAGGAAAAGGGTTCTAGCTTGTTTTGGTGTGTTGATGATATAGTACTAAAAGAAAAAAAATAAAAAAATTTGGTGAGCTGCAGAATTCCCATGGGATTGTATCCCATCTCTAACAGGATAACCTCAGCTTTCCCTCTCATGTCCCCCAGCTACCACCTGCAAAGCTGCCTCTGATCTATGTTGACTGTCTGGCCGGTGGCCAGCGACTCTGGCCAAACAGGGTAAATAACTGTGGAAATTATGCTCTAGCCTTTCTTGCAGCAAAGCCCTTAATTTGTGTGCCTCTCCTCCTTCTAGCCAGGAACAAAAAAAATAGGAACTTCTCTGTCTTTAAGACCTGGATTGCCTTGTTAAATGTTGGGAGCTGTGTGGGGTAGAGAAAGGAAGAGCTGGTGCAATTCTACAGCTTTCCTTGGTAAGAAAACAGGCCTAAAGTAATAATTTTCTCACAGATATATGTTACAATGTACAGGAAACAGTTCCCTTCACTAAGAAGGTATTCTTCAGAGCAAAAACTCTTTTTTGTGTGTGTGTGAGAGTCAGCTTACTGTAGAGAAACTGGATAAATTCAGAAGAATAATATGATCCTGTGCCACTGTGTTCAATCTCACCCCTTCCAGCTATCCTGTTTCTGCATGAGCCAAACAGAGGCAGTGTCTGATCTCTTATGGACTTTGTGATAATATTGACTCACTTTATTTAAAATAAAAACTTTGGAAAGATGAAAACTCCAGGATAAAAATGTTAAACAAAGACATTTTTTAAACATTTTAAACACTGCATGGGGACTGCATGGGGGAAAGCAGTCAAACTTGATCTTGTTTCCAAAGTCTTGAAAAATATATGCCAAGGTCAGAGCACCAAACTTCCTGGGTGATATTGTCTCCTGTTTCTTATTTCAGGGCTTTACAACAACTCATCTTGCTTTTGACCTTGGTAATTTTTTTTTTTGCAAACTCTTGTTTGGAAGAAGGCAGCATCAGTTTGTGGAGTGAGGAGATGGAACTGGGTGAGGTACTAGCAAGTAGTGAAAGATTATTGGAGGTTAAGAGAGCAGATTTCTACCTTATGAACTTGGCAGTTCTCCTGCAGGCCTACGCTCTTGGTATTGATCTTGTTGCAAGATGAATAGCGATATGGATTTTTTTTTAAATGTCTTATTTTGGAACCTTTTAAATGTGCCTGACATTCACGAGAATTTCACTTAAGGGTTGGTATTAATCTAAATGAATCAAGATAATACATAACATTTTATGATTTCAATCTCAGTGTATTTTCTTTTCAGATTTGGTTACTATTGAAAAAATCTTTTAGAACAGTTTTTTAGTACTTTTAACTTCTGAATTTATCCATATATCTGCATTACAGTAACATACCAAAAATCAGAAGATACAGCTTAAACCCATACAGAGTTATTGCCCAGATCTGCAGTTCCTATTGATCAAAAAGGTATTAAGCTTCTCATAGCATATTTTCTGCATTTAGAAAAAAAGCCTAAATTTTGTTTTTATTAAGTAGGTATATAATAAGTTAGGGGATACAGACAGTTCCTTCATTTTTTTTGTTAATTTGCTCATACTTAATCCAAATCATGCCTTCTGGCTAACCTTAGCATTGCCCTCTTCAATTTGCATGACTACATGTAAAGTTAAGATTGTAATACTGAGAGATTAGAAAACCTCATTTCTTTATCAAAAGATCTAATATGCTCTAATATTTTTATGTTGGCAATAGGTATTGTAATAATCCAACATTTTTTGCCTCATGCAGCCATTCTTATGATGCTTCAGAGCTGCTAAAGAACTGGGGGGGAGTGGTTGTAGGAAAAAAATCGCAGAGTCTGGGTTGGAACTGACCCACAGGGATCATTGAGTCCAACTCTACACCCTGCACAGGACATCCCCAAGAATCATGTCTGACTTCAGTGCCTGAGAGCATTGTCCAAATGCTTCTTGAACTCTGTCAGGCTCGGTGCTGTGACCACTGCCCTGGGGAGCTGGTCCAGTGCCCAGCCACCCTCTGGGTGAAGAACCTTTTCATCCAACCTAAGCCTTCCCTGACGCAACTTCAGGCCATTTCCTCTGGTCCCGTCTGGTCCCCAGAGAGATCAGTGCTTGCCCCTCTGCTTCCCCTCTCGAGGGAGGTGTACACTGCAATGAGGTATTGAGGTATAATTGAGGTACGTATGAAAAAATGGATTTAGGGACAGGTGATGTATTTCCTACTGTGCTCCATGATTGAATTAGATCCTGTAAAATACCTCTTTGTGAAGATGAAGAACCAAGACTCCAGGCTGCTGCTGTGTTTTTAGCATGAAAGTGAACTTTTTCAAGCGCTGGCCAAGTCACTAGACTGACACCACGATCTCAAAGGCCCCGAGCGGGTCCTGATGTGCATCCCAAGGTGGCAGTGGGTGCTGTGCTCTGGGGGATCATCCTGGGGCTCTGGGGAATCACCCTGGGGGCTCTGGGGTCATCCCAGGGATCGCCCTGGGGCTCTGGGATCGGCCTGAGGGCTCTGGGGATCATCCTGGGGGCTCTGGGGATCACCCTGGGGATCGCTCTGGGTTCGGCCCTCGCTGCCCTGCGGGCGGCAGCCAGCGCTGTCCCTCCCTACCTGCCCCATCCTCTCGCCGAAGGGTGCGGGGCCCGGCCGGGTCCCCTCTGGGCCGGTTCGGCCGGGCGGGGTCCGAGGGGGCAGAACCGGGACCGAGGGGGCAGAGCCGGCCCCGCAGTCCCACAGGGACCGATCGGACAGAGCCGGCCCCGCAGGGACCGAGGGGGCAGAGCCGGCCCCGCAGTCCCACAGGGACCGAGGGGGCAGAGCCGGCCCCGCAGTCCCACAGGGACCGATCGGACAGAGCCGGCCCCGCAGCCCCGCAGGGTCCGAGGGGGCAGAGCCGGCCCCGCAGGGACCGAGGGGGCAGAGCCGGCCCCGCAGTCCCACAGGGACCGAGGGGACAGAGCCGGCCCCACAGGGACCGAGGGGACAGAGCCGGCCCCACAGGGACCGAGGGGGCAGAGCCGGGACCGAGGGGGCAGAGCCGGCCCCGCAGGGACCGAGGGGCTCGGCGCGCCCCGGCCCCGCCGCCCGTCCCGCGGGGCGCATGCGCGGCGGCGGCGGCGGAGTTGTGAATGGCGCGGGTGTTGGGGCCGAGTTACGGTGCGGGAGGAAGTCTGAGGGGAGGGAGGGAGGGAGGGAGGGAGAGCAGGGGGCGGGAGCGGCGGCGGCGGCAGCGTCGGGCCCCGGCGGCGGCTGCGGCTGCTCCGCGGGAGGAGGAGGAGGAGGAGGAGGGACGGGAGGAGGGGAGCGGGGGCGCCGGCGGCGGGGGCTAACAAAGGGCGAGGCGAGCGCTGGGGCCGGGACAGCGCGGGGCGGGCGGGAGGGAGGGAAGGAAGGAAGGAAGGAGGGCAGCCGGCGGCGGCCCCACCACCATGCCGCGGGTTGTCCCCGACCAGCGGAGCAAGTTCGAGAACGAGGAGTTCTTCAGGAAGCTGAGCCGCGAGTGCGAGGTGAGGCGGCCGTGGGGCTCCCCCTTCCCTCCCTCCCTCCCTCCCTCCCTCCCTCCCCGGGAAAGTTTCGGCGGGGCCGGCGCAGTCAGTGCAGCGCGCTGCCCCTTATCGCCCGCGCTGCCCCCTGATTGCGCGCCCTGTTCCCCGCAGATTAAATACACGGGCTTCAGGGACCGGCCGCACGAGGAGAGGCAGGCCCGCTTCCAGAACGCCTGCCGCGACGGCCGCTCCGAGATCGTAAGTGTCGCCGGGGGCACCGGGACAGGCTCTGCTGCTCCGCTCCGCTCCTCCCCTCCCCGCTCCGCTCCCGGCACGGCCCTGCGAAGTTGGGGGGCCGGAGGGGCCGGAGGGGCCGGAGGGGCCGGGCGGGCGCGCCGAGCGGGGAAAGTTCTGTGCGAGCAGCGGGACGGCACCGTGCGCCTCTCATCCCACACGGCCGGGACAGGAGGAGGCTTCGCTGCTGCCGCCTGCCCAGCGGCGCTCCTCCGCTCGGAGCTGTCGCTCGGCGGCGGGGACAGGGCTGGTCTGCGGGGCAGGAAGGAAAATCCCCCTCTGCTCCTTCCTCTGCACGTGCTACGAGCTGCTTGTTTCAGTAGTCAGCTGCTTTTTTTTTTTTTCCTTCTTCTTTTTCTCCTTTCTTTCCGGCAACAGTAGCCTTCAGAAATGAGTAACATTGTTCAGAAGGCGCTACCTAAAAGCCTTGAGTGAGCTGTTTGATGTATCTGAGAACTAAATCAAGCGCTTTTAAAATTAGGCTTTGAGACTTGCAACTCCAGCCCCGTTTTTCTCATTCATTAAGGCTGGTTACAGACTGCTCTCTCCTGAATTAAGAAGTGAGATGCAGTATGGCTCGGAGTAGTCAAGAACTGACTGGTTATTTCCTGGTTTGATTTCTGCTATAGGTTACTTCTATAGGGTCAGTGTCTCATAGCACTGTTAGTTTGTAACTCTTCACTATTAAAAAAAGGAAGTAACCTCTTTTTCATTTACAGTATATAGTGAAAGACAAGGTAAAATAGAAAATAAACCCCACTTTCACCAAGTTTGGTTTATGAGCGTTCTTTAATTTCACGTGGTATACATGTTGCTAGTCAATTCACAATGAAATTATTCTTATGCACAGTGAAATTTTTCTATGCACAGTGAAATTATTCTTATATTCATCCAAAGAGAAATAGCTGAATACCCATTACTTTAGCTGAACTTGTTCATTTGCATCTGTCTGTAAAAGGATACGCAGCTAAGAACTGAGTAACTTTATTTTAGCTGAATCTTATCCCTGCTTGTTCTCTCTGGTCTTAGAACATGTAGTATTATTTTGTGGAAGGCCCCCTGTAGACAGGTTCTTAATTTTACTATTTGCTTTACATTCATTTTTCATTGAGCATGTTTGCTTCCTTTAAGAAGTCACCAGGGAAACAATGGGTAGGTAAGGAAGACATAGTTTGCTAGCACTGGAAATTTCTGTACAGGTGAAAGCGTATAATATACCTGAATCCCTCCCTTAAAAAAAAAAAAAAGCCATATAGCTTATAAACCAACTTGCTAATGCAGCCTATGCGGTTATTTATATACTTAGGAAATCACTGTCGTTTCACCTTTGTACTTTTAAGCCTGCTGCTCTCTTTTTTTTGCCAGAACTTCAGCCCTTGGAAGCAACCAGTGATGCCTGTTCTACATATTTTCACTTCTACTTAATTATAAAACAGGCTCTATATTTCTTGATCTGAAACATCTGGTTTTGTTTTGTGAACAGGGCACAAGTAGTCAGGTTTATTTAGAAATGTAATGTGTGTAATGACTGATGTTAAGAAGAGCTAGTAATTTTACTTTTTTTTTAGTCTTGAATGTTTTTCCAGACATCAAGGATTTATTCCTTTATCTCCAAAGGGAGCCTTTGCAAATGACCTTACATATTTTTAAGCAGACAAAAAAAATCCAGAAAATAGCTTAGGGATTTAATATAGAACTGGCAGTAGGTTGTTGGTTATGTCTGTCAAATAACTCTTGATTGAATAAAGCAAGTAATTACCAGTATTACTGAGAAGTAACTGTGAAATATATTAAATAAAATTTCATGTGTACTGGTAATGCTTTGATAACTTGAAAATAACTTCACATGTTCAGTTTGTTTTGGAAGGTACTTGTATTTACGTTGTCTGTGTGTAGGTCAGGTCACCCTTGTACTACTTGATAAGCTTTTTGCAAAATTAGAGACATAAGTGTCTGATAGCTTTTCAAACTGGGCTTCAAAAGGCTCTGCATAGAAAATTATAATTTTCTTACTTTCAGGTTTAAAACCAAAGTAGTGATGTGATTTTTTAATTATTTTTTTTTTAAATTTAATTTGCTTGCTTGTTACTTGAAAAAATTGAGTTCCAGGTAGTCGTGTGTGGTTATTAGCAAGTCTGTTCTCAAGTTTTTCAGTATTGACCTATGATTTGATTTGAGAGGCACATAAGTATTTTAACTGGATGGTTTTATCTGTTCAAAGGGAGGGAACAGGCTTCAAAAATTCAGAGAAAAAATATCTACATAGCTTTTTAAATAGCTTATGGTTTAAATGTTGCCTGGATGACTCTATGAGGATGTGGAATTTGTGTACTGTTGTTTTCTTCTTTCCTCTGATATTTTTCCCATGGTTTTTCTTGGCCCTCTAGAACACATTGGGGCTGGAAGCAGGGAGGCATGGGCACTTTGCTGTCTAGCTGGGTTTCCCAGAAAGCAAGGGTAATCTTTTTGACCCAGTACCAGAACTGGAGTGATCTGTAGGGCTGCACTGGTCAGCTGCTTTACACTCAAAGATCTCACTCCTTAGCATTTTAAGTTTATAAATTAAGGAGCATAAAACATGTATTTGCTGGGAGGTGGGAAAGTAGTTCTTGAACAGAGTAAGTGGTGAAGACCTAGAGTCACAAATATTTGGACATAGGTGTAATTTTTTTGTTGGTACTTAAATAGGGTCCCTTAGAGAAGCCAAGGGATAACACAAGGTAGTCAGCTTGATAGTGCTGGTCTGCAGCCCTGGCAGTTTTGATGCTTCCTATTTACGCAAGTGTATCCTTGTGTATAATTAAAATGTTTGTCTTTGAGTATTGTAAGGCAAACAAATACTAATGTACCAAAAAAGTATTCCCCCCTGTATTGCTAGGACTGATTTGTTAATTTTAATGACATAGAGAAAATGCTTATAGAAGGTTTAAAACAAAAAACAAAGGAGAAAAAAATTAAATCTGTTATTAAGGATAGCCTGGAATGGAACCCGATTGCAGAGCATTAGCCTGCCTTGGCAGAGGGGAAAGAGTCAAGACAAAGCACTTCTACTTTCAAAATGGGAGATATTAATCCTGTGACAGCATTGCAGTCCATGACTGGACCTATCTTAAACAACATGTAGAGCTATTGTGTCATAGGTAGCAGTACAGTTATAACCTAAAGTTGCAGGATTCTGGGTTCCTTGAAAGAAATCTGCTTGTCAGGAAATTCCAACTATTAGAGTAGTAGTTGTATAGCTTTTAAGAAAACTGTATTCTGAATTAATGACCATTTAAATCTAAGTGATCATGGGAATCAATACAGTTGTTTGACTGCAACAACTTACATTTAACCCTGGGATTTTGAGTAGATTGATATTCTGGGAGCATGCATGACTATTTGGATTCTTAGGGGACACCATGCTCACCTGTACCAGAGTATATATACTGCAAATTGACTTCTACTTGCAAAAATATTTTTTTATTTCATGTCTATAAATTGATGTACTCTTTATGACTTGGAGTTAGAGAAGTGTAAATAAATACAGAGAAGTTATAAAGAAAACTGAATCCTATTTTCATTTGAAATAATAGAAAATTATTTGCTTGAAAGCAATATGTGCTTTTTCTAATATGGTTAAGGCAGTCCCTTTAATGATTTTACAAAAGGCTGCAGCTGAGGATTCCTACAGTTGCCTATTCTCACTGACACAGCATCTGCTGATCTGGATTTCACTGCTGTCTTAATGTGGCATGAGGACTTCGTCCTGTGAAGTTTGATTGAGATGTGTATTGATGCTGCATGCCAGCAGATAATAAAATTAGAGTATTTAGATTTCATTTGTTTATCTAGATATAAGTAGATTGTGAAAGGAGACAAGTAATTTTCTTTTGAAAATA
>JAWWTY010000019.1:11778611-11823940 GCA_035222235.1 Margarornis squamiger | reverse complement strand
AGAGTATTTAGATTTCATTTGTTTATCTAGATATAAGTAGATTGTGAAAGGAGACAAGTAATTTTCTTTTGAAAATACTTGTCCTAGTAACAGGTCTCAGCAATTCATTTTCCTTTAGCAGTACTTCTTTTAGAGATAGGCAACCTCTTTAAAATCATGGGCAGTTCTTAACGCTGAAGGTACTAAGTTGGTGCAGGGTATCCAGACAGAACTGAAAGGACAGATTCTAATGTCAGCAAAACTGATTTGAAAGAAGTATTGATTCCATGTTGTATTTTATATCCGAAGCAGCCAATGGCAAATGTTGTCAAAATGGAATCAGATGTTTGTAACTTAATACTTAAGAAAAATGATGAGTGCATGTTTTTGACTTTAAGTATTCTCTATGCTGCCTGGCTTAAGACATAAACTGATGTAAAAATAAATGACTGCCTGCATAATTTATGTAATGTCTTGCTCCCTGATCCTGTTTGTATTGATTTTTCTAAAAGGCTTTTGTGGCCACAGGAACCAATCTGTCTCTCCAGTTTTTTCCGGCCAGCTGGCAGGGGGAGCAGCGACAGACACCGACCCGGGAATATGTCGACTTTGAAAGAGAAGGAGGCAAGGTAAGAAGGAAATTGTTGTGACTGGAAGGAATTTCTATGCTGTGCTTATGATGTTATTAGTATGGGCCGCATGTATTATGCGAAATTTCTAATATTTCACATCTCCATGCAGGTAGGTAGTGACATGAGTGCAAGTGAGAGCTGGTAGGATAAAATCGGGTATTGCTTTGTTTTAAAACATGTCAATGTTTCTGCAGGGAAACATGGGCAGTACAGGTGGCTTTTTATTATTTTGAAGAACAGAACTTTATTTCTGCTGCCATGGTATGATAAAATTTTGGGGAACAATTTAAATTTGGTATTCTGTAGGTGCTTCTAAAGTGGTTCAGAAATTAGTCTTTGGCCAATGAATTGGGGTAGGCTAATGAAAATTTGCACTTTCAACAGGTTATTTTATTGTGGCTTTGGATGCCAGCTGATAAAGCAAGCAAGCAATGTGATCTTAGTGGAATGAAGCTTTTTCTCAGTTTCACCATGAGCTCTAATACAGGAACAGCATCATTTTCAGAATTGATTTCTGAATCTCTTTTTTCTGAGGTGGTTGTCCCATAGACTGATATTGAAAGCCAGAATTCCCTAGTGACAATGATGGTTACTGTGAAGCTGTATTAGATTTAAAGTCAGAAACCTTGCTTAGTCTCATCAGAATAAAGTTACTGAAATCACTTATAGCTGGTTTTGTTTTACAGGAAAAACATACCTTTAAAATGTAGACACTGTCTGTTATCTATGCTACTGTAGGTGCTTTGGGATTGATCCAAAGATCACTGAATTCAATAGGAGACTTTCTGCAGACCTCAGTGGCCTTGGACCAGCACTTAAGCCCTCACAGCCCTTCTGTTTTGGGCTAATTTCTGTATAATTTTTTGATTTTTAAACACTTTTAATGGACCACAAAATTCTTCATTTGCCTGATTTTTTTTTTTTACCTACCTTATAACAAGAAACAGCTAATGCTACCAAACCTACCAGGCTGGAGGAAATAGTTGAAGCCTATTCAGGTTTAATGGCATATTGGGTCTTTTAAATGCTTCTAGGTGGAAGATAAATATTTCCTATAGTGGGAAAACTTGATTGGAAGAAAAAAAAATTCCTGAGGGCAGTTATGGTATTTGGAATTCAAGTTAATGAGGTTTTTTGGAAAAAATTGTTTTCCATTTAGTCCTGTGAGGCTTGCAGAAGTTTGACAAATTGGGGGAGAGGGAGTGAAGTTGGCTGTCTGGGTACTGACTGCTTTGCTAAGGAAACTGAATTGAATCTGGCTCTTACTGAAAAATATTGATTCTGGCTCACAATTGAATGAGGAATTTTTCTTGTAATGTGTAAGAAGACTGAAGTCTCTCTTCTTGCCAGTTCAAAACTAATTTTATTTACTCCTATGATTTTTTTTTAACTTTGTTTTCTCTGAATGAATCCTTAAAGTACTGAACTACTTCATCCATTTTCTTGTGTTGTCTTAATCATGTAAGACCGTGGTAGATATGCTGTGTATTAAAATAGAACATGAGCCTCATTAGTGAATGCCACTCCCTCTTTTATGTGTGTTTACAGTAAATTCTAGAGTGCTTCATTAGAATGTTTAGAAGAATTCTTCTGAATGAGGTTAGAGGTGGACAAACTGATAAATGGGACTAATGTTATACTCCGGTATGAACAAATCACAAACTCACTGTTGTAATCAGACCTTGCTGGGGTAAATCACATGTGAATGCAGGCTTGCTCTGCACAGAACTAAACTTCTCTGAAAGTAAGCCACTCCCATGATTTGAGCAGAGGAGTGAGCAGAATGGGAGAGTGTTTCTTACGTTATCAACGGAAACAGTTAAGTGTTTCATGTGAATTGTCTGAGATTGTGTTCTCTCTAGATTTTTGTCGCTTGGCTTTATTAAGAATTTCTTTCATAGGCTTCAGCAGTCTCTTAAAACCATGTGATTTTTGTAGCTCTGTGCAACATTGTTTTATGAGCTTTGATTCTTGAGGCAGTGCATAATGTGTGTTTGTTCATCACTGGATTTATGCCAGCAAGGCATGTTTTTAATTATATGAATAAAAAAAGGCTATGGGGGGAGCTGTCAGTTAATTATTATCTTAGGCATTAGTTTGAGATCTAGAATAGAGATAAACTTACCAACACTAGAATATTTTTTATTCTGGAATTCTGCTTCAGTGTTTGGCTGAGCAAGTGATGGCCCAAAATAGTTTATCCATATTTAAAGTATGTCACTATTGTGCCTAAGCAGTTTTGTACATACATTGACAAAGCTACCAATGCAGCATCTGCTAGAATTGCTGCTTAAATGATGGAATTTTAGAAAGAGCAACATGCTTGTGTAAGTTGGGATTCTGAAAATACATACTTCATAGGCTTGAGGTTTTTCAATCTGGTATTTCTTAACTGAGCGGTTTTTTTGTATGCTTAATTTGCCTTTTAATTTGATGCATCTGATGTTCACAATGGGTGGGTAGGCCTCTGGTGGATACCCTGTCTTCATTAATCCAAGAATTGGATAGCTAAGTGTTCACTTAATGTTTCTACTCCTGTTTAACCCAAGTTTAACGTTATTTTTTTTGAGATAGCTTTAACATTCTGTGCTGTCTTTGACCTGCAGCAAATTTAATTGTATATTTGAGCAATTTTTCAGATTTGTCATAGCAAAAGAAAAAAACAGCCCTAAGAATAGGTCCTTAGATCGTAAAAATGATAGAACATTGTATTTCATTGTGATCGTGGGTGTGTGTGGGGTGCGTCAGATTCAGTGTGTCCCATTTCTGGATAACTGAACCATAAAAGGCTTTGTGATCCCTTGTGTTTTCAGCTAGTCTCCAGGGGTTTTTTCTCCTTGTTTTTTTGTTAAAGAATAAATGAATAGATGTTGTTAAGAAATTCAGAGGTAGACAGCATAGTAGTCTAATGTATTGCCTGAAATCGTACATAATTAAACCCTGCAATTAAATGGAGAGCTTTATTTTCACCTTGGTTCCCCAGTATCATTAATTACTTAGGCTAATTTTATTGTGGTTAATGAAGTTCTTTAATTTTTATTTCAGTTTTGTACTGATGCTATATTGAACTTCAGACTGAAGTCTGTGTGTGTGGACTTCACTGCTTCTTAAAATCTAATTTTATTCAAAGTCCTTTTGTTTTATTGAAAGCTATGTGATCAACTTTCTTTGCATGATTCATTTTGTATACTTCTTACAGTGAGATAACTGTCCTCGGGTTTCATGTGTTATTCAAGATGTTTATATAGCTCCGCTCTTTCTTACTTGAAAGAACATTAGTTTTAGGATATTCTTTTTTACTGTTTAACTACCAGTCACTGATGAAGTCTGTGAAGTTGTTTTACTTCCCCTCCCCTTTATAATACTATTCTCCATCTCATTCTAATGCAGCTTTACTTCCTGTCTGCTGTTTGGCGGCAGCTGCTCGTAAACCAGAGTCTTCAACACGGGCTTATTTCAGTATAATATGCTATGAACTCTGCAGCTCTGGAGGAAAGCACATCAGACAAGATTTAAATTGATTCAGAGTGCCTGCTGTGCCACATGTGATGTAGCTAGAATTTCTACTCATTAACCATTAACTTTGTTCTAGCCATAACTAAAGAATTTCGGTGTTCTTCTTGAAGATGCTGAGTTTCTACTTGTGCAGTTTTTTGTCATAACTAGGAAATTGTATTTGGCTGTAAGTTGATGTTAACTGGATGAATCTAAATCTAAAAAAAAATCTTACGCTGCAGATGTTGCAGCAGTAGCAGAAGTGTAATGAGAAAGGTGCTGTATTCTAATAAAAACTATATTTAAATGGCAGCCAACAGCACCACTTTTCCATTTGTGTCCTGTTTCCTCACTAGAGGTTTGATAGATAGGACTTGAATTCCTGTATTTTCAATTCAGTAGCATTTGGGGGGTTTGCATTGCCCCCATCTAAAATATTCTCACAGACTGCAGTTACTTGTATGTGTTCCCTGCAATCCACTGAGTCTCTGGACAGAAGGATTTTTACCTTTTCCCAAATTGGTGGGAAAGAATGTCTGATGTTAGAAATTCAGGAAAAAAAAAGAGCATATTAAAGCCATAATATAATGATTAGAGATCATACTGTGGTGTGCTACCATATAAGGCAAACCATCTGAGCCGTAAGATGCTTGTGGTTTTCACAATTATCAATATTTCATCATTCTATTTGTAGTAATTTAATACTCCTTCAAATGTTTGTGAAAGTCTCAATTTAGAGCATTTCAGGAGATAGTGCTACAACCCTGAAGAGCTGAGCATCACCTGACAAGTTCAGGGAGCTGTTTATATGTGGTGGAAGCATATGGACATGCAAGATGTAACTTGGTTAAAATACCAGCAATTGTCAACCTTTAAGGAGTATCTTGTAAGTCTTTGTGCATCATCTTTTAATATGTGTGAATATTTTGTTTCCAAGGAGCTGTCCTGCTAAAAAAATGCTTTCTCCTGCAGAATGGTCTTGTTTCCAAATCAGAAGTCGAGGTGAGGTTCATTGTGTAGCTCTGTACAGTCCTTGACTGATTTTTTTTTTTAGCTGGTCTTTTAATGCACTGCTGTGTTAGGATAGCAATATTTTGGGGCAGGATTTTTACCATGTTCGACTGGTGGGGTGGGGAAGATCTGACTCGTGCCTGTCCTCAGAGCTGGTGCTTTTCCTGAGCACCCTTAAACAATTGTTATCCTCCTGGTGATGACCCCACAACCCCAAACCTTGTGGTGGATGGCAGAGATTCTTCTGTGAGGAGCAGCAGGTGGTCAGTGGAGACACATCAGCTGCTGGGCTGTCTGTGCTCGGGGCCTTCGAGGTGCTTTTGCCTGCGCAGCCAAGGGGAGTGGTGCTGCCCTGCTGAAGCCCACATCTCTGTTGTTCCTTTTGATCTTTCTCAGACTTTTTCTGTTTGCTTTAAACAAAAAGGTCAGTGTGTGGTTATTCTGACAGCAGATAAATGGTTTTAGTGGTGTATCCAGTTTGTACCCAGTCTGGCTAAACAGCTTGATTTTTTTTTTTTCTTAGAGTTGTTTGGTGGGAGTCCTGCAAAGGCTTGGTGAATGAGCAGAATTCACTTTTCTTCTCTTATGATCCCCTGGATCAGTTTTCATCCAGGATCATCTCTGTGGTTTTCAGTAAAATAGTAGTTTTCTATAGGTACTTGTGATTCTAAAATTTTTTTTATTGTGTTTGTGCTTGAGTCTTTTATTTGGCAGAGACTTCTCAGTTTCTTTTTCTTCTCTTTTTTTTTTCCCCAGCTATGTAATTTCTTTGTTTATGCTCCTAAAACCACTTTTGCTTTAGAGGAGAGGGGAAACTTTTTCTTTTTTTTTTTGCCTAGATCCTTAGAAGAATTCTTTATTATGACCTGCTATTGCATAGAGGAGAGCTCTTTAATCAAAACTCCATTTGAAGCCAGATAGTGATAGTGTATCTTTGACTTGACCTCACATCTGGGACATGCTTCTATCTGCATACAGTCTATACACTCTGAACAGTTAGGCACTTGGATTTTGGGAACAGAAATCTTTAGAGCATGTAAATTGTTAGGGACACGTCCTGTGCTGGCAAGCAGCCACTGGCTGAGTTTGGACAGTTGTTCCTGCCAGAGTGATTTATCACAGGGTGCCCTCTGCCACTTGAGCGTGAGTCACACCGGGCATCTCTCATGTGACAAGTATCCACAGCCTTTTCTCTGTAATCCTTGCAGCTCCCCCCCAACCTCCAAATACGTTTGTTATTGCCCTCAGCCTTGTTCATGCATTACAGTGCAGGCAGTGACGATGCCATTTTGAAACAATGCTGATGAACAGTACTTGGTGCTTCAGATCTGCCATCAGCAAACCTGCCTTTCTTAGCTTTTATTACACACTGTAGGAGCAGTTACTCAGTCGTAGTACCTTGAACTCTTTCCAGTGGTTTAAATGCACTCATTGGAGTTGTACAGACAAGATTTCAGATACTCGTGTCATCATCCTGAAGTTTCCTAGAGAAGGAGCAAAATCAAAATTAATGAGCTAACTGTTGCATTTGGGAAACAGCTATATATATGTAGGGGCACTAATGCTGTGTGGATGAAAGCAGTACTTGAGATCTCCACAGCACAGATGCTGGAAGAAATCCAGGCATTTGGATTGTTGAATCCTCTTGTTTGCATATCAGTCTCCACTTACAAAGCAAAGTTGTTAACATGCTGCTCTTAAAAATGAATGAGAAAAGTAAGAGCATCATTACTGAGAATTTCTGTTGCTTTGTGAAAATCACTTAATACTTCATATTAAAAATAAGAAAAATTCAATAAGGTGATGAAAAATCTGCTACAAGAAACTTAACTTTTCTGAAAGTTACTGAAATGTTTCTTCAAGCTTTGTTGTCCAAAGCACAAGTTACAAAATGAGCTTGTTAGCTGGCATAATTGCAAGTTTAATATTACTCTGTTAGAGAAAATTCCCAGTCATTGCAAAGGATGTTCTCTGCAGAAGCTGATAGTTTTCTGCAGAATATTTGACACTGTGAAATTTTATTGAATGGTGAAAGCTGAATAATTGTTATAGTATACAAAAGACAAAGAATTACTAACACTATTTTAAGCCTTGATGCAGCACTACTTATTGAATAAATGTTCGGACAGTTTTTCCAGACTTGAATCCTGCTTAAGGGGGAAGAGCACTGCTGTCAGAATGCTCAAGAGCTAATGAAAGCCAAAGGGCAGAAGAAGCAACTTTTCCTGCCCCTCTGCTGCTTGGGTCTGTTCCTGGATGGTTTTTATTAGTTACTTGCCCATGTTGTCCAGTTGTCCATGTAACTTCTAGTTGAGTATACTTGCATTACGTGTTTCAAATTTTCAGTTCAAAAGTAGAGATTTAATAGGCTGTTTATTTGCACCCAGGTAGCACGATGTGCAAGTGATGTCTTTTAGATAAATCTCTTTTTCTAACCCTCTGCTGGAGTTGCTAGTTGTAACTGCTTTTTGCTATGTGATTTTCTAAAAGCTTGAAAAGAATGAATTTCCCAAGCAATTTTGAAATTTCTGTCTGGAAAATATTCTGTCAACGTGGCAGAAAACTGTGTGTATCCCTGTTAGTTACTGGGTTTGTGAGCATAAGCATGCATGTGTACTTGCAGCAGCAAGACAAACTGCAGTCTCCTGCAATGTTTTGCTGCAGAAACATTATTCTTTTTAATTGTTGGAACAAAATTGAGTCTTTTAATGCACATGTTTATCATAAAAAGGGAGAGCAGATTTAAAATGCAGCCATCTTTCTCATGTAGAATCTAGCAGTAAAGTGGACTGATTAAAGCCCCTGTAAAGTTTCACAGGGGAAAAACCCAGCATGTATTTTTTTCAGATTATCCTTATATTCTGCTCATTACATTTTTGTTGATTTTTCAATTCCAGCTATGTGGTTGGTTTTGTCTTTTTAAAGGCAAATGGGTAGAGCCTGAGCATGAGATGTGTGTCTCGTTGGGAGGCATTAGACCTTTCTGTAGTGACAATGTGAAAACTAGAAACCGTCTGCTTTTTGCTTTGTGTTGGGGTTTTTTTGGTCGTTGTGGTCAGGTCTGGTTCATGTTTTCTGCTTAGTCCAGAAACTGCAGTATTTTGGAATGATGAACTGTGTCTGGAGAGACTTGGTTGTTATTAAATGATGAGTATAGCTTCTGTGCAGTAGCATTTTAGTGTTTTTTCTATGCAAGTTTCTAAGCTTAAGTACAGAGCAGTGCTCTTAAGCCAGGAATGAAAAGCTGCAGTTTCCACAGATTTTTAATCACATTTGTTCTGACATCCTTACTGCTTCATATCTGTTCTTACTTATAGACTTGTTTTTTAGTTAACTGAAATAGCAACCTGCATAATTTAATGAAACATCGATCTGCTTTCGAAAAGGAGTCATGATTACATAGCTGAGCTAACTATGCAGAAAAAACTAATAAATGAAACCAACCAAAAAAACCATAAAAATACCAGGCTTTTTAAAAGGGACTTTCAAATTCTGACTCTCCAGTAAAGTGAGGAAAATTCATCTGCTATTCTTTTTTTGACATTTTGGAAACCAAAAGCCATCACTGAAGTATTTCAGTAGTACAGAAAGCATGTTGAGAGAGGTTTTGTCGGAGCTCTGATATTACTCACAAAGATGTTTTTAATGTGAGTCTGTAGATGGATATTTTTGCTATATGGATTTGTAAAAATGGATTGTGTTGCATCTGAGTCTTATCTAGATGGACATTTTTTGAAACTTTGGTGATATTTGTAATAAAACCGGGTGACTTTTATAAGCCTACTTTAAAACTGAATGAAGAACATAATACCAGACCATCAGGTTTTGCTGTTAAGTTCACAATTGTAGTAAGTATTTTCTGAGGTGGTTTTCTGATTGTGAATTGGAGTGCATTCTTTCCTCAGGGAATACACCTGTCTTTAAAGTTGCAAGTGAAATGTCTGTGTGCGGTCACAAAGAGGAGGAGGTGGAGGAACAGGTCATAGGCAGAGAAATGGTGGTGCTGGGCCCCGTGTGGTGTCCCTCCTGCCCTGGCCAGCACTGTCCCAGGAGTCCCACCTTGGCAGCTGCTCATGAACCAGCAAGGGCCTGCTGTCTGTGGTGTGATACAGCTGTGACAGTGGTGCCACCCTTGAGAAACTGGGAGCTGTATTCATCTTGAAAGCCACAGATGGGTCATCTATGTGCAACTGTTCAGGAAAGATCCTTGTTTGGTCAGAAAGCATCACTTCTTTTATGTTTTTGCAGAAGAGTGTAAGGTTTACATTTTAACAAAACCTCATTTTCATATAATGGAAGGCGTTCCAAGATGGAGCTATTAAAATAGAAAACATTTTCTTTGTGTATTTGAAGAAAGAATAATAATTCACTCTGAGGCATGAGACAGAAGGATTGATCCAAATAAAAAACACTAAAAAGCCTATTTCCCGCAGTGACTTTCTAAAGAGGATTCTTTTCAACTGTTTATATTTACTGTTTCATTCCCTGTTAAAACTATGTTACAAGGTTATTGTTTCAGAATTGAACCTACAAAGTCAGATAAATGCTGTAAACTTTGCCCATAACATGGTTTCTTGTTATTAGTTTCTTTTAAACAGAGAGTGATCAATATCTGAAAGTGTAGTCTGAAGCCTTGTGTGGAGTTGTCAGCTTTTGCTGTAACTTCAGTTGTCACTCTTATGAAATTACTGTTCTGTTTTGTTCCTCAAATAATTCACGATTTTCGTGTATGGGTTCTGTTGCAAAGTTTCAGAAAAGTTTTTTTCCTTTTTTTTTTTTGGTGTTTCATAGATTTTTTCCTCTCTTGTGCTTTATATCTCTAGCTTTGAAACCCAAGCTAGAGATATAACCTATTGTGATATGAAAGTGGGTCTTGGCAGTTGGTGGGAATCTGGGGATGGGACTGACTCAGCTTTACATTTCAGGAAAGTCAGGCCACGTCTCTGTGGCAAGACTACAGCATTTTATTTATGAATATATATATATATTCATATAAGGTTTCTAGGAAAGAAAATGGACAAATACGTCATTTCTCATTGGAACATTTTGATCAGGCAGTCTCCTTACACTCGACAGTGTATACAGATAATGTTAAGAGAAGCTGAAATGATGAGTTTTGCCTTAACTGATTTAACATCTTGCTCTCCTGGAGTAAATGTTTACAGCTTTTTCTTTCTTAGTGGTCAGTGTTTCATATATGGAGTCGCTGTGGAGACTGCTGTTTAAATATTTGAAAGAGGGGTATTATTCAGGGGAAAGTGGGCTCGGGACTGGGATGGATGGATGTCCGTGGCTCAGGCAAGAGCCTGTGAATGGGCAGATGTGTGCGTGATGAGGCAGATGTTGAGTCAGAGCTGAGCCTCTTCTGAAGGAATGCACTTTGCTCCAGCGTGCTGGGAAAATGAAAACAGAAGGGAGGGAATGGCCCCACTTCCCTGGGGACTGCTGTTCCCGGGGGCAGCGCAGTTGGTCCCCTCGTGGCCCTGGCTGTTGTGAGCGTGCTGATTCATTAGTCGGTGGGTGGTGAGAACTGTGTGCAGTCTCGGGGGGAGGAAATGGCTTGGCTGCTGGAGGGAGAAGCAGCATTTTCTGTAACTGCAGGATGTGTGGATGGAGCACGCTGATAGCGTATCTCCAGCAGATCAGTTCAATACCCTGGTGTTGTGAGATAAGGATTTACTAGAGGACTAAAATAGGATGTGAAACTGAGGTTTTTCATCTTGGGCTCAAATAAAGCAGTTTTTTTTAAAAGTCATTGAGAATTGTCCTCTATTTAAATCGCTTGGTTTTTAAAATATGAATGAATGGTGTTATAGGAGCTGTATCCGTGCTTATTTTTAACAACAAAGATAACTCCCAGTTAGCTGGAGTTGGAGGAGAGGGTTGCTCATTTGAATGCAGATGAGAAGAAATAACAGATTAGTTGAAAGAGTACAAAAGGGAGGGTGAGATGCACTATATGGTGAAGGTGTGGCACAGAGGGCTTTGAGAACAAGCCAGCTGGGTGGCCGAGAAAGCACAAACAACAACTTAAAGCCCAACTAAGCCTATTCATGCAGCACCTTCTCAAGTTTGCGTGTGTTTATGGTGGTGTTTGTCCTCTGTCCAGATAATCTGTCAGGAGATAAGAGTGTTTACTTTTGCTGCTTGTTCAGTCAGCAAGCAGAATATTTGTTCTAACACTAAAAGGCTACTTCCAATGTAAAAGTAGCATGTCTACTTTTCTCATTTAAAAATTCTAATGCTCCTCTGATCTGCAGTAGAAGTTCAAAACGGAAGATGTCATTTGAGATGAAATTAATTGCATAATAGCCACCTGAACAAAAATTCAGCAGCTATAAGCTAGTAAAAATTGCATATTTCAGTATGTGACAGTTTACCTAGACCTCACAATCTAACAAAACTAGCTTTGGGTGTGCCAGTGTGTGGAAAATGATGGTGCAAAATGAGAGAGAACTTTCATCCTTCAACATGTGTCTAAGAATTCTTAACTTAGTTACACAACTGTCCATTCTCAGTGTCAGAAACCCCATACCTTGTGTGGTTTGTAGGTTGTACTGTATGCTGAAAGGAGGCAGCTGTGGAATTTATCTTTTCCTCTTGTACATCCTTATAATGGTGCTTCTTTATGTAGCATTAAATTTGTCCACTGAATATGAATTTGTTAATTGCCTGACTTCCAACTCTCCTCCTTCCTTTTGCTCTTTAGTGCTTTTCACTTGTCTCCTGAGTTTTACAGGACTGACTTCCAGGTATTATTATGAAAAGCACCCAGAGGTGTGTGAAGGATTTATAAAATTATATAAATTAAATTAATCTGGGGTTAACAGCAAAATCTTGAAAGAGTTGTTCTAACAAAGACATCCTTTTATCTACTTCCAATCAAATTGTATAGCTCAGTAATATTAAGGGGAGTGGAGGTTGGGGTTTTCATAGAAATAACACAGGTTTTGCCTTTCCTACTCTGACAGTCTTGAGGCAACTTTCAGAGCAGACAATTCTGAAATTTTTTAAAAGACCACTTTCCTGGATTTTGAAGTGACATAACAGATAATGTGCTCACAGACAAAGCAGTAATTTGTTAATGATTCTGTTAAGTTCAGAAGTTGAAAGGGAACCAGCATGGCTTTATCGAAAAGAAGGAAATGTGTGGTTAAACGTTTTTGGCTATAGTCTTAGGTGGTTTCCAATTTCCAGAAAGAAGAGAGGGGGGGAAAAGGAGTCTAAATTCCTTTCTCTGAAATAAATTTAAAAGTACCAGTATACTTTATGGTGTTTTAATGAGAGAAAAGTTCCTGCATAAGCTCACGGGGTTCCAGTATGAATTATACTACATTTGAATGATTATGTGGTAATTTCAAAACTTGAATAACTTGCTAAGGAATTAATCTTTCAGAAGTGAAAAATGTTTATTTATCAGAGTTTTGAAGTCCTACTGAATTGGTGGTGTAATGCTTTCAGGGCTCTGATTCAGGAGCAAAGGCACAGTACTTTATCTGGAAAGGTCAGGCCGTGTGCCAGAGGTTCACAAGCGGCTGTGTCAGCAGCTCAGCTGTTGGTCAGCATGCTCAGGGCAGATAGCAGGCACCAGGAATCACATCGGCTCTGCCAACTTGTTTCCCCTTTGACTTCCGAAGACTTTCACAGAACTTCCAGCACTGCTCCAGCTTCCAGGTGATGTGTGAGGCATTGCATTTGTAGTATTGAGCCCTCAGCAGCTCTGTCTGAGCTACCTGCTGTTTGCACTGGGCCAGGAAGTTTGCACATAATGCATTGGCAGCTGCAGTGACCAAGGCAGTTGAACAGCCACTGAAACGAATTAGTGGTAGCATAATGTTCCTTATCAGAGAAACAAACAAAAAGGACTCCTGGACAACTTGGAAAGGTAGGTTTTGTCATCTGTGGGAAGTTCTAAGTAACTGCTGATGTCCCAGGCTCCTGTTGTGGGCCAGAAGGGTAAGGGAGGCTAGGGGAGATGTAAACCCTAAGTGAAGATCAGCAGAGGGCTTGTTTGCTGCTGTAAAACATAACTAACATTAGAGTACAGACTGTTTTGTCTGTACAGATCCATAGTTGGCTTATGCTGCTTTTTTATTCCCCCTCTTGAATTATTCTTCACTCTCCTTAAAAGAGAATGACACGTGGTTCTAATAGCCTCTTTTAACTGTTTTTCACTTCTAAACTAATTAAACACATTTCTTTAAATTGATGATGTGTGCTTTGTTTCTTGAGATGAATGAGTGAAGACTCTGCTGAAGGGGTGCAACATATTTCGTATGAATGTTCAGTCTCGAAATGAGGGCTGTGGGAGGTGGTTTCCTGGCAGTCCACATCTTACTCATGCCGGTTGTGACACCTCTGCTCGCAGAGACTCTTGGCCGGCACAGCTGCATGTCCTGCTGTGCTGTCATCACGGAAGGCTGAGGAGTGATGACTCGCATGGCTGGTCTGTGAGGGCAAGCACAGAAAACCAGTCTGTGCTCTTAGCAGAGACCCTGCAGTAGGAGTGCAGATGGGAAGAAGATATGCTTTAACTAACCTCTATTTCTTCATTATTGAGCTACTGTATGTTTTACTAATTAAAACATCTAGGGTACATCTCTTCATACGGAAGCGTGATAAGTTGTAGAAATCAAGCTTGGAGGCCATGTGTATTTTCTTTGGCAAATAACATTACCTATTTGTCAGTTGGATTGATGTTATTTGTGTCCTTTCTTCCACTCATGGGTTGCCTTTCATGTTGTTTAGTGCCTTTACATGAGGGAGGTTTATCTTCCTCTGTGCCCCCTGCTTCTCTAAGCCTTTCTCCTTCTGCTTGAGTGACCTTAGCTGGTAAGGGTGGAACTGAGCAAGCAGGCACAGCTGGGGTGCTTTGAAATGCGTTATAGCGCTAAACATCAATTACACTTTGATGAGGATTTGCCAGAGGATTAATTTAGAACTGTTAGACGAAGTGCTGTGTGAGAATTCCCCTACCTAGCTGAACTGCTCCTGAGGCTGAAAAAATTCTGATTTGGAATGTTTAAGCAGTCTTTCAGTCTGAAGTGGATTCAGACCTGCGTGCATAGGTTCTGGTGTTTCGGCATAGACAAACTCTGTTCCACAAGGTGTTTTGACTTGCCAAGTAGGCTCAAATAGCAACTGAAGATGGTTTTTGGTTTTGTTTTTTTTTTCTCTGTATAATTCAGGTAATTTTGCTGCCACTTTTTTTTTTTAAAGGCTGATGTAATTAAATATAACATGTCAAACTTATTTAGTGTTGTATTTGCTTCTTTTTAAGCTCCCTTGTGCCATCACTGTATTGTCTGCCGTTATCTGGATGTAGGGCCTTAAGCTCATGCATTATTCCTTGCTGCAGCTCAAGGCATTGTGCACATTGGTGCTGTAGTTGGGTTTTCATCATCTGGTGTTCCTTCTTTCGAAAAGCCTTTCCCACATGCTAGAATTGACACAGGAAGACTTCCTTATTTTTAGTGTGGTGTGTATATATAGTGTATTTTATTGAACTCTGACTAGTTCATAAATTTGAGAAGGATTGTAACCAGTACTTGCTCTTTGATGAAAGCGCTCATGTATTTTGGTTAAATACAGTGCTTCTTCAGAGTAGGAAGGTGTGTGTTCATTTAACTATTTAAATGTGCCATAAAGGATTCTCCCTGTCTGGCACTGTGGCACTTCCTTTGTGACACGAAGGTAAGCTGATGAGAAAAACAGCTAGTTTAACTGAAAGTAGTAAGAATTCTAACTAAAGCTTGGTGCACACCAGTTTATGAAATGAGAACACAGCTTCAATTTATTCCTGCCAGTACAGTAGGCAAAAGTTAAAGCACTCACTTGATTAAAATGAATTCTTGGAAAGGAGGCAAGAGAAGCTGTTAAATGGAGTCTCAAGTTACCAGCTGGTTTGGATGTTCTTCTAAGAATACATATAGAAGCTTCCTGGATCAGTATTTTCATTGTGCAGGCACGTGCGTAAGTGCTTTCAAATTCATAGCATGTGTTTTGCTTTTCTTTCAGGTGTACTTGAAAGCACCGATGATTCTCAATGGTGTCTGTGTAATCTGGAAAGGCTGGATAGATCTACAGAGACTGGATGGTATGGGCTGCCTGGAATTTGATGAAGAGAGAGCACAGGTAAGACAGTCTGCCCGTGGCTCCTGTGCCTTATACATTTGTTCTTCTGGAAGGAAACACAGTCAGGTAGCAGTCACAAATTCTGATTTGCTTTTCTTCTGCTTTTACTTCAAGTACAAATTCCAATAAAACCTTATAGTATAGAAGTTCAGAAATACATAATTGTAGCTAAACACTAGTTCAGCTACATTAGGTCAAAACATTAGGGACAGGGACCATTTGTAGTTTACAGCTTTGTGATTTCACACTGTTAATATGGTACAGAGAAGTAAAGGATTTGAAAACCTGTGCCTGTAGCTTGTAACAATTTAATTGGCAAGTCTATTCTAGCTGCATATTTTAGGGTGGTTGAGGTTTATTTCAGTAGCTTTTTGTTTTATTACATGTGGCAAAAAATGAATAGGGGTTTTTACTTGTCCTCTAGCACTGGTGGACTCTCTGCTCTGTTAAGGTATGGCAGCCTTTGAGAACTTACTGTCTACTTCCTACCAGCAAAATTACTGTCTAGCAGCTGAATCTTTGGACATGTACAAGAACAAAGGCAACACAGAGTAAATGCCTTTTGAAGATAAGGTTCACTTACACAGCTGTAGGATTCTTTAACTTAGTCAGACTTGAGACAAGTGTAACAAGTCTACTTAGCTGATATTAAAAGCTGCTGCACCAGGTTGGTTTGTGGGCTTCCATGAAGATCACCTGTCTCTGTATTGGACACTAAATTGGATGTAGTAACATCAGTTACCAGAGTTATGACTTACAGTCTATATTTTGTGATGAACTCAGCCCTGTGAGGGGTTGCTCCAGGCAGCTGTACCCCGGAACTGATTTAAATAAGGATGCATTTTCTATTTCCACTGTGTGTCTCATTCTCAACCCTCACTTCTGTGGGATTTCCTTTTTAGTCCTTCTACAGCTGCAGTCGGTCACTACATCACAAGTAGGAGCCCTTTGATTCCACCAAAATACCACAAAGTTTCCTCCATTGTGGTGCCTTGCCTCTCCCTAACTTAAGAAACCAATTTGCACATTAATTAGGTGTTCTTAATCTGACTATGTTCTGGATTAAATAGAAATGCTTTATGTCAAAAGAGTGAAGTAGGCACAGCCCTGAATGCTTTCTTCATGATGCCTAGAGAGAATAGTCCTTCCACCTTTTATCAATCCATGAGAAAAGCCACAGACTCAAGCTTTTACTTGAAACCCACTACTTGCTGGGCATTCTTGCAAAGCTGTGTGTCCATGTTTTGAGCTCAGTTCCAGCAGCTGCAGCAGAATCAGTGCTGTGGACTCCAGGGATTAGGAAGCCTTTAGGCTGTAACGGCTTGCACAGCCAGGGCAAGTGTAGAGCCCTGAGGACTGTGCAAGATAAATGCCAAGGTTCTTGATCTACAATTATTAAATTGGATACATAACATGAAGTCACAGGACTTCTGAACTGAGAGCAGACTGATGGAAACATGAACTCAGAAGGAGACAGTGTCACTCTTTTCCAAATTCTTTCCTCAAAAATGTGGGCACCCTTCCAAAAAGGAGAGTGCTCAGGTGACCTGTGGTTTCAATTTTTCTCTTCTTCATTTCAAGATAAATGTTTTTGTGAGTGCTTAGATTATTTCAGTTTCTCAATGTGTATATGCTGTCTTAACAACACTTAACAACTCCTTTTTGTTGTCTTCAGACAGTGTTTTTGCGCTGGAACTGTGGTTTATTCTCTTTTTGTATGAGAGGGGTTGTGTGCATGCTCTCAGGTGCCAGTGCTTGCTTGAGTTGTGAGTACAAGGTGCTGAGCTGGAGGTATTGCACCGTGTGGATCTACAGAGGTGTGTTTGCACTCGGTTACAGGTGTGTGATTTGTTTTTAGTCTGTGCTTATTGGGAATTTTGAGGTCATCATTGGTCATCTTATTTGTTACAGTAGTTGTACCAAAGGGTTCCTGGTGTTGTAAGGAGCTATAAGACACAGAAGTAGCTGCACCCTTATGTGTGTTAGTATTGTAAACATTTGGGCAATCTTTCACAGTCTTAAGTTTCCTCTTTCCTGTGTCTGTCACTCTGCTTCCTTGTTTAAAACTGTTGTAATATTGCTAGGGGCAGTTGACCTAACTGCTGACATTGATCCCAAAATAATGTTGATGTCAGATGGGGCGTAAGTGCCTCATACTATGCGTTGTAGTGCCTGTGGTACCCACTGTCCTTTGCAATAAAAGGTCCTGTTGGTGTTCACACACACACACCCATTTTCTGGAAGGCTTGCCTTATACAAGGCATGTAGAGCCCTTGCATTTTTCTGTCTCTTGCCACTTCTTACTGACTAATGCTGGGATCAGATAAAATTTGTCTTTGTTGTCACCCTTTGGAAATGATACTATCCTTCACCAGGTCAACAGATATTTTAGGAAGAAAATCCACGCACCTAGCACTGAAGTACTTTAACTGCAAATGTTAAGCTACTGTTTTTTCTACTTAATCCACAGCCTATTCATGTCTTGGTACTAAGCAGTCTTTTTGTTACTGAAGGCCCTGATTCTGCTGCTTGTTCAGACTTTGATGGACTAACACACGCAGAGCTGTACATATGCACTTGAATATCTTCCCTGTTTGGGGCTGAAATTTCCCTGGATTTGATATTTGAGTGTCCCTAAGAAACTGTTTCTGTCTTCAGTACTTTTGCATCTCTTCTGTAGCAGAGTATCTTGCTATCTCACCAAATCTTTTCCTGCCAGGCTTCTGTGGGGGTTTTGTGTGGGAGTATGTGTAAGCTTCTCTCTTGGGGTTTTTTTAGTTTTTAGATTGGAAGGTTTGTTTTTGTTCTGTTGTCATGTTGATATAGCTCTTTTTCTTAAATTCATACCAGGAGCATTTTTATGGAATAAAACTAAGATGTATAAATTATTTGATCTCATACAGCTGCATTCACTAGGCTACAATTCTTAGAATTGAGTGACATTTTAAAAACTGTTTGTTAAATTCCTGTTGTATAAGATTGAGACATTGATTAATTTGTTACAGTGCATCGCCAAGAGTAGAGCAGAATTTTGTTCTTTTTACTAAAATAGAAAGTTCTGATGCTTTTTATTTCTTCCGCTTTCTCAGACATTGGTAACCAGTGTTTCAGCTGTCAACATGTCTTCGTTCTAGATGTCAACATACTGATTTTTTTTTTTTCCCATGAATTTCTATTTTGGTTTCTTTTGGTTATGACCATTTCTTTAAAATATTCTGGCTGAGGTTGTATGTCATCCTTTCAGTTCAGGACCACTGTAAATGATGGTAAAATACAAAAATTTTTGAGAAAAGAATCTGGTTCTATTTAAGTCTGTTTGAAAAAAAAGAGGGTAATAAAGACATGCGTATCTTCTGTAAATTAGAAGGCAGCTTTTCTGTAGTCATCTGGGAGACAAGCTTATCTGTTTTCTCTCTCTCCTTCTGCATTATTAAGAACAAACTTACTTTCTGCTGTCTGACCTTGATTGCTATGCCTTGTACTAACATTAAGATAGCTATAAAGGGCCAAATTCTACCCTTAAAAATAGTAGGTAGTGTTAAAATGTTATCTTGTTGGCAGCTTTAAACATTGCCTTTTGACGTTGCTTTCTGGGGACCTGTGTGTGCAGAGCTGTGGATTGGCAGCTGTTTGTATTTCAGTGTGTTGGGCCACGAGGGAGCCCCGTCACATCCTTTACAGAGCAGCTTCAGGGCCCACGACTGTGCCCACGGCAAAAAAAGCAATTTAACATTTTCTCAGGCTGGGGATGCTTTATCTTAAATTAAAAAATTTATGTGCTTAATCCCTTGGTATATTAAAACTTAGTTGGGCTTCTCTGCATGTTTATGTCCTCTAACAGTCAAGGTTAGCTTTTTTTAAAATTGTCAGCTTTAAAATAACATTCCCATGTATGTGGGAATCGTAAGCACAGTTAGTAGTAATTAAAGCTGAAGAGTTAGGAGGAGGGAGAACCAGTACAGTTTATTGTTTTGTGGAACCTCTTTAGACGTAACTCTTCCATTCTGAAAATGTTAAAATTCTGATGGGGAATAGAAAGTACGTGTTAAAAGACCTGTTTAAGAGAAATAACTTCTAACCCAATTAATAATAGCTTTACATATTAACAACAGTTTACTTAAAACATTTTCTAAAGAACAATACGGTTTGAAGGATTTTTTTGTTTGTTTTGAGTCTTAATTTGTTAAATCTATTTCTGTGCATAAGCCATTGTTGAAAATAAACTACAGAGCTGTTGAAAAGCTGCAGGTTTGTCCTCCATGGTAATGTAATTCGTGGAGGAATAATTTCTGCTTTGCACCTTTCTTATGCATCTAAAATTAAATAAATGATACATAAGGATTAAGAATGTTCATACTGATGCACCTGCAGCAGCTTTTGATAAAATGAAGGATTTATTTGGTTCATAATTTAGATAATACTTTTTTTTAAATGCAAGAGAATTAAATTACCATTGTTTATATAGTAATGCTAATGGACTCTGACTAGCTATACCTGTGAGTACTGTCTCCAAAATTACTTTTATAAAAAGAATAAAATGTATTGCCTTTTTTCATAGACTGAGGATTCCTAACTTTAACCAAAAAAACCAGCAGCATTTAAACTACTTTGGAAAAGCAGCTCTCCTTTGAAAATGTATTTTAGTAGTAGCTGCATTCCACCTTTGGTTATCTCCACAGCTGTAGTGAAGGTGAGTATTATTTCATTAACCTGTATTGGCAGTTGCTGGAACTCCTCTGTGTTCAGGCAGGTTCTGTAGGACATACTTGACTTTGCTGCCAAGTGATCCTTAATATGCAAAAGAAATTTGGTGTGGTAGAAATGAGGGTTGCCTTTTGTGTCACTCTGTGTCATCTGGTTTGGTAGCAGGAGGATGCATTGGCACAACAAGCCTTTGAAGAGGCTCGACGACGAACTCGTGAATTCGAGGATAGAGACAGGTCTCATCGGGAGGAAATGGAGGTGAGGGTTTCACAGCTGCTGTCAGTAACTGGTTAGTACTTTCCCAAAACTTTAGATTGTTTCCATTTATTTGTCTGTTTGTACAATGTTGTGTATTTTCTATTTGTTCAATGCTGTCATATAAAAATTGCAAAATGCATTTTTTTAACTCTTGTAAAACTAATTTCAAGTTTTTAAAGTTTTGATAAGAATTCTCAGATCTTATCCTTTTTTCCTTTCTGTAGATGGCCTTTTCTGTGGGTACTTAAGCCGTAAGGACATACTTATTCACAGAGTTGCCATTTCTCTCTCAAATGATACTTGAATAGCAGAAAGAGGGATCTTTTGGCCCATGCATTTCTCATGAGCGCAGGAAAGGATTTGGAAGCTGTGGGCACATAATTTTGGAGCTCGCTACCCCATGTTCTGGGAAACATTATCAGTGAATTTAATCAGTCTGCTTTCTTGTACAGGCTAGTTTTACTGTCCTCTCATCTTTTTCTTGTTGGCAGGGAGTCTTGCTCCTCTCTTTCATGGTGTAGTTCCCCCTGTGTTGTTCTTTGCTTCTTCAGGGCCCCACAGTATTGAATCTTGTTCTTTCTTGATGAGAGCAGAAATTACTGAGCAGAAGAGAGGAGCCAGGAAAGGGAATGGAAACCAGCTGCTCTGAGATGTCAGAAAGGCAAGAGCTGTAAGAGGACAAGTAATAATACATAAGGGGAGTTGGCAAGTTAAAACAGGCTGTAGGTCAGGCAGAGAATAGGGACAATACAAAAACGCTTTGAATTTGTTTCCCTTACTAAGGCTATTTCTTACTTCTTGCTTCATCAGTACAGCCTGGCTTTACTCTAATCAAATATGATCAATCTGCTGGTTCTCTGGTTTTTAGAAAATTTGATTATTGCTATTGCTAAGCTACTTTTCTTTTGGCATCCTTTCTTATAATTGAGATGATGAGACAGACTTTCTTCCCTTCCAAGTACAATTGGAAGGCACTGAACATGAGAATGAGAGCAAACAGGCAGACAGAGAGTAGTATCTCTCACTTTGAAGGGGTGGCTGGAGTATGTCTCCTTGCAAACACTGCTGCAGACAGGTCAGAATGTCAGCTGTAACAAAGGTAAAATCCTTGCCTTGGAAGCCTTGCTACCACTGAATCCTTGGAGCAACATCTGGATTAGCTGAATGTTTCTGTCACAGCATAGCCAGAACCTACTTGTAGGGTCAGTTTGGAAGGAAGGTAGAATTAGCTTTAAGCTTTTCATGAAAATGTGTGGCACCTGCACTAATTTTAACAACACAGTAGGAACTTTAGGTCCAGCCTTATGTCTTTGACCTCAATTTACTTAAAGGTTTTCTTGATTTGTTTTCCTTTACTGTGTCCTTAATCCCCACTCCTGCTACTACAGAAAAGAAGCTGTGTGCATACTGAATGCTGAAGACTCAAAAAGAATGAGGCTTCCTGAAATAATTTCTGGAGTTCTGAGAGACTTACTCTTTCTTCCAAGTGTGGAAAACACTTCCTTGCAGCTAAGCTGTGCAAAAAACCTCTTTCAGTTAACAGTGAGATTGAGGTAATACTGAGCATCTGGGGTTTCATGACAGACATCAAAACTTGTGACACTGAGACACAAAAAGCAACATCCCTGGCTGTCTGCAAGAACTGGATTCAATAACTTCTGAAAATACTCTTGGTCTTAATAAGGCCACAGACAGTTGTTATTGTGATGTCCTTATTAGCTACTGGTACCCATTTTCTCTTATATTAACAATAGTTGTCCTAGCTCTAGAGCACTGGTGTAGGTCACCTACAGAAAGGAAGAAAAGGAAAAATTACTGACTTGAAATATGCTTAAGCAGAATGAAGAACTTTATCAAAAGGTGCTTCAAATTTATGTGATGTCAAATATAAATTTTTAATAATTGCAATACATTGTTATTCATACTTTGCTATTTATTTTACTGTATGTGTTTAATATGTCTAACCAAGAGATCTTTGCCTCAAATACTTGTAGGTCTATAATTGGTTTTCACATTTCAGTTTTCATTTGTGTGTTTGGGATAAGATATTCTGACTGTGTCTCTGGAATGTTTACAGATGAGCTTTTACAATCTAGATCTTAGGGCTGTGTAAAAATTGAGTTTTTTGGGGTTGGGACAGGCAAAGCAGCAAAGACAGACTTACAGTGCATTCCTAAAAAGGAATCAGGTTTCAATACCATTCATTGTTTCCTTACTTTTACTCTAATGCAGCAGTTGGGCAGAATCAAATGAACTTCAATCAGAAAGCACGTAGTGTTCATGATTACCATACAGAATTCTCAATATAAAGTAATGCATAAACGTGCATTCCTGTGTTTGTTGTATTTGTGGCCTGTATTGAATTTTCTGATGCTGACATGCTCAGTCAGCTTGGAAATACAGTTTGTCACTTGCACCCTTCTGACACTGCACTGCTGACAGCTGTAAAAACCTTCATCCAGACCGCCTTGTGTTCTGTTTGTGTCATTCAATAGGTCAAATAGTATCTTTGGTTGTACTGCAGAGATGGGACTTGAATGTTTTTCATAGCAAAGGTCGGTTTTAAGTGTGCTGAGTGAATTTTTATGTATGTTATGCTACACACGGATGAAGGTAGCGTCCTCATAATTTTTCTAATATTGTCTCCATACAGCTCTCATCATTACTAAAACTTAAGATTTTTCTTTCCTGCTAAGATTGGCACAGACAGTAAAACTCAGAGTTGGCAGATGTGGAACAGGATCTCATCAGTGTTAATGATGGTTTTAGGAATTGCAACACTGTATAAAATCAGGATATTTCTGACAGTAGAATTACAACCAAAATGCCTTTAATAGAGACCAGATTCTGTTTCAGTGGGGGAGGGAAGGGGAATCCTGCAATATTCCACCCACTCCTACCGAAAACAGAGGCGCCAGCATTTTTGGAAACATTTATCCATCCAAAGCCTGGCAGCATATGAAAATGATCATATTAAATTTTTTATTTATACAGCTTTCTGAGTAAAAGAGATTGCCTGTTCTAAGTCTCTCTGTAGTCTTAAAACAAAGTGATATATCCTTGCATAGGAGTGATCAGTGATAAGTTGATGAAAAGAGTTAAAGTGAATTGTATGTGACAGTTGATATTAGAACAGTGACATTTTGAAAGGGGAAAAAATAGGAAGTGCAGTAGCAATTTAGAAATAATCACTTCACTAATTTTCTTTTAAGTATCCTAAAAAACCCCAACCAATTAAAAAAAATGCCCACCAACAAAAAACCTTCAGGGAGCTGTCGAGTTTGTTTGCCCTCTTTTCTTCACATAGAGTCCCTTCCAGTGATGATCACATTAGCACACTGAATCTTTATTTTAATGAGCATATTCTTTGCATCTGAGGGCAGAGTGTGAGGCAGGTTGTGCTTCCACTTCCAAAGGTCATTGTGTTTTTGTGCAATTACAGCACTCCTCTAATGTAAATAGGGTGTGAGTGGATTTAAGAATTTTCATTGAAGTTTTTAAGCACATCTAAGTTGAACTGCATTCTGTCACATTTTTAACATAGTTTGTTTTGAATACAAAATGCTTTAGAGTTTTTGTATCAACTTGTGTAGTTTGATTGCATCAGATACTGCAAATCCTGCCTCACTGTTCAGGATTCTTTTGTTTCAAAGATGCTTTTGAAGTCAGTGAATGTTCTTAGTGCCTTCAAAATTAATAATATATTCAAATGACTTTTACAAAAATGTTGGAATGCTGAGACAGTGAATGTTTAATGATACACATGAAGAAAAACCTTATCCTCAGTGAAAGATTGTTGTAAAAAAGAATAAATATGGAAGCTCATTAAGTTTAGGAACACTGAGCTACTTGGCAGACTTTCACTATTTAATGGCCTCATAACAGAGGCAAAGTTCTTCTTCCATGAATAAGTGCTACAGCAAGGGAACTTGGTCTAAGGCTGTTACTTTGGGGGTGTATTCTGGAACTGTATATGAACTTGAAGTATTTGTATGTTTCCCTTCAACAAATTAACAGAAGAGAGTGAGGAGACTAAAGGGACATTGGTGAGGCAGATGTTTAATTTTCACTATGTCTTTATATCCTTTTGTCTTGGTTGAGAGAGTCAGTGCGAGTCTCTTCTGTTTGGTTTCGCTATGAATGACCAGAGTTCAGTGTCAGGATAAGAAGTTTTCTGCAGAAATTACTGTGAAGTTTCTGTCTAGAAGTGCTTGAATTTTCTGGTATAAACTTCTGCTTGTGACTCAGTCTTCTGGCCATAGTAGCATGATGCAGAGGTGTGCTACACTGTGGTGAATGGCTTGGAGAGATTTAAACAGCTCCTACTTGGTGAAATGAGAATCTACTGAAAGTAATGGCCTATGTTCAGTGCAGGGAAGCCACAAGCAGGTGCCTCCTGCCAGCTCTTCACTGGAGCACACGGCACAAAGCAGTGGATTTTCAAGGGATGGGTAAAGAGAAGAGGCTCTGGTGTGTTGCTACATGCAGGTCAGGGCATTTTGTGAAGGTTTGTTTTGTATAGGCAAACTATAATTTCAGACTTGAAGCGGTCTGTTTGAGCGTGCAGTTTGTCCAGCCGTGTTACTCTGGAGCTTAGCTAAGGGTGTTCTGATTGCTTTGCTTGGGAATGGATTGGATCTGTTCTCAGTCTTCCAATAATTTCAACCACTATTTTTGAAATGTAGTTTTTCTGCTTTGTGTTCATTTCCTATGCTACTGCCACGCTCTTTGTTTTAGCAACACTGAGTAAAGAAGCAGAGTGGTTTGCTCATCCCTGACACAGTCTAGTCTAGCAATCTGTTTGTGGTCTTGTGCTAAATATAAATTACATTAATGCCTAAGCAAAACCATTTTGGGAAACTGCATGAAATTCTCATTTTAAAAACCTTCATTTTGCTGGAAAAAAACTCCCAACCTTGTTTGAAACTTTTGTTTCTTCCAGTAGCAATCCCTCTCAATACAAAGCATCAAACCCACCCCCCAACCCCAGCCTTTAGAAATTGCTGGAGAAAAATTTACTTCCATTTTAAATACCTAATCCTGCCCTAGGTTTTTACACATTTCAGTTGTTTGTTGGGGATTATGAATTGAAATTGCAAAATGTGTTTCATTTAGTTGTGAACTCTCAAAAAGCAAACAGGATTTCTAACAGAAATGTAAGCAGTTTGCAGTTGAAAGAAGATCAAGTAGTAGGACTTTCATGCTTTCATGTTCTTCCAAGGTTATAGACAGTAAAAGCAACTCTCTCTTCTTTCTTACTCTTTTAAAGATGAAACTTCTAGTGTAAATAAATGCTCTAACTAATTATAAATGTTTTTGTCAAATGTAACTGGCTTCAGAAGAAAGTATAGCATAGCAATAAGTTGGAGGGGGGCTTTTTGTTTTAATTTTGGTTTGGGTTTTTTTAAAATTTTTTTCTCTTTAAACTCTGATTTCTAAGGAGTGTTGTTTTCTCAAAAAAACCCCTGGAATTAATTTAGTTAATACTTATTGAATGAACTCTCTGACAATTATATAAAAATAGCATAACCTTTAATACAGCTTTTTGGATCTGAAAGAAATCCAAACTGTTAGTTTTTTCAAATGCAATGGGTAGTATAGACTTGGTATATGCTTCTGTGTGAATACAACCATAAATAGATAAAATCTGTTTATATGCAGGATGAATACAACATAATTTAGAAAGAGGCATTAAAGCAGCTCTGTGGATTTGTGTTGCCTCAAAAGGTTCTACAGTGTGAGCTCAGTTGAGTTGGCCAGTTATGTTATGACTAGTTTTCTTCATAAGAACTTAAATAGCTGGTGTTTGTGTAAAAGTGCTACGGAATGCATATATCAGAAAAACCATTTGTGCTGTACAGAATCAATGCTGACTGTAGGACGGAGAAGATCAATCTTGCAAATCAGGGAATACTGTAATATAAGCATCTTCTTTCAGTCAATGAAGGTTAGGGGCTGAGCAACAGAGGAAAACTGTCTGGAGGCAATCAATATTAATTATAAATTTATAACCTTTAGACCAGCCTTCAAACAATACTTTCTAAAAGGGAGCATTACAAGCTTTTTTTTTCCCTTAGAAAAAAAGTTTTAATACGAAAGTAAAAATTTGAGTCTCTACTTGAAGCTCTTCAGAGCTATGTATACTTGCTGTGCTTTTTCCTTTCTTGGCTTGCTGTTGCTTTGGTCCAGTGACTGCACCAGAATCGTTACCTTCATAATGGCTTTTAAGCAAAGATGCAACTATTGCAAACATTTCAGGCAGGCTATGCATTGGGGTTGGTAAGCAGATTGTGCTGCATGGCCTGGTCATGCTCTGTAGCTCTCCAGCAGCTGGTGGGAGAGCAGGCTCTGCAGGTTACACAGCTGATGTGTCTTTATTTCAGGTTTTTTTTGTTTGGATGGTTTTTATCCTGCAGTTGTATACTTTTTAGAAAAGTATCGGCAATGTATTCTCAGGTTTGGTTGCTTGCTTTTTTGGGTTTTTTAAATCCCTTTTCTGGAGGTTGACAGTCCTTCTAAGAGAAGCCAAATGCTCACTGTTTAGTTTTTCATAACATAGCCTGATTTTTCACTTATTTAGTAAATTATAGATGGCAGATGCCAAGGCACATAATGCATCTGCTCTGTCTGTTTCAGCAGGACAGAGCTGCCAGAATCCAATTAAAGAATTGCAGTGGAGTTGTCCATGAAGAGACTTTATTTTGGCTACTCTTTGTGACAGCCCTTTTTCTTTCCCTCTTCACCAGTGCCCCAAGTTATATATGCAGTTGGATGTGTTTGTACTTGTCTTTGCACTGCCTAGTATTCAGAGGTCCCAATTTTCTCTGCTGTTTTTTTAAGTGATTCATCGAAAGGGAGGGCCATCTTCATGGCAACCCTGTCCATCCTTCCTAAGTTTACTTCCAGCTTTCTCAGTTCTGCTTTCTCAGAGCTATCGTGTAAACCACACGGTGGGACTGCATTATCTTTTCCTGATGAGCTCATGCGGTAAGAGGAGTTGGTTTCCTTGGGTATGTCAGAGGCCTCAGAACATGCACAGGAAGGGGGTAGTTACAGATGCTTTCTCAAAGTCATTTTAAGGAGTTTTGTTGGCCGAGTTGAAAGCACCATTGACTGCAGCATGGGTCAGGATTGAGTGGCTGGAGGAGGAGGATGGGGTCCAACTTGTCAGCTGGAGGGACTACTTGGGTACCACCTTCCTTAATTGCCATTATTCTTAGATTTGTTTTTCCTAAGTGCCCCAGTAACAGTTGTAAAGGCTCCAATGTGGTCCTTGTTAAAAAAAGTTAATGATAAAAGTTAATGATTTGATGATTTCAAGCTATGTAATTTATTGAGAAGAAAAATAATTTAATACAGATACTGCATCAAACTCTTGATATGACTTTCAGTCTGTATCAGTTAACCTATATTTAGGCTTTGGCAAAGCTCAGATATCAGAGGAATGAAGAGAGCATAAGGTGTAAGAGCATTGCAGGGGGCACATTTGAGTTTGTTTACCCTTAAGTCAAAATGTTTTTGTTAGTGACTTCTCTTTTTTTGTCAGTATGTCATTACTCCCATGGTATCAGCATTATGAGTTCAGCACGAATAAATCTAGAAGAGCATGTGATAGAAGACTTTGAAATGTTTTTTTGCCAAATACGTTCCTGCAATTCTTTCAGGCGGTCATCATACCATCTCCAGTGTTAGAGGTTTTAAATGGCTTGTGGCCAGTTGTAATTCCTTCCGTATTGCAGAAGATTTGCATGGCTTCATGTGCTGAAAGCTGAGTGCGAAGTATTTTTGGGTGTTGAAACTCCTGACGTGTCCATTGCGTTAACTCTTCAGTTTCAGGATATTTGGAAGGAAACTGGCAATGTTGGTTAAAATACATTCATTTTTAGGAAAATTACAACTCTTGTAGGATCTGTGTACTCTTTACAAGATTTTCTCAGAAGCAAATATTTGTTATCCTTTGACTAAATAGCAGATGAAGGGCATGCAAAGTAGCGCTCCTTCAAACTTAAAATTAGTGTTTGACTGAAAAAAAATGAAATATGCAGGGAAAAGATGAATAACTACTGTTTTCTCATGGCTCATTATGCATGACTCATGGCAGGGTATTCCATTTCCCAATGGCAAAGATAGATGCATCTTTCTTAATTGAAGCAAGTCTCCTTAATCCTTGAGAAGCTGAGCTCATTATTCACTGAGAGTAATTCTGGTGCTTTTGCATGGCAGCAAAAGGTAGGCATTTCAAAAATTACAGCAAATACTGCAATTCAGAGGATTGATTAGCTATGCAGGGCGTATGGGACCCTCAATTGAGAGAAGTCTGGAAATTGCCATTTTACATCTATAAAAGGGAAGTTTTAGCTTCCTGTAATAGAGTGAGGAGAACTAGCAGATACTACCCTACTGGTAGTCACACTCCTTCTGCCAGTGAGTGTTAAGGATCTTGTGGCATTTCTTATGAAAGTTGTATTTTGCCAATTGTCAGTGAACAAAAATACCACCCAGTGCGTGATGCTCCCCAGTGTGCTTCCTGTCTCTGTACAAGGTCACTTCTCCAGTCTTTGATGAACATGTTTTATTTTTTACATTTTTATTTAGGCATGTGAAGCAGAGTTGCAGTTGTTACATACTGGGCATGTGTGCCATGGCAGGATGGTTGGTGACTGGTAGAATAAGTGTGTTTCCCATGGGTTGTCTTCCACAGTAGAATAGCACAAGTGAAGGAGGGTGCCTGAGTCAGAGCTGTCACTCCAACATGTTACAGTTGCTTGTGTAAATCCCCACTTACTGAATTGCAAAATTACACCTTTATCCACATACACCAGTGTAAGATATTGTAATGACTGCTTTTGGTGCATTTGAGGGTCATTTGTCATGCCTTTTGCATATCACTTGAAAGGGCAAATCTGGTAGCTGTTCGCTAGTGGCTTCTGCAAACTCTACAAGTAGCAATGAGGTCACGAATCACGCAAATTCTTTCATATGTTTTGAAAGAAAAGACCACTTTAAGCAAAGCATAAATGCAACCATATGCCCATGTCTTGGAATCGTCACTGAAATTTGACAATAAAATTGCTGTGTGTATGATTTGTTTTCTGGAAAAGAAACACTTTTGCTTTTAGAGCTGTAGTATAGCAGCAATTAACTTGCTGGTCTTTTCTAGTTAAGTGTAAAAATGTTTACTGAGTGCAAAATTGGTAGAAGATCAGTAGAAGTAAGATTTTGGTAATTCTTAAAGACAGTGCATGCCTTTGTTTGCTTTTAGAAGAAAGAGGCTGAAGTTAAAACCAGAAGAAATCTTGTTGCAGTTGGCTCAATAGAAGGAGAGTATGCAAAGTTGCTGTTTTGTTAATCTTGGTACAGCTCTAAATAGATACTTTCACACTAATTTAAGACTTGTTGAACAGCCATTTCATAGTAAGAAAAATCTTTACAACACAGTTTACTTTTCTGTTGAAGGAGAAAAAGTGTCAGCTTTCCTTCATTAACTTTTCCACAGTGATGCTGATAGTCAAAGCTGGATGATTTGGCTTTTGTAAATTATGTAAAAATCTTGACTAAACACCATCTTCTAATATCCTGCATCTCTACAAAGAGGGCAGTTTGCAGCAGTTGCTTCCAGGGCTGAAAGGAATACGCCCTTAAATACTAAAATCCTCAGTGCTGTATGTGATTAGAGCTGTTTGCTTTAATGTGATTCCTCAGAAAGATTACTGAGAAATTTGTGGGTTTGTGCACCAGCAGTGATGTTGGTTGGCACCTTCAGAGTTCTTCTGCATGTAGGAGAAGCAGATTGTTCCCTCAGTCAGAGTATGACCCGCACAGATAGAGCAGAGTGAAAAGATTGGCTCACTCCTAAATACCTAAAATGCAACCAGCAGCAGTACTGGATACACACACGTAGTAGGTAGCAACTGTGATATTTAAGATAGTGGAGGTGTTTCCAAAACAGTAATGGCAATATGACCACTAAGGAGAGTGCAGGAGGGAATTGTCTGCTCTGGAAACATGCTGATTACTAGAGGGATTTATTGAATGAACTCTGTGTGCATCAGAATGGGACCATTGCACATGAAAGGAAAATGTAACTTCGAATCAGTTTTTGGATAGAAGGAAGCAGCAGTGCTCTGGGTGCAGCCAACCAATTGCAGTGGGAGCATACAGTTAGGCAGACAAGAAGAGTGGTAGATAAGGGAGGCAGAAGTGAACAGAGAAAGAAAAGTCTAAATTGGAGAAAGTGGTGTCGGCAGTGCATGCCAGAGGGCCTGGGAGTGAACAGGCACTCTGCTCACTCACCCTTTGGTATGGGAGGGCACCAGCAGCACACCAAGAGCTGGGGTAGCTGCTGTGCTGGCAGGAAGGTTTCCTCTCAGTCAGTAAACGTGACTCAGAAGAGCCCAGGCAACACCAAAGAGCAGCACTCATGTCACTGTTAGTCACGGTTTTGTTGAAGTACTCCTATTGTTCACTGTGATGGTGTTTATGTGGTAATTGCTTGAACAGCATATTTCAGTGGGACAATGCCTCCTGCTCTAGGGTGTTCCCATGTCTTTCAACAACATAGGAAAAGTCTTTCAGAGGAGGGAAGCAGTCACTTGTTTTGCTTTTGGTGTTTCTTTTTTATAGCCCTGAACATGGCACGTTGTTGCAGCTGGTGAAGCTGATGGAGCCACACCACATAATGCCTGTGTAGTGATACCTTCCACCAGCTGAGAATGTGGCCCTGGAACTGTTTGGGTTGTGTGGGGGTTACAGGCCATGGTGCCAGCTATTCACTCTGTAAACCTTAGGTAAAAGTATCAATCCTAAAATGTCTCAAAATCCAGCTAGCATGTATTAGATGTTCCCAGAGTTGAAGTATGGCTTTAAAATTTTAACTGTATCAATGTTTTTAAGTTTTGCCTGCAGCATTTGTGTGTGCTGCTGTACCTGTGTACAGATAAAGTAGGTAGCTGTGTCTTTTCCTGTGACTGATACTGCTGTGACTGACCATCCTGAATTTCCTCTTACAATGCCATTAACTCAAACTGTTTAACAGAATCATTTATTTAAGGGAAAACTTACATTTGTTTTAATACAGGAGTGCAATCATAAGTCCCAGAGTTTTCTCAGTTCAGTATTATTGCTAACTTTGCAGGTGCACTGAAGAAGAAAGTATGTCTTAAAATGTGTGTCACTCTATAATTAAATTGTGCTCAGGTGTTACCACTTTATAAGTCACTTGATTCCTGAAGAAGCTAAAGTAAATGTTTCCCACATAAAAGTGCTGAGGGGAGATTTATTTGGAAATGATGTGACATCATGCGTTATAGCCTTTCTCCCTAAAATCTTGATACTGAAAACATTTACAGAAAAGTTTAACAGAAGGGAATTTCACAGGAAAGAAAATTATTTTGGGAGAAGAGACATAAAATTGTTACCTCACTGCTCTGGAAGTCTCTTGCTGATTGTTAACGTGGTGTTTAAAGCCTCGGTGCAGGAGGGCCATTGAAGCAGTGTGAGTGTGCATGTGTGTGTGTGCCCACATTCGGGTAGGTGGGGAAGCAGATCAGAGCCCTGCACCTTTCCGGCTGTGGGTCCACAGTCCTCACCTGTGATCCCTGTTGGGTATGGGAGATTGCTGAATTGAACAGAATGATTTTGATGTTAAAAATTAATGCTTTGGTTACTGCTTGAATTGTAAAGTTTCTGGCTTAAATTGATTATGGTCTTAGTCATGTTAATACACTGAATACATTAACTGATCACTTCCCTATTACTATTTTTTGATCTTCAATGTGTGTTTATCAATGCAGGCAAGAAGACAGCAAGACCCTAGTCCTGGCTCTAACCTAGGAAGTGGAGATGATCTCAAACTGCGTTAATCAGCAGCAGCAGGCGTACCATGGTCTGCACATGTGCATTGCTTCTACTTGGCAAAGGATTTAATAAAAGACCAGAAACTGTGATAACTGGGTATACTATGGTCTGTTTCCTGACCTGCGGCAGTCCAAGTCACCACGAACTGCCATGGTTTGCACTATGTTTATGTTACAATACCTGCATTTCCCATTTTAAGCATGTAGCCAGTGGCAATTTGAAATTTTGTTTTTCTATGCAAACTTATTTTTGTTGGCACTATTTTAGTGAAATGGAAACTTATGCAGCTATAAAACCATTTTTCTCAACTGTAACAAAAATTGTCACTTAAAAATAGGTCAAGATATTACAAATTTAGAACTTTTGGGTTTTGTTTTGTGTTTTGGTTTTTGTTTTTGTTTTTTTTTGTAAACTGCTGGAAGCCAATGCATTCCAAGCTTAATTTTTTAATATAGGCTTTTGGAATTTTGATTGTTCTTATTGTGCTCGTGCTTTACTTTAGATATGCATTCTTATCTTTCTTTGTTTTCTTTTTTCCTAAATTTGCAAGACCTTCTTAAAACTGCTGACATTATTTTGCATTATTTCCAAGCTAAACCCAGTGAATCAGAGCTGTTGGAATCAGTTTTCAAACTTTGTGGGTTTGTAAATGTTACAGTTGCAGTATTCTTTTAACTGCTAACAATTCATTAGTTCCACTTTTTTTAAATGATGAAAATCTTAAAATGTATATTTTCATGCATTAATGCATTCTGCCCCAGCATCTGTCTTAGATTTTACTCTGTACCAAGTGAGTTTGGGTGGCTGTTATACCCTGTATATAGTGCTTTACTGAAACTCAGAGGAAGTCGCAGGCTGGCTTCTGTTTTATTCAGGGATTTTTTTAACTCGTTCTTAAAAGGGATACTGCAACTCCACAATCAGATTCAACAGCGTTTAAACTGGGAACAAAAGTGATCAGCTGCCAAGGTGATATGTATTAAATAATGTTTAAGATAACTGCTTTAAGTATATTTTATATCTTAGGCTTTTTGTAAAGTTGTGCTGAATGGTGAAAAGCTGAGATGAGGTTGTGTGCAGTAGTCTCGTACTGCACATAGGCCACTTCTATTAAATCTTATGCAAATTAAGACTACATTGCAGTATATATTGCATTTTCTAACAGGGTAAGATTTGGGATGAATTAATGTGTGAATTAATCTTCTTTTATTTGGGGTGATGGTGAATGGACTTGTTCCAAAGTTTTCATTGCATCCAATATTTGAAGAAAATTGATTGGAAATGTCATGTCATTTGGCTTTGTTAAAATGTGGTGCTTCCTGTACAGCCTGATTGATTAAAATAAATGATTCACTTAAATACCTTTTTAAAATAGGTGATCTGATTTCAGTATTTTAAGAACTATTTTAAAGGTACAAACTCTGTATGGTTAGAACAGTTAAATCTTTATTAAATTCTACAATTAAGACTATTATACATTCCTCATTAATGGCAAAACAATTGATGCAAAAGAGGTCTTGCAAAAATATAAGCAGATGTCAATGTGAAGGAGAATCTTTGTATGTTAATAATATGAATATTTAACATTCACTTAAAAAATGTCATTAACTGTAAACTGTGAGAATGTCATCAAATAGAAATATTTTGATACTTCAATTTAAATGTGATTCACCTGAAAGATAATCTTTTTCACTCTGTGGCCACATATTCTTCTTGCTCTTCTTCCCCCAAAGAAATAATTTTTCTAAAGTGTTTCTGCAAAGAGTTATTTAAGGGACACACGCATGCATCCGCACGCATCCCTAGCCTTGGATCTTCTCTGCCATCTGTGTATTTTTGATGGAATAGTCTGAAGATTTATTTTAAAAGGTTTTCCTAACGTTTCAGACAGTGGTTTTAAACCATAAGTACACAGGAAATGACGCTATCAGATATTAACGTTGCTATCTCTGTGTAAATACTGAACTTTCCCTATCATCATTTAGCATTCTGCTGCTTTCCGTATCTTAATGCTGGCATTAAGATCACAGCCCTTACCCTCTGCTGGTTAGTGCAGACTTTTTAAAGTGCATTTTAAGTTATTGATGCAATTTGATATTTTTCATAATTTCTATTTAAACTGAAGTTGCATCATCTTTCTTGGATTCATCTCCTGTAAGAGTTGCCTTAAGCTACAGGATTGCTTTTGCTACTTTTTGTGTTGTATGTTTAACTTTCATAATAAACTTCTGTGTAGTGAAAACAAGGTGCTGTAAATTTATTTCTGACTCCCTGGGAGTCCACGCTTTGGTGTTTATGGGGTAACTTTCCAGCCCGTGCCGGTGCGAGGCTGCCTTGATGTCCGTGGTTAAAGCAGTAGTGACATCCAGTGGTCACTTCACTAACCAATCCCCCTCCCTCGTGTTCAGCAGCTGTCCAGGAGGAAACCTTCAATAAAAAGGTCTACATTGGGGAAAATGTGGATTTTGCTGCCCTAAAATTCTTGTCTCTTATAACTGATGTGCCCTGCTTGCTCTGAAAGCAGGTATCTGCTCCAGGTGCCCCAGGCAATTGTACCTCGTGGGGTCATATGTGTTTGTAGACACAGTGTTATAAGCAGTCATTAAACCCTGTTAATTGTGCTGCTCTGGGCGAGGGGAGAAAGAAGCAGGGGTTTGCACACTGAAATTCGGAAAATGGGGAAATGTGATAAAGCTCTGTGGGGAAAATATGAGTTGTAATGCTACACCTGAAAACCTTCTGAAGGTGATCAAATTTTAGGTGGTATAACTTCAAATAGCTAGTAATGAATGACAGTGGTGGCTGTGTGCAGAAATCAAGTAGAGAATTGCTTGCCTAATAACTGGAGAGCTGCAGTCTGCTTTGGGAGCATTTATATGCAAAAGGACCATGTGTAACCTTATTTTATACTTTTACAGTCTGACTGCAAACAGATCAAAGAATGACTAATAAAAACTGCTGCTGTGACCTGTGGCTTTCCTGAAGGTGCTCTTCAGTTTGGAAGGGAGGTAGCTTTTAAAAGAGACATAAATGCCAAACTGTGTTGCTCTGCTTCTGTTCCTGAGGGCAGATATCTGTTGGCTACTGCTGCAGGCTCTGCTATCCAGGCAGGGAGTTTTGAAAGGTGTCTGCAAGCAGCTGTTCCTAAAGCCATTGGGTAACCTGTTGGTTTACCTGCAAGTAATCGTTCAGTGATTCATTTTTCTGCCCAAGGTACGTCACAAGTGGGTGGGTGCTGTACTTGTACAGCTGTTTCTTGGGTGAAGGCATCTAAAGGAGAGAGGCACTTTGTCCTCTGGCTCCTCATAGATGGGGGTTGCCTCTCAGGGGCTTGATTAGCAGAGGGAATGTGAAAATCTCCCTGCATGAGGAATGTACAGCAGAAAAGGATTTTAAGAAGGTTACAGTCTAGTCCCTTAACTAGCATGACTTATGGATGGCTGTCCTTGATTTGGGAGTGAAAGACCACTGGAAATGCTGGCACTTAGTGGAATTGAGAAGGATGTCAGTGACCTGGAGCCCAACCACAGCAGGTGAGGTATGGCCACTTCTGGCTGGGTTTTTTAACCTCTTGCAGTTACATGACCTCTTCTGAAGCTGAGAGAATACAGAGTATTAACTGTTTTTGAGAATTCTGAAATGGTTTGGGTTGGAAGGGAGCTTAACACTCATCTAATTCAAACCCCCTCTCCAACCTTCCACTAGACCAGGTTGCTCAGAGCCCCATCCTGCCAGGCCTGGAATGGCTTCTAAGGATGGGGCAGCCGCAGCGTCCGTGGGAAACCTAAGCCAGGGCCTTACCACTCTCACAGGCAAGAATATCTGATATCCAGTCTAAACTTCCCCTTTATGTCAGTTTGAAGCCATTACCCCTTGTCCTGGCCCCCCATGCCCTTGTCAAAAGTACCTCTCAAATTCTTGCAGCCCTTTTGGTTACTGAGAGGGCTCTAAGGTCTTCTTGCAGCCTTCTCCAGGCTAAACAACTCCTGTATACATAGGAGAGATGCTCCAGCCCTCTGGGCTTCTTTGCTCCAGCAGCTCCATGTCCTTTTGTTGGGGACCCCAGAGCTGGATGCAGTAGTGCTGGTGGGAGTCTCAATGTTTGTCCATTTACTGAAGTTCTCAAAACCTGGATGAGCACGTTTCCTAGTCTTTCTTAAGGAAAACAGCAGCTGTCCTGTGCTCATGGAACCCCTTCTGAAACCAGAAAACAGAAATTGAAACTGGGGGTGAAAACAGCAGCTTTTCTGTTCCTGAAGATCTGTGGTGGTTTGTCTAATAACCAGCCTTGTTCAGGTAAGGGCTGGGATGTTAAATGAAGGAGATGTGGTTTTGGAGAACTTCAGAATTGCACGGCCTAGCACAATGTCAGCAGGACTTCTGGTTTTTTTGCTTTTTTTTTTGTTTGCCATTGGTTCAGGACTCCTTTTAAAAGAATTAAAGAATCCATCCTGTCTGCATAGAAATAGGACCAATTTCTGTGAAGTTACATTATTTTGTTACTACATTTCCAATGCAAATAAGAGAATGACAAAAATGGCTTCAAGGATGAGAATTACAGTGAGAAGTTAGAGCAGAGCGAACATTTGCATGGGCAACATTTCTCATAGCTCATTTGCCTGACATCCTGTCTTCACACTGCCATGAAATGCAAATCTCAGACCATGCATATTCATCAGCTGCTGCAAGCTCTGAGCTGCTCCGGGTTTAAGTAACTATTAAATAGGTTTCTCAATTACAGGTTGAGATAAGTGAATTTTCAGAATTGCCTTGGGCTCTTAAAGCTCAGGAGTGAGAGAAGGAAAAAGTAGCACAGAAGAGCTGAGTGCTGCCTCAGCCGATGCAGTGGAGGGCTGGGAAAAGATGGGGGAAGGAGTGGGAAACTGGAATGTTTCTTGTTCAGCTGTGTGTCTCTTACAGCGCCTGGTCCACAGTTTATTCACAGCTGGAGAGACTTTTGCCAAGTCTTTGTTGCTCCCCACAACGCTTCTGATGTGTAACTGTTTTCCACCCTGTTGGACTTGACAATGGGGTCTTGGAAGACAAGGGTTTTCCTGGTGCTCCACCTTCCCTTGTTCCACAGGCTTTGATTCTCTGTTTTTGATAGGAACCGGTATCATTACTGCCTTTCTCCCTCTGCAATCTTCTTTCTTCCCTGGAGCAGGTGATGTGTTTAGCTCGAAAACAGGAAGACCTAGAGCTGGAGCAAAGTTTGCTCCTGAGAGCTCCAGGCTTTTCCAGCTGTTACCCACTGGTTTTCTGGGAGAGTCTGTCCCTTTGAGCCTTTCCCACCTGCATTCCCAACCCCTTCAGCTTTTGCTATTCATATCTTACAAAAACCTAGCAAAGTATAGGTATAGAGAAACAAGCCATATAAGAGAACTAAAGCTTTTTGGCTGTGGGCTGCACTTGGCCCTGATCACCTCCTGTGTGACTGACTGTTACTGAAGCAGATGACTGGGGTGGCTGTGCTGCTGCTGCTGCAGGATTTAGGAAGCATTTCAGGGATTCAGCCCTTCACAGCAGTGATGCAAATCATGGCTCTTCAAGCCATGCTCCTTGGGAGAGCTCAGACATGAAGAGCTGAGGTTGGTATGGGGGGAAGTAAGCTGGTTCAGGGAAGAAGCCAGGGGAAGGTGGATTTAACCACATAGGTTGGGTGTAAGGCTTTGGCTTTGGGAAGTGAGCAGGTATTGAACACGTCAGGGTGGAAGAGAAAATGAGGGTGGGTGGGGAGGAAAGGGTCCACCAGTGCTGGTATTACTGACACTGACCATTCCCTTCAAGCCCAGTGGGCACTGTTGTGTCTGCCCCTGCTTTTCGGTGGCCAAAATGGTTGTGGCTCTCGGTTTGAGTCTTGAGCAGAGAGGAGACACACAGTGCTGAGTGCTCATAACCAGTGCAGTGGTTCTGGGTGCTGATTACTGGATTTGTTCTAGTGTATGGATTTGGTGAGAGAAGTGGAAGGGATAGCCCTCAGTATGAGCAAGTATCTGGACCCCCTGCATCCTGCGTGAGTCCCCAGTCTGTCCTGCCTCTGCCTTCAGCTGGAAATACACTACTGTGTCCCTGTCCCCCTTCCCTGCTGCAGCAGCACCGAGCCCTTTGCAGAGGTGTATTTAGATCTGGTTTGTGATCATATATCACAGCTTTTCAGGAGGTGGGTCTGAGCACAAGCAGCGCTTGCCCCTGGAGCTGGTTCCCACCACGGTGAACACTTCAAACAGGGACAACATCCTTGCTGCCTGCACTGGGCCTGCATTGACATTCGGTGGCTGGAAGTATTGAATTAATTGCCAAGGCTCATTCCTGGCTTCTTCAGTTGACTTGTTCATTATAACTCAGTGATGCAACTCCTGGTTTGTGTTCTGTCCAGTCTTGGTGCTGCGGTGCTGTTCTCAGCTCCTGTAAGACATGCGGGCAGGAGAGGTCAGTGACAGCTCTATGTACAGCTGTGGGTTTCTCTTCTGCAGTGTGTGTCAATGCCTCTTCTAAAATCCTGCCCACCTGTCCCCCTTCAGCAGCATCCTGCTCCTCAGTGGCCTTCCCTGGTGCTCCAGGATCTCTGTCTGTGCCTTTCCACCAGCCTGCAGCTGCTCAAATAGCCCATCCATCAAATAGCCATCAAAGAGCCAGAAGCCTGTGCCCACAACTGCCGGAGCCCAGGAGGAAGGGGATAGTTGGGGATGCTCAACCCTGTATGTGAGCCAGCTGTGATCCAGTTCCAGGGCATAGAATCACAGAATGGTTAGCGTTGGAAGGGTTCTTAAAGAACATCTAGTCCAACCCACCTGCCACAGGCAGGGAACCTTCTAGGTCATTTGGTCTGGCTGTGTTTGAGGTCCAGGAGCCAGGGTGGGGAAGGGAGGGAGGGACAGGCAGTGTGGTATACACAGACTGCTCCGATTGCCTTCTGCTCAGGTCAGAGCAGCTGCTGCTGCTGAGGAGTCCCCCAGTCCTCCTGGCAGCAATAGCCTCAGCCAGGAGCCACTTGGCGGATGCTCCCACACAGAGGAGAGGACAGATCCTCTTTTTGGTTCTGCTTTCGGTTCTGCTCTGCAGAGCATGTCTGGTGTGTGACAGCCAGGACCCGGTGCCGGTGGTCCTGCGTGACTTTCTGAAACCACCACCACCAACAAGGTGCCTTAGTCACCAGCTCCTTCAAACCCTCTTGGCATCCTGTCCTCTGCTTCTGCATCCAGGGCAGGATATGCCAGCAGGACCACGGGGCATCACACTGGGAGTGAGGCTCAATAAGCATCTCTGTTGTTGCTTCTATCCATCACAGCAGGTAAGATTCAGGTCACTCCCACACTGCTCATTCGCCAGAAGTCAGTAACAAAACGGGCAGCCAGAGATCTTCAGGGGGTCTGAGAGGGACCCTGTAGCTCTGACTCACTTCCCACTAAATGACAAAACCCTGAGGCTTGGTGGCTGATGCAGGCTGGTGGGGAGGGCTGAACCCTCTGCCCCCCTCCTCATGCACTTTGCCCTGTGGCCCTTCCTCATCATCTGCTCTGACACTCAAACACCCATTTGGAAACATCTCTGGAGGTGAAATCCAGCCCACGTGAAAGCCCTGCCACCCATACAGCACTCCTGGCTCTATAAACCCTTGGAACAAGGGGTTTGGGGATTCTCTTTACCTTTTTTTTTTTCATAAAACCTATCCTTTAAATTATTTTATTTTTATAGAATCCCTGTGCTTTGCCCCAGGGGGAATTTTCCCACGAGTTTTCCAGTGCACGATTAAACCCCCAAGTGCCTGGCTGCACAACAACCAAAGGGAGGATGCAATGGCCAGCGGGTGGCTGGAAGGACAGACGGTCCCCTCGCAGCAGCTGCTGACGCTGTCTCTGTGTCTCTGTGCTGGCTGATCCGGGAAGGACCGAATGCCCATCCCCTCTGTCCGCTGCCCCCGGCACCGCGGGGCGCCGGGCTTCGCACCCTGCCCACGCCTGGCACCGTCTCCCAGGCTAAACCACCCTCAGGAGGAAAGAGAAACCAGCATCTGTTTCTAATGAAGCCGGAGCCAGTTTAGATCTAGCTCTGCAAGAATCAGAGCTTTTAAAACACATCTGGAAGGGACGAGTCCTGCGAGACGCACGCACCCGTGCCGGCCCCGAGCGGGGAGCGCCGCGTCGGGCTGGGGCGATGCAGGGATGCCGCTGCCTTGCGGTGAACAGCCCCTCCCATCGCCAGCTCTTACTACTGCTCCCTTTCCTTCTCGGGAATGCCTCACACTCATCCGTCCGGCCTTTCTCCTCAGCCCCAGCCCTATAAAATGCCCTGTGTGGGGCAGGAGCCATGCCCGGCCGCGCTTCTTCTTGGTCAGCGTTGAACAGAACATCTCAGCATCCTCGGGTGAGCGGCGGGAGCGCCCCGTCTCCACCTATCTCCAGACCCCAAGCGCAGTGCGAAACTGCAGGGGGAGCTTTTGCAGCTGCCAGGAGCCCAAATCCTGGCATGCGAGAAGTGATGTCGGTGACCACCGTGGTCCTGAACGAGCAAAGCACGTGTCAAAGCCTTGCCAGGCTCCCCAGCCCGTGCCAGGCACAAAATGACCTCAAAAATCTTTATTCTCCACGGGCTGAACGGCTGCTAGTCCAGCACAGCCTGCAGGAAGCAGGATGCTCTCCTGGGGCATGTGAGCCCTCTCCCAGGGAGGTTCTGGACAGGGCCACGACATGCCGGAGGCTCTGTGTGTGCAGGACATCGGCCCGCTGGAAAAAGGCACTTTGTGCCTCGCCACCCCCGAGGGTGCAGAGCAGCCCCTCGGACCCCGGCACGGTGCTGACGCTGCACATCCTGCCCCTGTTAACTTTGGCCGCGGCTCCAGCGGGTTTCTGGGTGATGGAAACCATCCCGGCAGGGCAGGGCAAGGAAGGCAGGGCGGGCTCGGCGCAGGCGAGGAGGGGAGAAGTGCTGAGCCAGCGAAAACCGGAGCCAGGGGTCTCCCCTGGGAAAGGCTCGGTTCGGTGCTGCCAGCCCCTGCCCACCCTCGGACCCCAAGCCTGGCACTGATGGGGCACTGCCCACCTCGGTGGGAACCGAAGCTCTCGGCTGTGGGATAAATCCCCCTGAAGAGGTGGGATAAACGCCCCTTTGGCGAGTCCCAACACTTCCAGCAGCACACGACCAAGGCTCCCCCTTGGAGCTGCCAACGCTGTTTGGACCCATTCCTAACTGCAAACCCAAAACTTCGCAGCGGAAAATGCACCTCCAAAGGAAATAAAAATCAGGGCAACTTCACAGCTTTATAGCTAATATCTTTCCCCCAGCTGAAGCAGTGCTCCCAAGGCTGGGGTCTGATTCCAGCCCATTTTCCCGGACAGCCGCAGGGCAGGTTTCCTTACGGATCTGATCTGTGTCGCTATTGAGTCCGGTCGGGAGAGGGCAGCTCTCCTTCACAGAGCGTTTCCCCACGCGAAGCTGCATCCCACCCTCCAGCCCTGGTGAGTTTTTGGTCCCTCCTGGTAACTTTTGCATTTTTCCCCCCTTTTTTTTTGACCGGCTGGATTGCAAAGCCCAGCTCTTCTCTACAACATCTCCCCAGAGACGTGTGGAATTTAGGAAAATGAACTAAAAATCTGGTAATTCCTTACAGCTGCCACTCTCACCCCAAAATGTGATGGCACCACAAGGCTTTGATAGCAGGGAACCTGGATTGTCTCTGATGGATGCATCCAGTGCCATTCCTTCGATCAAAAACATTAACAACTGAGCCAGGCTTTAAAAATTGATTATAATTTTCAGAAAGCTGCACATTGCTTCCTGAGCCCTGAGGCTGAATTTGGATATTTTCCAATAAGTGCTCCATAAAGTGGAGAGAGAGAAGGGTAATCTCATTCTTTTAAAATTTAATTTTTGCCTGTCATGAGCAGTTGCTGAAATGATGGTGCTTTGCCCAATCTGCCTTGAAAATGCCATCCTGCCTGGAGCCACTGGGGAGCCTGGGGGGCTTCTCCAGCCACTCTGGGGGGTTTGATTTCAGCTGCCCATATTAGTCCCCACTCAGGACTTTTGGCACTCTGGTTCCATGGTAGGGACACTCAAAGGTGGCTCCATCCCAGCATCCCATAGATAATGCTGCTCCCTGCCCTGAGTGAAGCTGCGGCACAGAGCTGCCCAAGGGGGAAAACATCCCAGTATCTCCGGGCAGCTCACTGGGGCTTGCTGGGTTTGGGGCAGAAAAGGTGTTGGGAGGAGCTGGGAATTTTCATAAAAAGAGTGACTCAACACAGCCTGCAGCTGGATGTCCAATGGGACAAGCTCTCCAGGTGAGAGGAGCAAGCTGCAGAGGAATGTGTCCAGTGGAGATGGGGTGACCCTGGGGGTCCCTAGCTTCTCTGTGGAGCTGGTGTTTGCCTGTGCAAACTACCTCCTCCCACTGCTGTTATAGCCAAGGGCTCAAAAGAAACCCTCAAGCTGGTACAAACATGCAAACAAGCATGCAAACAACCTTGGGTGGGTTTTCTGCCTTCTGTGACTTCAGATTTTGTTTTTTCTTGTCTTGGTGGGTGGAATGAGAAATCTGGTCCTATGGGAAACCAGGGAGGATGCCTTAGGCATGAGGCAAAGTCTTCCTCTGTCCAGGGAAGGAAAAGTTTTGGTCTCAGTGGTGGGCACGGGTGCAAAGAGATGCTCCATCTCAGCTGTGCCTGCACTTGCTCTTGTTCAGGATGCAGTGATGGGATTTTCAGCCAGCTGGGATTTACTGCTGATCTCTGCCTGTGACTGGGACCTCCCTCCTCGCCCTGGGAAGTCACTGCACTCCACCAGGAAACACCTAACGCTGTTCTGTGCCACTCTCCTTGCCTGCCCCTGGCAAGTTTGCTCTGCCCTCTTGGTTATGTCGGGGGTGTGTTTTAACCTCAGAGATGTAGAAGAGGCTGACACGCTCCCTGGGTGACTGCCCCTTGTCAACAGTGAGTGTTTTAAAGAGCCTTGGCAGCACCCAGACCTCCTCTGCCCAGGCTGGGGTTTGAGTTGATGTGTGAAAATGGATGATAGGGAAGAGCCACACTCAGAAATAAATTCTTTTTTTCCCCCCGCCACTATTGTATTTGGCTTTTATTCTCCTTGTTTTTCTGTATGAGGAATTTGGCTCATACTTGTGATAGTCTCTTACAAAAGAGGTAGAATCTTTTTTAATGAAAGCCCAGACTGTTGCATCCCCCAGTTTGCAGCATTGGGCATTCAAAGGGCATCACCAAACACAGGAATGAGATGGAGAAGGGTTTCTGGAAAGGCCAGCTGATCTGCATCCACCTGTTTACCATACAGCATCCTGACCCAAGGGCTGCATGTGCCCTGGGCCCGCTTAAAAGTGGTGCTGCATATCCTTCATGCCCTGTTAAATGAATGGGGTATGCAGATTTCTGGCTACATATTTATTCTCTCAAGTGCATTCCTTATGGATATCATTATATGAATATCCATATAAATAACATTTAAGTATTGTATGTATACATATATATATTTTATAGCTATATAGGCATTTGGAGAGAGTGGGTGGCTCATAAGGATTAGCCTGTGCTCCCGGGAGAGGAAAGGCTAATTTAGCTTTTTGAGCCAATAAACATGTGTCAGAGGTCTGGAGTGAAGGGGAAACACTGGCAGCACCTCTGTGCCTTTCAGCATATTAAGATGTCACCATGCTTGGATTTAAAAAAAAAAAAAAAAGGGAAGCAAGGCATGAATAATAAATAGAGTAACGTGCAGCTGACTTCAAGGGAAAGCTAATTTCCCTGGGGCTTGCTCCATGCCACATACATTAAAATCTCACCTGCTTTGACAGCTCTGTGACCTGAAGAGAGATGCTGAGAAACATGGTGTTCAGAGCAGAGCCTGGCTAAGGTCCTGCTCCCAGACGTGACTGGGATGTCTTTTGAAGGCTTCGATTCCCCCGCCAGCGATGGCTTGCTCTGCCTGTGGGAAGGAGGCACAGTGCAAAACTTAGCTGAAATTACTTTTCACTCCTTCCCCGCCCCCCTTTTTTTTTTTCTTTTAAATACGAGATCCCCAAACTTCCATGGTTGTGGCTGGCTGCCTGAGGGGTGTTCTCAGCCGATGTTTTCTGTCCTGCTGTGGGATATTCCATGCAGTGAGACTGGTGTGCTGCAGACCTTGCTGGTGGGCACATGGGATGGGGCACATGGGCAGCACACGCATGGTGGGCTCAGGTGGGGCTGAGCATCACCACTTGGAGAGGGGATGGGAGGTGGGTGTTGCCCAAGGAGAGACTTTTCTGCTGCCACTTGCAAATAAACAAGGAAAAAACACATCTGCCCCCAGCCCCTGCCCCTCCTGGAGCATCGACCTGCCACCAGAGAGTCACAGCTGCTTCCACACCCGCTGCATCCTCTGGGCTTTCCATCACTGGTGCAGCCATTAGGGTTAGGGATCCAGCCTAGCATGGATCTGTACCCTTGGGTTCTCTCTTTTAATTCTCTGCCTGTCTGGGCACTGCCTGACCCGGTGCCTTTGCCCTGGATGGAGTTTCCCGGCAGGGGTGTCCCAGGTGGAGGGAGGCACATCCTGGGAGATGCCCTTGGCCGTGGATGCTCCTGGCACCCGGGAAACACGGTCTTTCCAGGCTCAGACCCCTGGGGTGGCTCGAACAACACCGCAAAGCCAATGCCCTGGTTACTGCTTTCCTCCTCACTGACTCATTCCCCTCACTTCGCCCGTGCCGCTGACTAATTTCTCCTTACCCTCTTCTCCACCCTCTCCTTCAGCAGGAAAAACCGGATGCAACCGGGTTGGTTTGGGCCGGTTGTGTTTTGGGGGTTTTTTTTGTTTGTTTTAATCCGGAGTTTAGCGGTGTAACTGGGGTTTGCGCCGCAGCTCTGGCCACGGGGCGCGGGCGGGACTCGAACCCGGGTCCTCGAACCCCCGGGTCTCGAACCTCCAACCGGAGGGACGCGAACCCCCGGCCCTCGAACGGGCGGGACACGAACGGTCGAGACTCGAATCCCTGGCCCTCGAACTCCCGGCCCTCGATCCCATGGGACACGAACCGGCAGGACTCAGATCCCCGGCCCTCGAACGGGACGGACACGAATCCCCGGCCCTCGGACGTGCGGGACTCGAACCCACGGTCCTCCGATCCCCAGCCCCGGGCCCCGCCGCCCCAACCCCGGGGTGGGCGGAGCGTCGCGCGGCCCCGCCCCGCCCCGCGCGGGCGCGCCTGACGGCAGCTGCAAAGCACTTTTTCAGCAGCCGCAAGTGAGGTGAGTGGCGGCCCCGCGGCGCGGG
>JAWWTY010000019.1:11668072-11778511 GCA_035222235.1 Margarornis squamiger | reverse complement strand
GCGGGCGCGCCTGCCGGCCGCTGCAACGCACTTTTTCAGCCGCCGCATGTGCGGTGCGGGGCGGCCCCGCGGGGCGGGGGGGAGGGGGGGGTCGGAGCCCCCCCCGGCCCCTCGGGATGGGCCGGGATGGGATGGAACGGGACGGGATGGGGCTGGGTGGGATAGGGTGGACCGGGATGGCGGCGGGGCCGCTGCCCTGCCGTGCCGCGGGCGGCGGGGAGGGGCGGCGCGGCCGGTTGCTGTGGCGGCGGTGCCCTCGCCCCCCCGTCCCCTCAGCCCCTCAGGGCCGGGCCGCGCTCCGCCGCCGCCCCGCCGCTCCCTGCCTGCCTCCTTGCCTGCCTCCCTGCCTCCCTCCCTCCGCAGGGCTCCGACCCGACCCGCCGTGCCCCCCGCCCGACCGGAGCCAATGCTCGATCTGGAGGTGGTGCCCGAGCGCTCTCTGGGGAACGAGCAATGGGAGTTCACCTTAGGTAAGTGTGTCCCTTCCCCCCCCGGCCCCTGCCCTGCGGGGCCGGCAGGGTTCTCACACAGCTTTCGGCGAGTTTCAAGGGAGGCAGCCCGGGCTCTTTCCCCCTCGCCTTTCTCTGTCGCTAAAAATAATGATTTGCGAGCTTTAAGGGTTCCCTCGCAGAGTTTGGTTTCATCTTTGGCTCTTGCACGCCGGGTTGTGCTTTGTTTACCAGCTCGTGTGCTCGCTCCTGCTCCTTTGCCTTGTTTTGTCTTGCCATCTTAGGGCAGTAATTTTTTTAAAGTAACTCCTCAAAGAGGAAGGGTGAATGTGCTGATTGCCCCCTGAATACACGTCAGGTGATATCGGCAGCTTCACCCTGTGCATTAGTGCTTAGCGTAAATGCTGTGCTTTTCCACACAAACCCTTCAGAAACGTGAGTCGAGTTTCACAGTTCCTTTGTTTTGCTGCTGGGTTGCGACATAGTGCAGAAAGTAAACTCTTGAGTTGTTTTCTCAGGGTTAGATAACAAGTATTTCTCCCCTCCAATCATTTGTGTTTTTCGTTTCACTGAGTAGTCCTTTCCTACCAGTCACTGCTCTTTTTACTGCCCCGAGAGAGTCTTTTCCCCCTGCTGATGGAAATTTGGCTGGTGCTCAGCCCAGGACACTTAAATGTACAGTTGGAACTCAGGTTGTGTGGGTCCTTCAGGTGACTTGTGTTTTCAAGCTGACAGTGGTAGTTTTAAAACTCTCAGAAAATACTGCAGGTGTCACATTTTCTGAGTGGTTGTGTGAGATACCAGTGCTGGACTATTTCTCTCTTATTTTCCACCTTTCCTGTAGCTTTGTGTACAGCACAGCTAATGGTTGTAGGAGTTTGGCAAGTGTAAACAGGGCCCTGTGTGTGCCAGTCCTGTGTGTGCCTGAACTTGAGCTGCACTTTGGGCTGCTGGTGTTGTCACCTGTGACAGCAAGGGGACAGGCTGTTCCTTAAAAGCCCTGTTACAGAGCTGCCCTGAACTTGGGGCACGCCAAGGAGTGGTGCTGTGGTGTGGATTTGTTTATGTGAAACCCATCAAACACAAAGGGCTGTTCATGCTGCTGTGACTGCAGAGTCAAGTACAACTTGGTGGTTACAGAGAGGGTTAGAATGGCTGTTGCAGGCTAATTATAGCACCTCAGGTCCCACCCTTTGAAATCTTGGTGATCTCCTTGTACCGCTAACGTGTTCTGTACTCTCAGCTTGGCCTGACCTTCTGCCATCCTTTAGAGCCTGTGCTACCTGGGAAAAACCAATCTCCAGCTATTTATCCTGACAATATTCATAAATAGAGAGTACCAACTTCCCCCCATTCTCCTCATCAAAACAAAAAAGGGAAAAGAAAATTATTTTCATTTTCCTGAGAACCCCCAAAGACACCTGCTAATGCAATCTCATGGTTAAAATTGTATCCTGTGCCTCTGTCTATGCACACACACACACGTATGCATAGATGTGAGAGGGAGGAAACTCAGCTGTATTTCTTGGAGTAAACATAGCCACCACGTGATGTGTCTAATATATAATTAGCATGACCTGCTGGTGCGGAGCAGGAGGCTGACTAGGTATTAAGATCCTTAACTTTGTCCTGCACCAGGGATGTTGGATGAAGATTGTCCCTGCTGACAAAGCTGGCTCAGCTGTGTTGGTGGCAGTGAGGTTGGTAGCTGGTTTAAATGGGATTCTTGCTGCCAGCGGTGTCCTACTCATCGTTTGTTTAGCTCTGCTCTGAGCAGAACTAATGGCAGTATTCCTGAACTGCTGCTGACTCTGGCTTCCAGTATTGTGCCCACAATGGAGATGACTGAGGGGGAAATGCCAGGAAAATTTTGTACATGAGTTTTTGGATTCTGTTTCTGGCTCCAGTGTTGACTCACTGTGACTAGAGCACAAAAAATTTAACCAAGGCTGAGTTTAGATACCTGTGTCACTGCACCTCTCAGTCTATATTCCTGCCATTTTAAAGGAGAACAATTAAATACTTATTCTGGAGTGCCTATAGCTGTATTATTAGTGTTTTGAGATGTATAACTTCTAAGGCATACTTCATTTCTCTTGCTTTTTATGCTTTCTTTTCCTACTGGATTTCACATATCTTTATTTAATGTATTACAATTCATCTTAGGGTGGTTTTTTTTTTAATTCTTCTCATAATCTTTATTTGTTCTCTACCTCCTCCCCCCTCTTCAGGACTCACAGTCTTAGCATAGGCTAATGCTTCAAGCCGTGATGTTCCTGACCAGTGTTTGGGAGAGAACTATCTTGTGCTGCTTGTATCACTCCAGCATGTAGAAAAGGGAAAAGTTTGTGATAGGAGAGCCCTTACACTGCTCTTTGTGGGTGTTACTTGCCGTGGCTCAATTTGGTTGACTGGAAACCATGTTTGCTTCCCTGTTCCCCCTGACTGGTGAGCAGGGGAAAAAGAATTCTTTGTTTTCCTCTTTGACTGCAAAGGCTGACGAATGTTGAGGAAAAGGGGGTGTTGTGTGTGAGAAGGCTGGAGAAAAATAACCCATTTTTTTTTACTCCTCCTTTGGCTTTCTGCTAATGGAGGCAGAGGGAAGATACTGGCTCTTCCACATGTGTTTTTATGTTCTGTGAACTGTTTTTGGAGAACTTGGGTTGGTCATTGTAGCTTTGCTGAGCAGCTGTGTGCCAAAATCTGGTGATTCTTAGTTGCTGAAAACTGAACAAAGTCAGTCCATGCCCATTAGCCTGCAGCCTGAGAAAGCTGTGAGTAAGAGAGAGTCACATGAGCCATGTGTTTGCACACTTAGCAGCCCAAGATTGCATCAGTTTACATCAGACTACAAGCCCAACTTCGTCTCTCTGTGCACTTTTTTACCAGAATGCTTTTTTACTGAAACCTTAACCTGCTGCTGGCACTTGCCATTGGCGTATGGATTCTGTCAGCTTGTTCACAGGCTTTGCTTCAGCCGTCGCCACTTGTTCGTCTTTTAAACGAGTATCTCTGCAAGTCTTACATGAATACTGACTTAGGAAATGGGGTTTATATTTTAAATCATTGCTACTTTTATTTTTGAATCATACTTTTTGCAAGAAATGTGAAACTTGTACAGCAGCATCTTTGATCTTAGCTTCTTGCTCTTATTTATGTTTCTGTTCCATTTTGAAAATATTATCTAAAACATAACTGTCATCTTAAAACTCAGCTGCTTAGACTACAAGGCAACTGCTATTTCCTAGATAACAGGAAACAGTGCTGCTTTATTGTGTGTCTCTGCATTTAATTTTATTACTGTCATTAAAATAATAACTCTTTTATTTTGTATCATCTACTGATGTGTAATTCCTAGCTGCAAAACAAATTGTCTCCAGGATTATGGGCTAAGGTGAAAACCAGTTTCACAGACACATTTGTATATGGTATTTACAAATTGGATCAGTGTAGTTCTAATCTGTACATCTGTTTTGCCCAAACTCGATTTCATAATTACAGGAAAACTGCAGTGCATGGGCATGACAGTGAGAATGATATTTTGGGGATTTTTTAGTGTTATGCTAGTATTACTTTAAAGCAGTACCTATGGTGAGCTAGGCATGTGTGTGATATATAGATATATATGGAAAGAAGGAAAGAGTTTTCGCACTTTGATCCTGTAGATAGTGTCTAAAAGGTCCTTTGGAACGTGATGTACAGTCTGAGTTTGAAAGGTGTAGCCAGTAGCTGAAAGTTTAAATATAATAAAAGTGTAGATTCTGAGGTAAATTTTCCCTAATCAAGGCAACTCAATGTTTAAAAACTAGAAATAGAAAAGAGCAGGGCAAGGAATGGAAATAAAATTTCAGATAACTAATCTGAACTGACTTGTAGCAATTAGTAAGGAAATAAAACTTCACAATTAGGAGCTCATAACCTCTCTTTATAAATGCGTGCTTTGAATCCAGGAACATGATCACATTTCATTTGGAAAGGCAACAAAGGTTTAAAGTGTGATAAAGGATGAGATGGTGTGGTTTTATTCTTTCTGCAGAATCAGCTGTTTCATTCCACTTTCAAAAATTTATAGCTGTAAAGATAAGATATGCACTGAAGGAAAATAAAAAGCCCTTGAAAATGTATGGAAGGGTGAATGACTGTAAGAGTGTAACTTCAATTGAATCAAATTGTTTAGTATGTTTATCTTGTCTGTAAACTGAGAAGATAAAGTTTATTCCTTGACACAAATATGGCCATATCAGCAGCTAATGTGGCCTTTTAGGTCTAAGGAGAGTCATTGCTCTGTTTTAGTATTTGTGTCTATCTTGTGCAAATACTCAGTACTTTATCAAAGTTAATAAAAAAGTATGTGCCATAAAATGCAGTGAGGGATCCTACTGAAAGTGTATAGGAGTGCTCTAGCCAGCTGTTTTATCAGTTTTTGGATTGATGACCCCAAAAAGCAGGAAATTTTATGCATGGGTTGTAGAAAGATCTTTGCTTTTTCTGCCTGAACTTTGCTGTTTAATTTTGTGTCTAGAGCTACTTTTTCCATATCTGCCCAAGAAACCAGTAGATAAACAGTGACTTTTCTGTTTCAAAACACCAGGTCTGTGCTGATACCATGAGTCAAATGGGCTTGTTTATTGACTGCATACCTTTCTGTTGTAATGCACTGTTTGCTGATGGTGGTTTGGTTACCTCATCTGTAACCTTGCTGTTAAAAATCCCTGTTACTGGTGTCTGTGCTGAAGAAATACACCTGTTTTTATTTACAGGAATGCCATTGGCTCAGGCTGTAGCAATTCTTCAGAAACACTGTCGCATCATCAAAAACGTCCAGGTTCTCTACAGTGAGCAGGTGAGTAGTGCATGGGTTGGCCAGCAAATGCACCATGTTGTGTCCCAGAATTAAGATAGGCATTGTCCTAATGTACGTATTATACGAGTCGTGGCGCTGCTTGAAATTGAATTACACCAAATTATTGCCACCACATCAGAGATGTAGCTTTTGTAACAGTTTCAAATGTCATAATCCTCAGCACAGTGCAGTGATTTAACAGCTGTCAGTTTTGTACATGTAGTGGTGAGGTGGCATTGTTTTTCCTTTAAGAAGTGAAATGTTATGTAATTAGCTGGATAATTTAATTCTAGTCTATTTACTTTATCACTGTCAAGTGTTGCAGCATTTTAAAGAACTGAATCACTCATTACTTCCTGCTTTCATGTTTGGTTCAGTGGTGATGAGCCCCCCAAAAAGGCTTCCATGCTTTCTCACTGCATCTGCAATTTTGTCTGGAGAAAGTGGATGCAATGATTTAAGCCAGCTACAGATGTTTTAATCATTCCTCATAACTAAGCATTAAGTTCCTAATGTTTGACTTCCATCAAAAAGGCAACTAGAAGTAAAACCTCTCTGCTAGATCAAGTAAAATGTGTTGCACACCCACCTTTATTCTGTATAAGGGAAGAGGAGATGGGACAAGGGAGGGTTGTGACTCTCCAGATGTGTTCTGTGTGTAATGTGCATTAATCAGAAGATGATATCCATATGTTGCCAATAACATACTGGCATCACAAAATGGCAAAATCTGGTAGAATGTCAGTTTGTATCAAAATATGGATTGAGGCCTCTGTTCACAGTGAATATGGAATGGCTAAGAGCAATATGGACTCTGTTCACTGCTGGATATGTAATGTATTTCATGCTATTAAATGAATTATCCTTTTTTTGTTTCACATTATGTAGATTTATGGGTTTTTTGATTACTGCATTGTAAGTGGAATATCTGGCTCCTTGTACTTAATACATGGGAGCATCATCTGGCAACAAATGCAATCTTTGTGTTTTGTATTCTTTGGAGGTTTTTAGTTTTTCCTACCATAGTGCATTCAAATTATTTCTAGGTTTGTTTAGATAAATGGTGAGATTCCTGTTGCACTCAGATTTGTAGAATCACAGAAGGATTAGTGGTCCAGTACTAGAAGGCAAGTTGTACCACTCCTTGGGTTTTTACACCTCTTGGAAAGATACTTTGTGGTTGACTGTGTACACTGAACTTTAATTCTGTCTGTGGAGGGCAAGGTTAGGGGTTTTTTTTCCCTAAACTGTAATGAAGGTAAAGATGTTTTCAACATCCATATAGTCCAATAAAATAGCAGTTCTCAACTTCCTGGAATAGTTGAGTCAATTATATTTTTTCTGTATATTACTGCAATTCAGTGCCTGAGATTGGTGGTGCAGTTTTTTCCACATGCCACTCAGGGCCTGCATTGTCTGGCTCTCTCCTCACCCTTGTGCAGAGTGTCATGCACTTCATTAGCAGCTGAGCACAAAGAGCTCAGTTCTTGGAAGATTCAAAGCTTTAAACAGACTTCGCCATGTACAACTTCTGTCTAGCTAAACTGTACCTGAACAGCCTTCGTGTCTATCCTTTTTGCTTTGTGAAAGAATGCCTTTGAACATAGTGATCAAGTGTTATTTAAAGCTGTTGCATCTAAAGCACTGAATTTCTGATCCTGGAACTCCAGCAGTGAGTATTTCCTTTCAAAAATTTATATGGCAATTAAATGCAATTAGATCTGCCCACAGTGCTGTCTTTAACTTGACATAAATGGGATGCCCAGACTGTGCCAGAAAAGCTTGATGAATCCTTTTCTGTGAATAAAAGAATTTTAACTCCTTTTTGGTCAGTTTAAGCAGGGTACTTAATTGCCTTTGTTTGTTTTCCTGAGCTTTTTTCCTCTGGATTTTTATCAATGGGATTGTTCAGTGATAAGTTTTTCCAGTATCTTTGTGTAGATTAGCAGTATAACTGCACATCTGCGGTGCTTCCTTCAGGAAGGTCTCTCCTGTTGCTTCTTGGCATCATCTGTCATACTTGAGATTCTATTTTGTGTATTAGAAGTCACATGAACTAAATTTGTGCCCTTGAAACTTTTCTTCTGTTAGAAAATATGCCAGCATAGAACAGAAGATATCTGCTGTACTAATTATCAAGTTTTTCCTTAGATGTTTGGGGTTTTTTTTTCCACCCACTCAAAAGCACTTGTAGTGCTCTCATTAATTTTGGAATAACCTTATGAAAATTTTGCTTAGAAACCAGTGAAATGCAGAGCATATCCAATATCAGAACAACTCTATTGGTGTATTTGAATGGAACATTGCAAGGTTTTTTTGCTCTATCTCTAGCCTTTCTAAATTAGATTTAAAAGGGATTTAAAAAAAGACTGTCAGGATCAACATTAGATCTTTTTATCTCAAGCTCATAGTTCAGTTGCAGTGCTGCTTCAATTCTACACAGCACCATAAAGGTTTGCCAGCAAGAGTGAGGCATTGATGCCTTTGTGCTGTGGAAATTTCATTTAGGAGAGAGTTTACACGCCAGATCACTGGTGTTCAAGAAAGATGAGCTCAAACTGAACAGCTTTAGGAAAAGCTACTGCAGAGATCAAGGGGAACGGGAAATCTGCATCACAGGGAATGGAAAGCCCTGTGGCTTGCTTTGACCTAGTGATGTGAAGTCTGAGATCTGATTACTTGAGTATATAGTTTGGGAAATGCAGGTGAAAATGCTCAAAAATATCCAGACTAGAGGACAGTGCTGATGTCAGAATAAAGAGGTGAGAATTTAGGATGAAAATTGGACTTCTGACGCTCAAAACCCAGAGCTTCTCCCAGCAGAGCAAAATAAGATAACTTATGCTTAATTCATAAAAGGGTGTGTCTGCCCACTGTAGAAGCCTTTACATGCCCCAGATGTCCCATCCCCATTCTGTCTTTTGCTAGATAAATGCTTGGTGCAGTTCTAGGGCATGAATATTGCTGCTTGCCTGTCATTCAGCCTTTTTTCTCCTCTGAGAAGAGGGTTGTGGAGGGTAGAGCTTTTTGAAGCAAATGTACTTTAGATGGTACATGATCAAATAGCTGAACTGCCTGTGTCTGTGTGGCTTGCACTGGTACAGCACTGAGCAGCTTCCCAGTGTCACAGCTCTGGGAGGGCGTAGAGCCTTTACAGACACCAAGAAAGCCAGTGGAATGTCTCCTATTGACTCCAGCAGACTGCAAATTAAACCTTTAGTTGTTATGATTCACAGTAACTAAGGAAACCTAAATTCACAACATAAGAGCCTGAAGACTTCCTTTTGAGGCCTGAAAAAGACTGTGACAGTTTGATTTTTGAAGTGTAAAGCCCTCTCACCATCTCTTTGTCAAACACATGCTTGGTTCTGATGTGAGACTTGATGAGGTGGGCTGTTATTTTTGTGTGCCAAGAATGCAACAGGCTCTCTACATGATGTCTCTGATGCTAAACTTGGAATGTTAATTCTCAAGGTGTTGGTTCTTTTGCGCTTCTCTTTGTATTTTAATTGGGGGGTGAGGCTTGTTTTGTTTTGAGTTTTTTTGTTTTCCCCCACTCTAACCTAATGGACAAGTACCTTTTTGGGAGTTCTTGCAGGATGTGGAGCTGACACAGGCGCTGCTATTTCTTTTTCATAAGAAAACTGAAGGGGTTGAGAGGTTTGGCCAAATGTATTTTAGTTATGCTTATTTATTGAATAAATGATGGTTTTCTGATGCAGTTTTCTTTTCCATTTATACTTTTGCAGTGATATGTGTGTGTGTATATATATATTAAAAAAGAAGCCTTGAAATTAAAAGCCTAACAGCCTTTTTTGTTTTACAGTCACCTCTTAGCCATGACCTCATCCTTAACCTGACTCAGGATGGAATCAAACTGCTGTTTGATGCTTTCAATCAGAGACTTAAGGTAATAAAACACCCTCTTTGCAACCAGACAATGTAAACCAAAACTTCTAGGATATATTGACACTTAACAGAGCATAAGTATGTGATTCTTTCAGACATGTAATTTGTCATATATGTAGTGCTCTTTTGTGATTATGCACTGCATTTCTTCAATTTGGGATTGAAATCTTTTTTTATAGGATTAAGATACTTTAACATTGTGCTGGGGACAGTCTGAGTGCCACAGGAGTGTGATGGTCCAGTGTGGTCTCACTTGCACATCTTGCCTCGAGTTGTACAAGAACTGCAGAAGGCCCTTACCAAAACTAAGAATTTAAACTTAATTTGAAATCAAATCATTGGTTAATGCAGGCTAGACAGTGTTGTTTTCTGCCCAGGTTGTTCCTTTGCCTGCACTGCCATTTTATTTATGAAATTGAAATTCCTCCTATTTGTAGTTTTTATGAGTTAACTTCACAGAGGACTTGTGGGGCTGTGAGTGTGTGATTTCCCCCAGAAGGCCACACTCAGGCCTGTTGTGAGCAGCTGCCTCCTTCACTGACTTCAGTTTGCTCTGGATGAGTTTTCATTCTTTCAGTTGATGTGTTCAATTCTGCTTTTGTGCTTTTAGGTGACCAAGTGTTGATCTGCCGCTCACTAAGATGCTTTGTGTAGTTATGATGCAACATAGAAGGCGGGCTGGTTGCTACTTTTCCATGACATTTATCTTTGGAAAATACCTGTAATGGGAGTGATGTGTTTCATCCATACAAAATGGGCAACTCTGGGACTGTAGAGCTAGTATTAGATTAGTACCAAATTTTGAAAAGTTCTTAACTGAAGCATTTAAAATATCTGTGTGTAACTTCTTAGTTATTCAGGGTGGTCCTTTCGGCAGGACCAGCAGTGCTGAACAATTGTTACTGTGGTTTTCACCTGGTGGGTGTAAATGTTTATTGAGACCTAATTGCTTAGGTGTTGATTTGGCTAATTGGGTGAGAGTGAACTGCTCTAGCTACTGTACTATTTAACATTTGAAAGCAGAAGTGTGGGGTTAAATGTAATACTCAAAAGTGGAATATGCTTATCCTTGAGGTGAATCTGGAATATGTTGCTCAAATCCTTACTTCCAGGGCTTGGAACAGTGATAGGTGAAGCCTTGTGCTCTTTACTCACTCGTGTCTAAAATAAAGTCCCACCTAGTGCTTTATCCCAAAACTTACTGTAAGAGGGTAGCAGTGTGCTATCAACTGAAACTTGAGCTCTTTGTGTACTTAGTATATAATAAACTGTTGAACAGCAACCCAGATTAATTGTTGGAATTGCTTACTTTGCTAAGAATAACATGTAACACCATGGTATGCTTTTTTTTCCCCTCAAATTTTCTTTTATATTAGCTATTAAAATACAGATTCTGAAGAACAATTTTTAATTTAGACTGGGGTCATCTGAGGCACACCTTTTTCCCAGATTTCTTCTGTTTCTAATTACCTTATGGTAGTTTCTGTTCATGAAGTAATTTTGTAATAATGGTATTTTTATTTTTGTCAAGTTTTTGAACTTAATTATTCAGATTGTGTATGTGAATTTACAATTTTTGAGAGTATCTTGAAAATTCTTTGTCAAGTGGATCTTTCCATACAGTAGGTGTAGATTACACTGATAATCTTTCTAAGTGTATTTAATTCTGAAGGAGATAGAACTGGCATAATCATTTAAATGCATAGTTGCTTACTGATTTTTTTTGAATATTGCAGTCCTGTAGTTTTTGAAATGCTCTAACTAGGTATACCTTGTCTCTTCATCTCCAGTTTTTGAGGGTCTGATTTTGTCATTTCAACACTCACTGTGCTGAGAACCAAGCAAGAGCTTTTCTTGTCTTTTTCTGTAATGCTTTAAATTAAAAATAGAAAACTCAAATTCTTCTGGTATGTGTTTTTAGGTTTGTTTCAAAAATGAAAAATACAGGAAAACCAATCTCTTCTGGTATGTTGTGGTTCAGTGGTCTAGTGATACCTTTTGTTTGTTTGAACTATGAAAAGTCAAGCTGTGTAAATGCATACAGTGCTATGAAAACATACCTGTAAAAGTGTTCAGAAAGCTTTATAGAAGAAATTCAGTGGGATCAGTTCAGCAGTGAGCAACAGGACTTGTTAAAGGATAGTGTAGGTGTAGAGTAAGTTATGCCTGTTTTTAAGATGGTGTGACCGTGTTTTCAGTGTTGCTCAGCAGCAGCAAAATTGGAAAAATCAGGAGGCCTTTTTTTTTTTTCTCCTTTGTGTGGTTTGTTTTTTTTTAATACACACTTGCTATTAGATTTGACTGTGAAAAGAAATTGAAATGCAGGCTACTAAAATGGAAAGTATTGACAGTTCCAAAGAAGCTGGTGCAGGAATGAAGTCATAGCAATATTCCTTAAGAAGTTTCCTCCCTTTTTTCAGGGAGTGGGGAATAGCTTGTGCATAGTCTCTCAACTCACCTTCAGTAACCAAAGCACTGCAGAGGTTGCTAATTTGAATTGGTAGATCCAGGACCAGGTTCTGAAAATATTACTATGAATTTTATCATCAGGGTCTCTCTGGTGTGTTCCCTCTGAGGTGGAGAAAGAGTTAGATTTCAGTGTTGATCTGTTATTGCTGGTTAGTAGATACCTGAACATTTTTGAGTCTTAGTAGTAATTATCAAAACTGTGAGTGTGATGAAACATCAGGTTTTCTTAATTTAAACCAACTGCCTTCTGACTGTGTAGTAAACCCATCACTAAGTAGTCCTTGGTCGTCTTCTCAGTTTTTGTTCTCTGCACATTGAAAGAATCACATTAATCCTTTTGTCAGTGTGGCTTCTGTAAATTAGAAAAGAAAACCTTTTCTAATGCTATGGCCTGTTCTTCAATGTATATCTTTCATGACTTCTATGAGATCCTTTGACTGCCATTAATTTTTGCCTAGTTGTGCATGTTTCTTCCTCTGCTGTTAGTAAAAAGAAGTGTTGACATGAATAGATCAGTCAGACTCATGGGAAGAGGATGGACGGCAACCTGGTGCCCTGGTGCCTGTTGACTGCTGTCAGGGTGTTTCTCTTGTGGGGAACTCATCTGTGCAATGTGCTATTCTATTGCTCTTGCATTGCTTCTTGTTGTTCAGCTCCTCCTTTTGTCTTCCACCATTGCAATCTGTTTGAGCAGAACTTCAGGAGAGTGCCAGAGCCCTGCAGTAGTGGCTGCAAAACTAAATCTGGGGCGGGGCTGGTTCTCTCTATTTTCAGAAATATTTTGTGGTGGGAAAAGATGTGCAAGGTCACTAAAAAATGTAAAATCATTCCTAGCTTTTCATAAAAGTAGCCTTTGTTTTTTAACAGGCTGTGCGGTAAAGGAAACCTGGACATGTCAAACTGCATTTGAATAAAATACTAGATAACCAGGTTTTTCCAAGAAGCAAAATTCCAAGTGTATTTTATTAAGAATAAAAATTTGTTTGTTCTTTGGTGTTGGTTCTGCCAGAGTGTTGTTACTTACTTTGTGCTTTGTGTTTCTTACTTGTTGCTTATATTCTGAAATGTCATTAAATGTTGATTTAGGGTTTTTTTCTAAATATATATAGATACAGTGGTTTAAACATTGCAAGTTGTTTTATTTATGGTTATTTTCTGGGCATCTCCCAAAACCAAGACTTCCTTCTTAGCTGGTGATATTTTTAGACTTTAAAGCCACATTTGGTAGCTAGTTCCCTGGGAAATATGGCTTTATTCTCTAGCTGAAGAGTGAGTCCTTTCTAAGTCTCCTAATGATTTGTTGGAGGATCATACAAAACAATAAAAAGTGCTTTACTTTTTCTTTACAGCAATTATGATGGGCTGTACGTGTTTTCTTTTCCTGCTAATGCAGGGACATCTATATAGTGTGGAAGAAGCTTGCATTTGTTCATGGTTACTTGCCAAAAATGATCTGCTGAAAGCCCAGTGTAGCCTCAAAATCCAGTAACACTTGCATAAAAATCATATGAAATCAGTCTCAGATGTGTGTTTGCAGAAATATATTCAGAATGAAGAATCCATCCCTTGGAATATCCAGTAAGGTCTAAAACATTAAATATCAGAGCTAGGCATTATGGCTTGCTCTGATTGTTTGTGGGCTGCTCTTCTGATTGTCTTCTGTCTGTAATGCTTGGCAAGATTGGAAGATGTCTTTTTATGTAGTATTGAAATAGGATACTACTGCTTAGTCTTGCTCTGTTCATCTTTTGCTTTAGAAGGAGTCTGTTAGGACTTGGTGTTCTGCACAGCCATTCTTCAGTGTAACAAGAGCAACCCAGGGAATGGCCTGGTCTTTGACGTTCTTCAGAGGGTCTTTTAGCTGATCTTTGCTATTGCCTTCCTTTGAATTTGGTTAAGAGTAAACTTAATAGAAATCAAGATGTTGGTGTGTCAGTGAAAATACTGCTTCCTGCAGGCAGTGCTGATGTACATGGGATATGGAGGTTCTCTGCTGAACCCAGAGTTCAGTACTTGTTTCAGATGTGCATTTGCTGAGTCAGTTTTGTGGTTTGATCTCTGACAATGTGATTTATTATGTGTGGCAGAGTTCTGTAAGAAGGGGAGTGAGCAGTACTAACTAGTCCTGCCTTAGACTAGAATTTGCCTCTCTAATGCTTTGCAAATGTGTGAAGTATGGTAATGTTTCTGTTTCCTGTGTTTCAGGTGATTGAAGTTTATGACTTGACTAAGGTGAAGTTAAAATATTGGTAAGTGATTTAAGACCTCCCATGGTGCCTTCTTGGTTAGAGTGGGTGATTTTGCTCATTTTTTTTTTAATCTTGAATTCATTTTTTCAATCATTCTTTTAAAAAAATCCAAAATAGCTGTCATAAAGGAGTGTACATAGTTATCCTTTCTTGAACATAGCACTTGGTCTTTTCTTCAATCTTGGAGACTTCTTACAATTTAAATGTGGTATTGCCATTAATAAATGTTTGTTGCATCAGTTCAATATTCTTAAGGCAGATAATTTTGTTTCCTTTTTCAGTGGTGTCCATTTTAACTCTCAGGCAATTGCTCCAACCATAGAACAAATTGATCAGTCATTTGGAGCAACACATCCAGGAGGTAAGCCAAAATATTCCTGAGAAGCACACCTAGATTGACAGGCTTCTTTTCTAGGAAAGCTTTCCTATATGTCTGCCTAGAGCAATGTGTAGGCAGTTCTGTTGTCATGTGATCTGAAGTTGTGTTCCAGAATGGTTGCATTCTTATAGCTGGGGAATCGTGTAAAATGTAGTGTAAGTTCATTTGTGATTTTTTTGTGAAGTGAAATGGGGAGGCAGAGAATGGTGTATTCAGATTTCATTAAAGATCTGTTTTGAACTGCCAGTACCAGAAAGCTCTGAGCTTTGTTGTTGCTACTGTTGTCCTTACACATTTGTATGCATAGTCAGCTCTCAAGTGTCCTTAGGGACTGTGTATACCATGAACATACAGAGATTTCAGCTGATCTCTGTGCAGTCAGCCAGCACTGTTTGCTTGGGCTCTGTGCTAGGGCAGGGTCAGATCTGAGCCTGTGTGTAACTGGTTTACATCTCCCTGCGCCTCCCTCCTGTTACTGGGAGCACTGGGGGAGTGTGAAGTGAGCCTATGTGCAGCACGAGCAGAACCAGGACAAGTTTGTTTAACCTGGCTGAACCCACTCTGACTCCTGCACTGCTAGGTGGCTGCTCACCATCTCTGTAGCAGGGAGAAGACTACCTTTAAGCTCCTTGTTTATATAGGAAAATGGAGAGTGTATTTGAGGGGGTTTGTTAGGCGATGAAAATAAGCCAGTGGTGAAACTTTGAAGAGGATATTTCTAATTAAACTGCCTGGGAACCTTCAAGAAATGGAGCCCCATGGCACAACAAGAAAAGAACATTAACTCCATATAGGCAAGATACCGTTTTTAGAGCCTCATTCTCTATTTTTAGCTTAACCCAGTCCATTTGCAGTAGTCAGGCTGATCCCAAACAGGCGAGCATTCTTTGTGATGGATGGCGATTGCATATCCAGTCTTTGTCTCTGTTCTCTGCAGACAATCTCTTGCACATTACAGAACAGGATTTATTAACTGTGGAGGGTCATGTGGCTAAAGCAGTATCATTGCATAAAAGCCTGCAGTAGTACATGAATATCAGACTGAGATAAATGAAGCTTGGAGGATTTCTAGCCATAATACTCCAAGGATCAGAATTAGCCTTTTTAAACTTTGGTCATGACCTTAACGTTTTCTCTTAGGCAGAAATTGAGATCTATGGTTAGAACTATTATGGAAATAGTATGTACAAGAGACTATAGAATTTAAGAAGGGTAAAAGTGATTCCATATCCTGGGCAGCTTATACCTTTTACTTGTTACATGATGATGGTTTATTTTCAAATATTTAGAGGTGAAACACTTTCAAAACTGTGGTATTGTGAACTGTAAAAATACATACCCAGCTATAAGCATTGCTTTTGGTAGTAATAGCATGTTTTATTACTGCATAAAATTGTATGCAAGTGCTTAAAAACATAGTTTGGCACCTCGTGTTTTTGTGCTGAATTTGCAAATCTTGTGAACCTGTCAAATTAAGGAAACTTGCACGCTTGCTTCATCTTCTCATAGTTTTTCATAACATCTTTTCATCTAAAGACATGTAGATATGAAAATTTATTTATTGAAATGTTGGCCTCTATTATCATTTCACTAGTGCATTTGCTTATTCAGCTTCCTCATTGAAAACATACCTCTTCCATTAACAGCCTGCTTAGCAGAAGTAAATGCTCTATATTAAGCTGCCTGTCAAAAACAGCTTGAACTGTATTATGCAACACAAGTCTTTGATAACTTTTTTTTTTCATTGTATTTTCCAAAAGAGAAGAGGCGAAAAAAAACCAGAACAGTTTTCAGAACCTGGGGTGGATGGCAATGGTGTGTTTGTGTCCTGCAAAAATTGCATCTGGGGTGCGAGGAGAAACCTTCCTCTTGTTTTGACCAAAGTGCTAGTTTTGATGAATGAAAGGGACATAACCATCCTTTTTCTCTGTACTGACACTCCTTCAAAACTCCAGTGCAAGCACTTTGAAAGTATTTTTTTGTTTATCTCTGTGCTCACCTCCACTAGAATTTCACACAGTGTTCTATTTCACTTAAAATGAAGGTGGTTGCAGCAGAACTTTCCTGCAACAGGATACAGTGATAGTTTCAAAATATATTTCAAAAGGTTAGCAACAGTTTTGTGTTGAAACCAACCTTCAGTGAGCAGTTTTGGTTTTGCCAGATCAGTGGTTTTAAAAGAGAAGAGTCCGAAAAATCATAACCAGCTTCATTACTTTTTGGCTAATGTTATTTTGAAACATTGCAGTATCTTTTGTCATGGGGCTTACTGAAATACGACCACTTTGTATGTCAATAGCTTCGTGAAAGCCAAGATTTTTATCCCACATTTCCATGATTCTCTGACCTGCCCTCCTGCTGGGAAGTGCTTGCTTTTGCCAGTGGTTCTGTTGAAATCACATCCTGTCCTGAATCCTCGTAGATGTGGCTATTTGCCGAAGTGCTATTCAGCATGGATCAGGGATGTGCGGTTGAACTGAAGCCATAAGGTAGAAAAAACCCCCCATCCTTCCCTCCTACCAGAGGGGCCTTGCAAGGATGGGGAAGGGGTTCCTGTCTTCTAGCTCTGTAACTCTTGGACTTCTGTAATTGCCCAGGCTTCCCTGAGGTGCCAGAAAAGTCTTGTGCTTGATACCAGTGACTTTTGGATCTGCTTCTGCTTTTACCAGAACTGTGTCTGTTCTGCAGCCTTACTGGTGTTGGTGGCTTTGTCCCCTCCTGCTTTACAGAAACTTTTCCCAGCTGCTCACACTCTGCTGCCTTCCTGGAAGGCAAACTCCCTCCCTTCCCCCTCCCAGAGTGCAGCAGCAAAGAAGCAGTTGTCTTGCTCCTCTCAGCAGTTTTGAATGGAATTATTCTGCAGGGTACCTGTGTGATAAATAAGAAAAATAATAATAATAAAAAAATCCTTAGCTTTTTCAGTCATGTGGTTGTGACCTATGGTTTTGAGTGAGACGTAAGAGAACTTACTGAGAGTAAATACATTCCTTGCCCTTTAAGCCTAAGAATCAACAAACGTTCCTGGGGATGGGAACTGATGCGATTTGTATAATCAGATATCACACTTGGCATGACTAGGGGAAAAACAGTTCTCCAGCTGGCTGTGGGCTTTGGAAAAGATGTATCATAATTTGTCACGTGAGAGAGATTTGTGTAATTTTCCTGCTGATCAAAACATTTCCCTCTCCCCACACATTTTCCTTTGAGTGACAAGCATGGAAAAGACTCTTAACCAGCACATTTTGCAGGAAAGGCAAATGATAACTTTTGAAAGCTTAATGCCTAATTGCTCAACTATTATTTTTCCATCCTGGGTGGCTTGGCATTGTCCAGATACCTTGTGATATGTCTCAAGTTAAACATTTGAAAGACACTTTGGGAGGGAGGGAATAAAATACTTATTTATATGCATTTTGTCTTTATGCTATGTCATCTTACACATAAAATTGTAAGAAAAAAGGGAATATTGAACCCATTTCCTTTGGTAAAGAAAACTTCTCTTGTTGGAGAGTTTCTTTATTGTTTTTAGCTTCTGGTGTTTTCAAGCTGTCAGCTCCTGTGTACTACAAGAAAACTGTTCCCTTGGCAGCTACTGGGCACAGGTTGAAGTTTGTAGCACCAATCCCAGAACAGTTCCCAAGCTCCCAGTCTTCTGGGATTGTTTTTTAATCTTTCCACAGTCTCAGAAAACAGTATGTCTTGTTGGAGCCTGAGTACTGGGATGACATTTATTGTTGTTTATAGCTGATGTTGTGCAATTGATTACAATGAATCAGGACATCTTGTGATGTGATGACTGCTGGAAGTCAGTGCACGTCTTAATTTATTGGTGCTCTTTGTAGGAGCTGACCAGTCATCTGCTGCTTCTGGTGATGCTATTTTTAATTATCATTGTGAACGGTCTAGGACCTGTGTGTCTGAAGCATTTCCTTCTTGTGCCGTATTACTCGAGAACACATGTAGCTGATGTGGGCATGGGAGCTCCTCTGGAGAGGAGACCTGGAAGTGGAGGTCACAGGCTGAGCTCACCTGTGACCTTCCACTCAGGAATGTGCTGCCTGGTGGTGTCAAATAAGGAATTTATCAGTGTTCTGTGCACATCTGTCTAAAAGACTTTCTGGTTAATGCTGTACAATGTTTTACAAAACAATGGACAGAATTGTTTAGTACTAGAAGTGACTGTTTACTGTAGAGATATTAAGGTAGAATTGATTGTGTCATATTGTATAATTGTATTGTTAGGGATAGGTTAGTGCCTCTAGGCTTGCCGAGGCTACTCTAATGAATCCATGGTTTCTCTTATTGCTGTGTTTTTACTGCAACAAATGAAAAGCAAAGCTGTTACTGTCCTGTGTAATTGTGTTCCTCCTGCATTTTAAGATGAAGTAAATTCATCGAGGTGATGAAGGAGCTATTAAATGTGTCCTGGAGAATTCTTAGATTATTTTGATAACTCTTTTTTTACTTTCTTTTCCCTTTTTAGTGTATAACTCAGCTGAGCAGCTCTTTCACCTCAATTTCAGAGGACTGTCGTTTTCTTTTCAGTTAGACTCCTGGACTGAAACTCCTAAGTACGAGGTCAGCAATCATTCCCAGTTAATGGATGGTCTTTTTTCCTCTATGGTACTTGCAAAGTATCACCTACATTGTGTCTCACTGCCTTTTGCAAGCGAAAGAAACCAGTAATTTGAAAGGAATTTAGCTCCTGGGTTGTGCTCCTGTTCATGCTGTGTAACCATTTCAAAGTTAAAAATTTACTTCCTGTTAGCAGAAGGGATGTGCTTAGAGGTTTCGCTTGCATCATGAACTGGGACTAGCCATTCTGTAGTTGAAAGCACTCTTCTAAAAATACGAGTGCTGTCTGTGCAATTACATAAATATTAAGCAATCTACTGGGAGGCTGTTCTTTTATCGTATATTTTTGAATCTCATCAAAGTGATTATGCAACTATACTAGGATAGAGTTCATAAAATACATTTTTATCTTAAATGTCCTTCAGGACGAATGCTTTTAGCAAGCCAAATGAATGAGCTTTATTTGTAATGCCTGTTTGCATATTCACCAAATGTTTGGATGAGTTACTGAATAATTGAACATATTACTGTGTTCTCTGAAATCTTTGGAAATCACTGTCTAAAGTAGAAACAAGATCAGGTCCTCTGTGGTTTCCTCCTGTTCAACAGAAATGTATGTATAACTTGTTTTGTGTGAGAATGGAAATGCTCTCTGTTGTATAATCTAGGCTTATCAGTTAAAAATAAAGGAGCATATAAAGAGCCAAAACAAAAGGGAAGAAATAACCAGCATGATGACACGTTTTATGTCACAGTCTAATACTTTAGTGGTTGTGGTTGGCAGAGAACAGGGGTAACCAGGGGAAGTTATTATTTAGCAGTAGTGAAGGTCAGTTGGGTTTCAGAAATACTGGACAGTAAATAGAAACCTACTAAACCAAACAAAAAGAATGTCCCAATAAAAAGTAGTTACTTTTCATTTCCCAGGGCATTGATGAATGAAATGGCCAAGCTACTGAGAAAGTCAATTGGTATACCAAAGATTTGAAAAGATAATGAAATAACTCAAGTTGGAAGGGACCTGTAGGGATCACTGAGTCCAACTCCCTGCTCCTTGCAGGACTACATAAAAGTAAAAGATACTAAAATAAAATTATTAGAATGGTGAGAAAATAATTTTGCATTCTCAAAAGCTTTCATTCAGTTGTTCTAGTGAGATTAGTAAAATGTTGTTTGCACAGAGTGAAAGGACAAAGTCATCACAGAAATATAAGTAGGTAGAAGTAGGAATGTTTAGAAAATAGTAGTATGAAACAGTCCGCAGGGAAGACTATTATTTGTGGAACTTTTTAGAGCGGAACACTTGTAAAGACTGCAGAGAAAATTCAAATTTGAATATGTCAAAATCTATCAAGTTCAGGGATGATTGTATAGGAATGCTAAACTACTTGCAAAGTAGTGTAATCTCTGCTTAGGGATATGAAAAAACTCTGAAGAAAACTTTAGAGTTTTTTGTATAGGTGATAACAAGTTGCAGGTGAGAATGCGAAAACCTGCTGACACTGTTTCGGTTAGGAAATGAGGCCCAGGCACTTCTGTGGCTTTGTTGCTAAGACATAAGTATGTTAAAAAGTATTCTAAAGTTTGACTCTTTTAGAAAGCTAACAGTGTTCCTAGGCAAATTCAGGAGGAGAAGTGAAATCAGAGCATCTCTAGACTTTCTACGTACTGGAGATTCCCTTCTAAATACCTACAGCAGTGAAAGTCATTGCTCCAGGTTAATTTTTTTTCCTAAGAATGATTTTTTTATCTATCTTATATGATGTCTTGCTAAAGTAGACCAGGTAAAAGTTTGCATCTTGGTTTTGTGACCAAGTTAGACTTTTTCTGTGTGGTGACAGCAAAGTATGTTGTCGGTCTTGAAGAAGGTCCTGTCATCTTCAGAGCTGAAAGAAATTCATTCTTCTAGTGTGGTAAGAGTCAATCTGACTTCCTTAGCATGCTTTCTATTTGCTGAGAGCACTCAAAATCCCTGTCAAAACAATATGTGTAAGAATGCAGTGATAAGGAGAGCGGAACATCTATTTAATGAACACATTTCCATTCATCAGATAAAGGCATTTTGCGAAACAGCAAAAATGGTAAAAGGCAGAAATTAATGCAGTGGGAGAAAAAAAAAAAGTAGTTTTCCTTTAAAACATGTGATTCCTTAGATACAGTGTATCAGGACAAATACTTTGACATTGCTGGCTGCTAGTGATCAAACTAAGAAAAAACTTGAATTCTCAGTACACACCATGGCTAATTGTTGGACTAATGCCATGTTTTGGTGGATAAACATAGTGAGCATTTCACACCAGCGTGGGAATCCAGGAGTGGTGTAATGTAAAGAAACACCACCTAGAAGGTTGGGGTTTTTTGTTCTTTTTCCTCCCTTGTCTTTGGCCAGACGTACTTGAATGGTAAGCGTCTACTGTATTTCTAATGTAGCTTCTGACTTTGAGCTGAAGTGTCTACTGTGTTGTGTAACAAGAATGATTTTGTGTTTCCACAGCCTAACTTTGCCCATGGTCTAGCCTCTCTGCAAATTCCACATGGCGCGACTGTGAAACGTATGTACATCTACAATGGAAACAGTCTGCAGGATACCAAGTATGTACAGCTGCTCATCCTCTTTTCATAATTTATTTAGTGTTTTGCAATTGCTAAATATAATGGATTTTTTTAGCTCAGTTTTGGTCTTTCATGAATTTGGTGACATGCAGAATGCCTTTAGATACCAACCTCTTTCAAATTTCCCTAGGTTTTGTCTTCAGACCTTATAATCAAATGTTGGTTTGATTTATATTGTTATAAAATCAGCTTGGTTCAGCTGAGTAGGCAAGTTCAACTGATCTGAAAATGAATTAAATAAAGTAGGAAACATAATCTAGTAAGACATGTGGTTAGGTTATTTTTAGTCTAGATTTGGTTTTGTTAATGACCTCTCCCCACACAAATCAAACTTGGTGTTGGCAGTCAGTAAGTTGTAATGTATTGGTACTATGTATATCATGGCAGGGTCCTACCGAGCATCTCAAACTCTTGCTATACAAAAATAATATGCCATGTGCATAATATACCATATATTCAATGTGTTTAAAGTTACCCATCTGAGCTTACTGGCCTTGATGGGGATTTGAGCAACATGACCTAGTGGAAGGTGTCCCTGCCCATGGCAGCAGGCTTGGAACTTGGTGATCTTTGAGGTCCCTTCCAACCCAAACCATTCTAGGATTCTGAGAAAACTAATCTTCATGCCTTATCACTAATGGATTAGTTATATTTTAATATGGTTATTGTTTTCTATGGTATTGTATTCTGTCCTTTTTTTAAGCAGTGACTTACTGTACAGCATCTGATGTTTTGCTCTTTCTAATAACATTGTTTCCTTACTCGAAGAAAAGTTGAAGATACTTCTGTAAATTCTTCCTTTCAGCTTAAAAATATCCAAACTGGTAAGGTGGTAGTTTTTGCAGAGACAGTTGAGTTAATGCCAGGAGAGAAACACATCCTTGGATTACTGCTCAGAAGGAAGGGAACCTTGTTTATGCAGACATTGTATCCTAATTAGAAATAAGTGCACTTCAGAAAAATGCTGTTGTCTGTGCCCATCTGTGACATGGTGGGCTTTAGTGAAAGCAATGATTGTCACATGGGGCTCTTTTGTGTGTCTGAGGGAGCTCAAAGCCTGACTTGTAGCTCGAGTCATTAACCCAGAGGAGGAATTCATATAAGAACAGTGAATTTTGAGGAACATGTACAGACTGATACACAGAAAAGCAGCCTTTCAATGAAAATATCTTACTTTGGGCTGTTACTGTTTTCTAGAATAATATTGTTGTTGAATTGAGAACTTTCCCAGTAAAGCAGCGCAATTGCATTTGGTGCACCTGTACAAGCTGATTTCATGTTCTGGGCTATAAAGTACCTTCCCAAAAGCAGTGAGAACATCATGAAAAAGGCTTTGAAAGTTGCTCTTTGTTTCATTAATAGTAAAGATCCTGCATTTGAGTGCTGTCTCATTCCTTTTCTTTTTTCCCCAGACTTTCTGATCAATCTGCTTAATATAACGTTTCATCTTTAGTCTCAGTTAAATGCAGCTTTGTCAAAATTAATGTGCTCTGTTCCAGTGAACTGGTACCAGCTTGTTAATGAAAAATTTGAAGATGAAGTGAATCCTATGCACATTTTGTATGATTGGTTTCAGGGCTCCCTTGATGCCTCTCAGCTGTTTCCTTGGTAATGTGTATGCTGAGAATGTTGATGTTCTGCGAGATGGAACTGGACCCTCAGGTTTACGGCTTCGCCTACTCACTGCAGGTATTAGAGACACTCAGAACATGGAACTGGTTTTCCTCAGAAAAAGAGGGGTGAACCTGTATAAATTAAGCATAGGTTCTTTGTCATGATTCTGTAGATGATTTCAAAGTGTGCTTTCTACCTTACTTTGAACTATTGGAAATAAAACGAGTAAAAACTTTGTGAAGGTGAATCTGCCTGCTGCTGTATTTTCCTGGCCCTGGAGAAATCATAGAGCTGTGATCCTTTGCTCAAATGTTCCAGTTCCTTGGAGTCTGTTTGCAGAAGTGGAATTTGTTTCCAGATGTGTGTGTAGAATAAAACACACCACTGTTTTCAGTATATTGCTGAAAAAAACCCATGAGAAATCAATAAACCTTGTGTATGTGTGCATTTTCTGTGAGATTTTGGGGATCTGTATGATGTTGATACTTTTGTGATTAAACCTGGAAGGCTTTTAAAAATGACACCAAGTGACTGCATCAATGCTGCAGCCTTAAACTGCACTTTCAATTGTGTTTTTATTTGCTCTGGGAAACGGGGTGAAAGCAACAACAGCTGATGAGTTCTCCTTATGTGTTTCAGAGGTGGCAGGGTGCTTAGAAATTAGGGAAAGCGTAACAACTGCAGAGGAGTCTGATTCAGTCACCCTTACATGAGACTTGACAGTGTTTTTAAGAAAAAGTACTGAGATGCTTTCAACAGTTTTCATTAGAAGGCTCAACTTCTGACCTATTCTGATTACTAACTCTGTGTATATTGAGGAAACACTTGGAATACATTCACAATATGCAAACAGTAAAAAAGAGAAATTTTAAGATGAAGAATAAAAAATTACAAATTAAAATGGATCAGGTACTTCCCAGTTACTTTGCTTCTCTGGTGACAGAGGAAGGTTATGTAGAGCTCTCCAGTGCAAGGAACATACAGCCTCGTGTACTAGGGAAGGAGTGAGCTATAGCATCTTAATGGAAAAGATTTTGAGAAATTGGACACTTTTAAGATGGTGTCAAGTTTAGTTAAAATATGTATCTATGCAAATTAAAGGAAATGTGAATGAGTAAAATAATTATTAAAATGTATCACTCATGTTCAGACTAAAACTTCAGAGAGGCAATCTGGGCACGTGGTGTTCTGTCTTGCAAAGTTTGCAGGCGCTCTGGTAGAAGGTACTGTACACCTGTTCTAGCCCGAGTTTGCTGTGCCAGCCATTTGAAGTTACTGTTGCTTAAGAAATCAAGGACGACTCAATTGGATTTTTCTGATTTATTTTAGTGGGTAACTAGCTGCATAAATAATGCATAGTGAGGAAAGCTAAGTGTGTATTTAGAGCACATCCTGTGTTTTGCAATAACTGCGCATATGTGTACTTGCATTCTCGTAAATGTAAGTTGCTGCATTCCTGAAAGCAAATGGACTCACAAGCTGTAAGATCTTTCCATTTCTTAACATCTGGTAATGTATGTCAGCAATTCATCCATGTAATGGCTATTCAGTAAGATCTGGATTTAACATTGTGCAGGAACATACTTGCTGTTGATTTAATAAGTTATGGGAATCTTCAGTATTGAATGTGTGTTTTGTGATAAGTTAATATGGATGAAGAATTTCACTTTATAGGCTTGACTGTTTTGGCTGGAGATACATCTCTAGCTGCTAAAATAGAATATTTTACGGATCGAAATAATTCCTGGTATTTAGTGCTAATAGCCAGCTGATCAAATTGAGATGGGATAGGAAACCAAGTCATATTCATGTGATGGCAAGTAAGTGAAGGTAGTAGGACTGAAATTGGAGATTAAAATGGGGAACCATCCAGCAGTCAGCACATGTATCGCTTTGATAAGAAATATTTAAACTGTTGCAAACTAATGGTTAAAGTTAGTTTGGCACTGTCCTCTAAGGAATGCAGCTGTTTGGTTTGTGATAAACAGAGGAATGCCAGCCTTTTGGTGTTGATTTACTGATGTATTCTCTGATGAGGAAGGATGCATGTTGAATTGTTTCCCATTCCTCAGGCTGTGGCCCGGGTGTTTTAGCCGATGCCAAGATGCGGGTATTTGAGCGCTGTGTGTACTTCGGTGATTCGTGCCAGGATGTGCTGAGCACCTTGGGGTCTCCGCACAAAGTCTTCTACAAGTCCGAAGATAAGGTGAGGGAGTTCATTCAGGCACAGGACTTTGTTCACTGGTGTCTCAGTCTCATCACAGGGCTTGTTTTGCAAGGTCAGTGAAGTTAAACTGCCATGTAGCACGTATTGCAAGTGCTTCACTTGACATAACAGACCAGGATGAACCATTATATAATAGGATTTAAAAAGCTTTTTTTAAGCTAAATTTTTTTTTAAATATCAGATTGCATCATTTTAACTGGTTTAAGAATTAATACAAATAGGAGCACTTTTGAATCGAAATGTGCCTTAGCAAGTGTGTGCTGCCTATTTCTTCAATTATAGATTATGTAAAATAACTAGCATATACTTTGATCCTTTACTAATGTTTTTACACAGCAGCATGTAAGTAAACCTTTGAATTCAGATAACTGAATAAGATGATGTATCATTGTGCCACTGCAAGCAGGTGATGGTCCTGTCACGAAGCACGGTATCTTACATATTTGAACAAGGGCTTCAGATGATATTATGGCAGTTTAAGTGCAGTGATTTTGTTAATGACAGTCATTTTTGAGTGTTATCGAGTACATCTGAAATGTGTGTTTCTTGCAGATGAAAATCCATTCGCCCTCGCCCCATAAGCAGGTCCCATCAAAGTGCAATGACTACTTCTTCAATTATTTCACACTTGGAGTGGTGAGTTGGGGAGCTTTCCTAAACAATTTATGTGAAGTTTTGATTTAGTTACACAGCAATCCTTTCAGGATGCAAAAGGCTGTGGGAAAGGAGAGACTGAAAAACTCTTGCTGCCTTAGGAATATCTGAATATGAAAAGCTGCACTGACTTTTCTCTAACACCTACAAATTTCATCAGTACCGTTTTATCTCCACTGGTGGATGGAGGGGTCTTTGCACTTCTGTGTTGTCTTAGATTTTTTCTCCTTTTTCTGCCATGCCTGATGCATTAGATATAGTAGTTCTTTTTTGAGATCCATGCCCCTGTCCCACAGAACTGAGACAGATGTGCCATACCATCATGTGTGCTGTGGGATGTAGTTCAGTCTTCATGTCCCTCCTTACAGCTTGCTTTAGTCTGCAATACTGTATATAATGTGCAGAAAAACAAGACCTCCTTAGGAAACTTGCCAACACTAGCAAACAAAGCTGCAGTTGTGATTGAGTGCTGGAGGAAGTGTGTGTTTATTCAAATTTACAAATAGTTTTATTTTCAAATACTGCTTTTCATAGTTCCATTCAGTTCCACTGAGATAGATATATATGACTCTCTACAGGTGCTATTATAACTGATCTCGGGTTAGTTTGGGGAATGCCACCCTTCTTTGTCCAAATTGCCTTATCTGTCTTTTGTTTTCAACAGGATATTCTTTTTGATGCTAACACTCACAAGGTGAAGAAATTTGTCCTGCATACAAATTATCCTGGTCATTACAACTTTAACATGTGAGTGTGCAGAACTGTTCTCTTAAAGAATACATTAAAACATCTGAGGAGGAAATCTGATGTTCCCTCTGTAGAATATCACTATTTTTTTCTAAGTGTCTTTGGCATATCTAGTAAGCTGTGGAGGTTTCAGACATAACTATTAACATTATTAGTACTTTCTTTTTATTTTTTAAAGTCTTTGTATTGTTAAGTGTGTCTTAAAGCAGTGAATGAGGTAAGGTAGTTCTTGGTCCAGCTATAATGTGCAAACTCTTCCTAGAGGCAAACTTCATATTAGCAGGAGTGTCCATGTGCTGGTAGGTATGTTGCTGGTTTTATCCTAACATTATTTCAGTTAGTGATTAAAAAAAAAAAATCACATGCTTCTGAACGTGTTCATGATATTTTTTAAATGTGAACTCTTTAGAGGAGGAGTATGAGTTAATGAGTGATAGGATGTCTGATTAAAGCAGTTAGAGAAATCTATAGTACTCCATCTGTAACAGCAGAGTCATTTGTGCTGAAGGACTTCTTGTGTCCTCTAGAAAACTGTGTAAGGACATTCCTGTGTTGCTGCATTTTCTGATGTAGAAAATCTAAGTGAGAACTTAACTTGTTATCACAGATTCTCACTTCCACTTTATTATGCACATAACTTTCCATTTAATGGGTTATTAAGAGCTGTAAGTCTGTGGCTATGCAGTTTATTTTGGCTTTTCTGTTTTCTAATAGCTTTACGATTTGCACTTTCTAGTTACCATCGCTGTGAATTCAAGATTCCACTAGTCATTAAGCGAGGTGAGTATTTCGCCTGCTGTCCTGCTTCAGGGGCAGGTGCCACAAAATGCACCAAGGGGGAGGTATGATCACTTTTAATTTCTAATGCGTCCTTCATTTTCAGAGGATGCTATAGTCATTGAGACAGGAGAAATTTGGGGATTAGGTTTCTATTTAAGTGGAAAGCATATTTCAGGGCAAGTTAGCAGTTCACTACCTTGTTTACTTATTTGGATCACACAAATATTTAGTTGCAACATCATTAATTTTCTGTAATGCTGCCACTCAGCTAAAATCAATTACCTTGTACCTGGAGGCTCAAAATCTGTAAGGCAGTTTTAGTCTGAGCTCATCTGTCCAGTCCACTGATCTAAGGCTGGGCTTCCTCTTGAGAGGCTTATTTGTGATATTTAATATAAACTGGTTTAGCTGGGAATGAGAATATACATCCAGAATATGTTGCCTCTATATGCTGTAAACAAAATATGGCTGTTGTTGTTCACCTCAAAGTCTCTACTTGAAAAAATACATACATAATCAGTAGTGCTGATTTGGCAAGATACTAAGATGTCCCCAGCTCTGTGCATGTAACTAAACTCAACAAAGCAGGGGAACCCTGACTGAAGATCATAGGGATTGAAGTAGACTTCTTTAATGTAGGAATAAATGTGTCCTGGGAAGGTATTTATTTTGATTATCCTGGGTATACCACATGCTGGCTAGGTTTTTGGCCAGGGATGCTTTCTTTGTTCTGATTGGTTTTCACTGAAAGCACTTTCCTGTGTGAAGTGCAATGCTCCTGTGGCTGTCACAGGAGTTTGAGCATATGGAGGATTAAAAACCTGGAAAAACAAAGTCTGAGTATACAAGCTTCATATGAAAGTTAATTTGTACTTCAGCCAAGAGAATAAGCATGGAAGTTCTCACTTTTTAAATTATTTTCCCTTAGGTTATTGTACAGTACTTCAAAGCATTCATTTCTGATTAATTTTATTCACCTCAAGTAGCATCATGACTTTCTTCTGAATGTGTCTGTGTTTTTGTTTGGCATTTTTAACTCGCCTTTCTGATCTCTAGCTTATGTTCAGGACATGTAACAAGTTGTAAACAGATGTTATAACCTTTTTGAAGAGCCCATCTTCCCTCTGGTGGCAGTGCCTGATGCAGCTTTATTAACTCCCTTTTGTGGTTCAACATCAGACAATAAATTGAGAGCCAGACTTCAAGTTGCACAGACACTGAACTCAGCACAGAAATCATGTTTATTTAGCAAGTGGATAATAAGAGGAGCAAATGGTCCTTAACTTCATCAAAAGCTATGTTCAACTTGTTTTTGTGCAGGTCCACTCCCGCTGCTTCAGGAACATGCCTTCAGTATTTAGGAATACTTAAATATATGTAAGAAAGTGCTTGAAACCACCAGCAAACAGTTTCTTTTCAAGGCTGCAAGTGTAAATGCAATGCTGTCCTTACTTGCAGCTTTTTTTACTAGGTAAACTGCAATTACCAACCTCTCTGCCATCCTTGTTTTGAAAGAGTAGTGTTTTAGCTGATTTCAGGCCTTGCCAGCTCCTGAGTCTCATCAGTTTTAGCCAGCTTCCTTTCCAAGTACAGTGGAGTGTTTTGGACTTAATGAGTGACATGTCATGTTATCTCAATGAGTGGCTGTTCTAGGTCTGTTAACTCAGTGCACAGAGATGTAGTTTCTTTTACAGTGGTGTTCTTCCATGAGAGATTACAGTTTACACGTTTATAATCTTAGAACTGGGAACTTGCTGTAAATAGGCAGGTTTGTTTTATCACCTTAACTGGCATTTAATCAGTGTTACTGACAATTCAGTGTGGTAGTAAATTTGCATATGAACTGATTTAAGGCTCATATGTCTCCTGCTATTTGAACTAATATCTGAAAATAAAGGGTTATATAGGGAACTCTTCAAGCATAAGCTATAAAGGCATTTTTGTTTCTCTTTAACAGATAGTGCTGATTCACAGACAGAAACATGTACAACATACAGCAAGGTAAGTCTGTGCACAACTGAGTGTTTTTCTTATTTTCCTAAACCATGTAAAATATCAATGCCAAATTTACACTACAATTTTAAGAAATTATAGCAGTGGCACCACCTTGTTTTGAAATGGAATAGTTGAAGACCAGGAGTTAGTGTATGTTTTGTGGTTTAAATATTTCTGTGTGTTAGGGATTGAAGACATTTGTAATAGCACACTTGAAGTAAATTACTGCATTATGGCATGGCTTGCATTTTAACATAGCTGCAGGTAGAAATAGAATAGTAAAATAAGTGGTACAGGAAAGTGACAGCAGTGGTGGCTGAATGTCAGCTGGAAGACATGTTTCTGAACAAAATTTTCAGAGCTATTCTACTAAGCATAGCTCTTGAAGACATGTAGTATTTAACAAGACAGTCCAGTGCCCTTCCATCTTCTTCTGAAGGGTGCCAATAATGGGATGTTCCTCAGGCAGCAGTGACAAAAATGTCACTGTCAGTGTGACACCTCGTGATGACAGCAGACTCCTCGAAGACTGTTCAGCCTTACCACCTAAATGAAATTCCCAACTGGGCAGTTGCTGCTGCGTATTTGAGAACTACATTAAGTTGAAAAGGTTCTCAAAAACTGTGTTCAGCAGTGTCTCTGCAGTTAATGTTCAGCCAAGGTCAGTATTGCTGTCTTGGCTCCTGAGGTGCCAAATGAAGGCTTTCCTTGGTGAATTTTGGGTCCCATACTGGGAAGAAAAATTGGAGTCAGCAACCAGGAAGTTTCCATTCTGTGCTTTTTGATTTGATTGCTTACACCTTCAGTGCTTTGACTCAATTCAGTCTTGTGTGTGAAACTGCAGCTTCTTAGAGTCTGGTTAGAGTGAGGAAAACTGTTGGACATTCCCAATTAAGTAGTGCAGCTTTCTTTTTCTTCAATCTTCTTACTTACATCAAGGAAAGACTTAGGGGAGAAGTAGCAATGGTGCTATTTTTTCTTTCTATAAAGGTATGTAAGGATATTTTGTTCATTTCCCACAGCTGCTTTGTTCTCTGAGGTGCCCCAGAAATGCTACAAGGCTTTCCAGCTACATTTTACCCAGAAGATCCCTAGAAATTTTTATGATAAGAATTCTAATTCCAGACTATTTTTAGACAAAAATGAGAAATACCCTAAGAATTTCCTAGCCCTAGTAGTGGATAGTTCCATTACTGAGTATGGCTCCAGTCACAAAATAGTCCTGTAAATACAACCTTGAGGTTATTTGGCAACTAAGTGTGTTACAAACAAATGTACACGGCACTCTTCCGAGATAAAAAGAAGACTTTTCTTGTGCCTCATTTTAACACAAAGTTGTTGATGTATTTACAGTGGGACAGTATTCAGGATCTACTGGGGCACCCTGTAGAGAAGCCAGTGGTACTTCACAGGTAAAAACCTCTCTTTATTTTGCTTGGCAGGCATTGAGCTGATAACAGAGGATGAGAAAGAGTGTTTATTGCACTAGTTACTTTTGCACTATTTGCTGGACTTTTCTTGCACTACCTTGCAGACTTTTTTGGCTGTTAACAAGACTAGATCACTGCTCTCAGAGGGAATAAACTGACATGCTGAATGAAAGCATTTCCAAAATTCGTTTGAACTGCTAAATCCAGAGAAGAGCTAGGGAGCACATAAGAAAGTCACTTTCATTATGAGTAATAAATAGTGCAGAGTTTTTTTACTTTTTCCTATACATTTCAACAATATGACATTATGCAGCACAGAATATGATTATATATATGATAACAGTCTGTCTGAAGAAACTTTGCTGTTATGAACAACATACGTAGTTGTTCTATAGTTATTTTAGGCTGACTGAAGAGAGAATAGCCCTTAAATTTGCTCTGTTTTTGCGGGAATTGAGCTGGATATTGAGTTAAATGGGCATTATCTGTTTGCAGAGTTATAATTTTATGATGTGGAACCATGATTATTATCTTGGGACAAGTGTAAGTGACGGGTACTGTGAAAATACTGCAGCAGCTTCAGATAAACCAAACAATGTATTTTCATTAGACTTTCACATAATTTTGACTTTTTTTCTTTTTTTTTTTTACCTCTTAATTATTGTGCCCTTTGTTCCCCTCTACTCCTGTTTTATGCCAGTGAGATGATTAGAGCAGAAGCCATGTGAAGGAAGTAAAGCTGAGGTGAAATAGTGATGACATAGAGCCCTTCTATTTTTTCCATCTGTGTTGTAGAGAGTAGTTCAACCAGAGAGCGCTTTACTGAGCACATCTCAAATGGCTCAGACATGCAATTTGAAAAACTGACCAGTGTACAAGAAAGGACAAAAGGTAAATATTTTCTAGGGGGTTTTTTTTGGCTGTAATCTAAGACTCATTGCAGTCAACAGAAGTTTGCCATTGTCAATGTACAATCCAAAAAGATCAGAAATAACTGAAAGACAAGTGATATATAGACCTTGAAAAATACTGAAAATATTGTTTAATAAAACCTGTTTTTTCTATTTCAGCATCTTACAGGGTAATCTTTTTAACATGCTCAAAACAGTGGATTAATAGACAGTATATAGTAAATATAAATACTAGACTGCATATAGTAAATGCATATGGTAGAGGCTGGTACACAAAGGAAAGGGTCTTGCACAAAAATAATGTGTAATAAGTTACGTGGTGCTTCTCTCTTCCTGGGTATCTGCTTATTTTTAGGGTTCTTCCTGTTCAAGTTTAAGTGCAAGATAGTTTTCCTGCAGAGGTCACTAGTTGCTTTTTGGTTACTTTCTCCCTGAGTGTTAATAATGGCTCTGTGATGTCAAGCACAGCTGTCCTCTGGCTCACTTGGAGTCTAGCAGTGGTATAATGTAGATTTACTTCCTTTTGATGAAAGCCATGATAAAGATGCTCTAATTTACCTTACACTACTGAGTAGTTGCTCTTCCCTAAGAGGTTCCTGATCCTCACACATCCATTTTTAAATTCTTTTTTTCCCCTCTTTTCTATTCAGGTCATCATCTCCGAACAACACTAACCCATTTGGGTCAACGTTTTGCTTTGGACTGCAGAGAATGATCTTTGAGGTTAGGAAAAAAATCTTTTCTATTTATCTGACCATGGGAAGATGAGGAGTTTGCTGTTGTTATAAGTGGCTTCTTACTCCCCATTGTGATAAAAGGCAGTGCTTGGGAGTGGCTGTATTTTTAGTGCCTGTTGACAGGAAGAGGCACTTTCCAGACTCTTCTCTGAGGTTGTACATTTGCGTGTTAAAGCTGGAACTTCAAGTTTGTCACCTGGAACTCGTGCTAGCAGGAGATACATGTACATGGCTCTGAGTAGTGGTGGAGGATGGTGGTGCTTAGATGTGTCATAGAAATCTAGAGACCGTTTTTAGGAACTAGCCAAGAGCTTACTTTTTGTTGTTGGAGTTTCTTTTTTAAAGCAGATCGGTTCCACATTCACCATTTTCATACATCTGATTTCTGTTTAGTGTACCAGTTCTTTTGACTTCCCTTTTTCCTGCTGTGCTCTTGCAGGTGATGCAGAATAATCACATAGCTTCTGTTACTCTGTATGGCCCAACGCGGCCCAGCAGCCAGTTGAGAACGTCGGACCTTCCCCAGTGAGCATCCCCTGCAAAGTCAGCTAATCTCAATGCTACAAAATTAGTACAGCGTGCCTTGATTTGCTGCCACTTATAATATGGAAAGCACGTTATGATTTTTTTTTTTTTAAATAAGCCTTTCCACCCAGGAGCAGTGTGGAGAGGAAATTCTCTCAACCCTTCATCATGGGGCATGGAACTGTTGATGGAGGAAAGCAGCTTAGGTGCCTGTGCCGTCGTTTATTCCTCTCCGTTGCCCTCATCCTATGCAGCACAGACCTGAAGAGACTGTCCCTCCTTCTCAGCTGGCAGAAGGGGGAAATGGAAGAGGGGCACATAATGACTGCAAGAGTTAGAAGCACAAACTTTCTGAGCCTTGGAGCATCTGGAAGCAGGTATTGATTTTAGTCTGTTTGTGTTACTGTATTGATGTGGTGGTCACATTTTAAGAAAAACGTGTGTATATATATATAGATATAAACACATCGGTATTTCTGTGGCTTAGGACATTGTACCAAGTGTGACAAGGATGTATATATGTCCATGATTTCAGGCACCACATCTTTGTGTAACTTTAAACCAAGCAAGTAGCATGTGCATAATACTTGGTTGTAACATTTGCACTACATACACTTTAATTACTTGATAAACGTTTATCTTCACTGAGGAGCATCTGTGTACTGGGTGTGAGTGGGGTGTGGTGGTTATTTAATGTACACTGCGCATAAAGCTTATTTATACAGTGGATCAAATTTATCCACCGTCCTGCACTAATATGTACTTGATATGCTGATACAATTTTTTTCTGTCATGGCTGGTTTACTAATTTTTTTTCATATGCAGTTTCAAAAAAAAAAATTCTGGAAGAGGTTATTTCTATGATTGAATTATGTTTTAGTGAAAAAGATTTGATACAATTTTTCATACTAGTGAAAAATTTAACAAAGAAATAATGTTGCCTCATTTGCCTCTGTTGCAAAGTCCTTTATTCCTACTCTATTTCCTTAGAGAAAGAAAAGCTGTATATAATTGTGTATCAGAACGAAATTCCCGAGTTCTGCCATCACCAAGAAACCTTTTCTGCAACTTTTGATGTATGATTTTAATTTATGCCAAAGGTTTAGCCAAAGACATCCTTCTTGTAGTTTCTCCATTTCTGTACATATATGCTAACTGCACACCCCACCCCAGCAGACAGGATAGAGGCTTCTTTCTAGTTGGGAGATGCTGCTCGCGACATTTTATCCCAGGAGGATACTTTAGGTTTCTAGTTCTCTTACCAGTCTTATTTGGGAGAAATAGGTGGTCTGTCTTTGAAACAATGAACCCTTTTTAAAAATGGACAAGAGAAATGTATAATTTTATCCCATTTTTAATATTTTGGTGTCGCAACTTGTGATACATAGATGACAATTTTGTGAGTTTTACTATGTGTGTACAGATTTTTGTAAATATGACATTTTTGTAATTTTAACTCCATGTACAGTGTAATCCTGTATAGTTTATCAATGAATGAGAGATAGGAAATCGAATGTTAACTGAAGTTTTGGATCCTGGACCAGTAGCAGGGATAAATGTGTGTGTGTGTGAGACGTTCTTTGCCATTTAGTCTTCCTGTATACTGTGATACTCTAAACTGTTTTGCTAAAACAAACAAAAAAGCCCCATGGAGAATCTAATGGATAAGGAAAAAGTTACTGTTTACCTTTATCCCTAGGTGTCACTCCTGTTGAATCCCTGTTCAATCTGTGCTGTCTCCTGTGATCGTTGCTTGCTAAGAAAATTCTATGCCTCAACCTTCCTTTTTGTTTCCTCTCTAATTTTAATTTCATTTTACATAGCCCTTCTGTAAATTAAATGGAATAATAATGAGCATGTACACTGAAAGAAAAATAAAAAGAGACTCTCAGTTACTGTTTTTGTGTTAAATACAGTTGCTGGGTGTTTTTGTAATAAAATCGTGGATGTTCTTGCTTTTTTTTTGGTTATCAAACAGTTCTTTTTATTTTACTGTCTTTCAGACATTACATTTGAAGTAGCTGACTAGTGTTCCTCCTTTATAGCCAACTCAGTATGTTCTCCAAAGAAACAGTAACTAACAACTTGCAGCTTGTTTCCTGGTAGATACATTAAAGCATTTTATAAATTTTTGCCCTGAAGTGGAGAAGGTCTTTAAACACTGGTCGATAGCACGATGGGTTCTGCGTTGTGTTCAGAAATGCGATTGTTACGCTCATGTCAGCCCTTGGGTATCGTGAAAATTGATGGAGTTTCAAAGAGTGTGAATGTTGCACAGTAGAATAGAGGAAATGCCTGCAGTGAAAGCAGCAAATGTGAGTTCTCGTACTGCGTTCTTGTGCCCCAAGGTACTTCAGGAAAGCACTGGGAGTGCGCTTAGCCTGAAGTAGCTCAGAGGTTAATGCAGGGCATAAGGAGTGGGACTGCTCTTTCCGTTCGAGTTTCTCCTGCACTCGCTGTGTAATGCAGGGTCGAGCAGTTGGCCCTCCCTCCTCTAATATCCCTCGGTGCTGGAATATGAAATGACCTTGCTTAGTGCTTGGCTCAGTGTGCTCTTGCAGAATTTTATGATCTCTGAATTGAGATGGTGTGCATGCTTATTCTTGTTACTAAAATACGACAGCAATCTTGATGCTAACTTCAATTTAATTAATCCTTTTCTAATAAAGGCTCCAGATAAGCTGCAAGAGGAGACAAATCCTTGATGGAATGATTTGACTAATGGCTGTACAGATGCTGCCAATATCCTCTCAAGCATATTCAGTTGAAATTCTTCAGGAGAGTGAGGTCAGGCCTGCTGCTGTAGCATGTACCGCGAGACTTAGGACAGGAGTAACAGCTAACCAAAGGTGTTTAACAACTACAGCGTCTTCCATCTGCACTTGTAATGCCCTGGTGAGTCCAAGCAATTAAAACAGTGTAGGTAATTAATAGTGCACTCTTAACAACCCAGATACTTCTCTAGGTCGCTCCCTTCATATTGAAAAATTCTCTATACAGACAAAAAAATTAAAGGCATCTTTCCATCTTGGCTGCTGCTGCTGGGCTGGGGACATTGGAGCAGATCTTACAGATTTCCTCGCCCTTCCTTTGTGATTACAGCTGTTCACAGCTCACTTCTCTGAGATGTTTGCTCCTATTTGGATTAAACCAAGCCAAGCTGTTCCTATGCTGATGTGTTGGGGAAGCTGGTGTGGAGCATTTAAGGACTTGCTGGCATGAGAAGTTTAGGAATGGGTGGAGGGGACTGATAGCAGTTTTGAGTCACCAGAAAGAAGAGAGCAAGGAACAGAGTAGCTCTGGGGGGAGAAGGTGAGGATGGCAGTGTAGCAAGAGGGAGGGGCTGGGACAAGGCAGTTCATTTGAACCAAAAGGTGTTCTGTGCACAGGGCTCCTTGGGGGTTTAGTGTGTGCCAGCTCTGCTGAGGGGCATCACCTTGCCCTCCCAAAGGAAACGAGACATTTGGACTGCATCAGATCCCATCTCAGCAGGTGCCCTTGTTAGAATTATGTGTGGTTTGATATACATCCTGCATGTGGGCAATGTGTGTTGGTCCATCACTTTGGTTTCATATGATTAAACTTGATATAAAGTTAAGTACAATTGCATTTTTAATAAAACATGTAATGCATATGTTCCCATTTTGATGTGTGCCTTTTTCCTTTGTAAAGAAATGAAGAGTTTGTGTGTGTATGTATCTGCTTAACTTGAATATTGCGGTATTTTCCACAGGATTTCATTTTTTTGACCCTAATAAAACTGCCCTTCTTTTTGGAGGTGAAGCTGACATTTCTTCCCGTGTTCCTTGAGGCCTGCAAGCAGTCCCTGGGCTCCTGTGAAGACTATAGGCAGTGCTGCATAGATCAGTGGTGCTGTGTAATACTAGAACCCTCTGTTCTTCAAAATGCAGTTCCTGTTGAGAAAACCCAATCTGCTGTTGTCAGGAACTGTCATACTTCTAATTCTGAACAGATTTTTTTGCTGAAATAGTAATCAGGTCATGTGTGAGAACTGATTCATGCACTCATGATCATTCATATTCCAGAGCTCCCATCAAACCTGTTTCAAACAAAATCTTTCCTTCAGCTCAGCATTACAAGAAGATGGTGATTCATCCTTCCTGGGGGCTGGCTGGAGGTTAGGTGCCAGCTGGTGTTTTCCAGAGGGAAATCTAGGGTGTTGTTGCCCACTTCACATGGACTTTCTACCTGTTGTTAGAGCCTGTTAGTCACTTAACTACTCTGCTAAGTTGAACTTCTCTTAGGTTTTGTTTGATAGCTCAAAATGTATATTTGAGAGTAAATCTGCATTTGGGAGTCAGAGTGGCTCTTACTTTGAAAGAAATGCCGTGTCCAAGCCCCCAGAGCTTCCTTGCTTCTGAGTATTTGGGCAAAGACCAAGTCTTTTGATTTGACACAATTTCACATGGGCTGCTTGTGGTTCATAGGTCTTTGAGTTCAGAATAATTTTTGGTTTCATGCTGCAAGAAACATTAATCCATGCTAATTACAATTGTTCCATTTCAATTTTTGGCCAGTAAATAACACTTTTTTTTTCCTCACCTTGAGTGCACCAATGCAAAGCCTCCTCACTGACTGTGTCAGGCATAACCTGACACAGCACATGTAGCCAATTAAAAACTTTACAGTGTGTGTCTGGTGAGTTAAAATACAAGTCAGTCCTGTTGGTTCTTTTCGTGTGAAGTGTGGCTCGGGATGTTTCAGAGAGAAGGTAAGGTTGAAGCAAAACAAAGGCAAATGAGTAGGCTCAGGAGTCAGTGAAGCAGGGAGCTTTGTTAGAGGCCACTATATAACCAGCTCACAGAGTGAAAACTGCACCCACAAAGGGATTTGGTTTTGCTGGAGTGTGTTACTTGGAAGGTTCGGGTGCAACTTAAACAGCATAGTCTTTACCTATGTGAACTTTTGTTGTAACTAATAAAGCCACCATTTAAATGTTTTATCTGCCAAATCTTACATCCAAAGCTTTTGTGGTGTTTGTGGAGATGTCTGTTTTTCCAGCAGGCAAAATTATTCCATCTCATAATCTGGGAATACCAAGTGCTTGAAAGAGTCGTGAAGGTAAGCTGGAGTTTGCAGAGTAGGTCACTCACTATGGTGTAAGATACTGTTATAACCCAGCTTTTGTTCTGGACTAGTTGTAATTATTTAATGTAATCTTTTCTCTTTCATACACTAAATGAATTTCCCTTTAAATGTTACTGCTTTAGCTATTTTAAAGTACTGCATATTGCAATTCTGGAAGCTGGCTCTAAATGCTTTAATGTTTCCCACCTACACAATATATTCCACTGAGTGCTTAAGTTTCATTCCAGTATTATTATCTTTCAGAGAGACATTTAGTTTAAATACCAGTCACATAAAAACCCTGCATGATTATGCAATGTGCAGTCTAATCAACTAAATAATCAAAACAGTCTGATTCCCTGTATTCCCTTTTCACCTCTGCTTGTGTCTCAGAAAAACTGCAGCCCTGCAATCCCAAGTTTACCCTGCCCCTCTCTGGTAGCTCTGTTGCATCCACAAGTATAGAGGCTATGGAGTTTATTTCATCCTACTTCCCTGGCTATAGACACCATTTGTTTTAATACCACACCTTGATTCCCACTCAATGCAGTCAGCCCCCTGGGACAAGACTGTCACTTCAGACCTGTGTTATTTTATGGTTTTTCCCCGTTTTTAGCACAGGGCTTCTCAATAGATGGGCTGGGAAAGGGAGGGAGAGAGAAAAGATCCATGAGCTGTGTTTGAGTGGGTTGGAGAGAGCATTGGGCTGTCAGGAATGATGGGGGTGAGCTGTTCACCACTCTTGGAGGGAGTCTGATGGGTCTTTTGGGGTTTAGTTTCCCCTCATTTCTCAGTATGGTTTTCTTACTGACCATAAGCCTAGAAAGTAATGAAAAGTTGTATTTGAAAGTTCTGGTTTTTAAATCTGCCAGTGGAGTTAGCAGCATAGTTAGGGAAATGTTGTGGAAACTTTCTGGGCTGCTGAGACCTTGCAACTCCAGCTGGAAGAGGTACAACTCAGATCAGCAGTTCTTCAAACTGTGCTTTGGACTGGACTTTTTTTCTCTCTGATCTGATGGTCTTTCAGCACTCTCTGGGGAATGTTCTCAGTGCTGATATTTAGTGAGGATTCTCAGAGCTGTTTGACTATTTTGTACTGTTTGAGTTCACAGTTGGGGTTTTGCTTCTGAGAACCTGCTGTAGAAAGATGAATAATTTAAACTGCAGACAGGAAGAACAGAATTTTAACACTCCATTGCTTAAGCCATCTTTGGCTTTCTCTTTGATGATGTCTGAGTGTGCAGTGCTTGACCAAATGATGGATCTTGGCATTCACTACCAGTTCATGTGTCCAGAGATGCACTTGGAGGTGCTGAATGTGAGGTTCAAGCCAGCTCTGCTCATTATAGTGACCGAATCTGGCTACTTACGCACAGTAGGAATAAAACTTGACTGTGTGTGGATCCCTGGGATTCAATAAAACCTACTGTACTTTACTAACTTCAGAAGTCTATGCCTGTCCTAAGGAAGCCTGCTTGCTTTTCTTGCTACTGGTGGAAGCCACTTAGAATGTTTTTATGTTTTGTCATTGTGGGTTAGTTATGAAAAAAATTGCTAAGCAGGGCTTTTTAGCAGACATGACTGGTGTATTAAATTAGCTGGTTAATGACAGCTACTCAGAAGGTCATTCTGAAATGGATGGTTTTGTTTTTCTGAGGTCCATCAGAAAGGTCAGTAGAGGGTCTGTCCTGCCAGCTCTCATACACACCTAAGGGTTTAGGATTTTTTGAAAAGATCGTCGTCTTTTAGGAAACATTCTCCACATTGGGTGAAATCAAAGACTTGTTGCTTGCTGTAGCAGTAAGTAGAATTTAATAACCTACCGGGGCTGCAGCACTGCTCTGCAGCATTTCCCCAGAGCATTATGCTCACATACGAGGTCTCTGAGCTTCCTGCTCAACTGCAGAAACAAATGGAAACTTAAAGCCAGGGCGAATAGGCCATGCAGCAGAGACTGGAGAAGAAAAGCAGATGGATCTTTCATTAACAGACTATTTAGTATTCACAGAATAAAGTAAATTAACTATTCCATAGACTAACACAATGGAGTAAACAGTTTGCTCTAGTTCTGTTTGTGCCAGCTGTCAGGGTATGTGCTGGCACAGACTGTGTCAACACAGATGTTGAACAGCAGCTTTGATCTGGGACAAAATGCACTCATTAATGCTGTGTTGTGGGTAGATTGCAGATCTGAAGACATTATAAAGGGAGGAACCAATCTGTGCATCTCCAAGCTTAAAAGGAAGACTTTAATAACAACTGCTGAACCTGACTAGCTGCCTTGTAGAAAATTGTAAGGTAAGCCTTGTTTATTCTTCTGTCATTGCCATTAAATTAAGTCCAGCATAAGGAAAGACTGGGTTATCCAAAATAATGAATAATGTATTTTTCATGTTCATGTCTTCCTGAAAAATCCCTGTGGTATTAGTCTTACAACGTGTGTGCAGGTGTTCTTGACATACTCACTCCAACATTTAGAGGCATGTCTGCATGCTCTCTTTTAATTATGGTATAAATAATTTCCCAAAATGTAAACTAATCACAGATAATACATTCTTGTACAAGCTCATAAATACACAAGGATCACAGACAGGGGCAAGGGTGACTTTCTCCCACCAGCAACGCTTTGGCTTAGTTCCATACCCTGCAAAGCTCCTCATGAAGCTCACGAGCATTTTGTATTTCAGGATTGCAGTATACCAAATGTAGAAATTTTTTGATTTCCATATATCTGACCTTTCCTTGGAAATAGATTATTGTGAGGTTTAAACTCATGAAGATTAACAACATCTAAGGCTGTTGCTAATAGTCTAGCAGTAGATACCCCCAGCTTGCTGTGCTCCATGTCATGCACAGTTAGTGCAAGTACAAGCCTGAACTGCTGCTGGGTGGGAGGAAGGTTCTACACAGATAGGAAGTGCATCTGTGCTGCAGGCTCTGTTCAAGGGAAAGCAACTTCCTGGACATTTACAACTGACTGTAATTTCCTTTGGAGCTGTGTTTATATGCCATCCTGAGGGATGGGACTGGGTTTCTCTCATAGGGAGGAGTTTGGTTGAGAGGAAAGGAATTGCAAAAGAACTAACAAACACAGTGCCAAAGGTGAATTCGGGCTCTTTTCCCCATGAAGCTTTTGAACCCTGATTTAGAGGAATTTACTTTTGCTGTATTGTCCAAGAGAAGGATATTCTTTTAAGGTAGTCTGCACTTGGAAAAAACAAAATGCAAAGTATTGACTATACTTTGAAAAGCTAAGTAGTCCAATGTTCTTGTCTGATGCTTAAAATACTTAAGAACTTACGGACTGGACCTTGGGAAGCCCAACAGAAAGATAGCTGTGTGGTTTTGATTTCTTCCAATAAACTTAGATAGGCTTTTATTCTGAAGCCCTTTTGTCTGAAAACTGCTTTTTGCCTTCACGTGACACCCACAGCAGTATGAAAAGTCTTGGCTGCTCTTTGCAGTTGACTGTGTGCCAAACAAGAGGTCTATAGAAACTAGCCCAGTCCATTGGCAAGTTCTTCTTTGATCTGAAGAAGCTCCCAAATGTGACGCAAGCAGCAGCATTGTGTGGTTTTACCCTTAAAAGCAAAGGCCAAAGGATCTCTCTGGATGCAAACCTTCTGAGGGTCTGGATCAGATGGTGAGAGCAATCAAATACTGTTGGATGACTTTTGAGTTTTCATTGATTGTCTCTGCATAGTTCAGAGAGCCTGAGCTCAGGGAAGTGGCAAAAACTGGTCCTCTGAGTCTTGAGTGTGTCAGTGGAGCAGATACTTGAACAGAGAAGTTACTAGGAGTAACAGAAGATCAAGACTCAAAAGGATCAACTAAAAGTTCTTGTCCTCTCTTTAAAGGCCCTGTGGAAGCCTGTTCCTTCCCAGTTATCTGCTTACCTGTCCTTTGCTCAACCAGCCATGACAGCCTCAGCATCCAGTTTGATTTCTTGTAATCCACCCACTCTGCAACATACAGGACACATTTCAGTAGCAGTTAGTTGTTCTTTTCTTACATGGCCTACAGAAAACCAAGGCAGTGATTTCATTTGGGCCTACACTGAGGTGAGTTGATTTCCTTTACCCTAGTTACTGTTAGGTCACTTTTCAATGAGTCCCAGTCTAGTAGCAAGTTGACAATGATCCTTGTGCTCCCTGGTGTCTGTGCTCTTACCCTATATCTTCTTCCATTTCTCACATTTCAATTCTGAAAAATCTCCAAGGACTGCATTCTCAATGTGCTTTTACACATTGTTCCACTAAGCACTACTATAATCCTAATAAATAATAAATTATATGTATTTTTATTAATATTTGGACTCGTTAATAGAGAAGGACCTATATGATATGCATGTGCAAATGTGGAATTTGGGCAAATTCCTGCAATTGTTTGTTGTCTTCTGTTAACATTGTAAATAAGTTGTGCTAAAATACTTGTAAAGTTGGTTTGTTTGGCTACCTCAGTTCCAGGTTCCCTTTCTCAGCTAGTTTGCTGTGTGTTTGTGCTGCAGTCTGCCTGCATTATCTGAGGGGTGATGCTTGTGTTGTTGTTGGAGCTTTCTTTTTCCATTGGAAAGGCTTCTTCACTTGCTTCTTCTGAGTACAGGAAAGACGTGGGCTGTGGAGCAGGTTCCACATTAACCAGATCTCAGCAACTTTCAGACTGTGAACTACCATGAGATCTTTGTAAAAGCAGGGATCGAATGTCTGTAGGTGTGGGGCAGCAGAAGGCTTGACAATGCCAAAGGTCTTGAATCCTTCATGCAAAACGGGCTTGAGGTTGATTCTCTGTAAGCACATGCCTAAAAAGACATCATCGATGGGGAAGAGCTCCACCTCTCTGCAAGCCCTAGACAGCTTCCTCATGGTGCGGCTGGACAGCAAAAACCCTCCTCCTCCAGCGTAGGCTGGATAGATGCTGAGCCCATACATGGTCTCTGGGATATAGTATTTGCTCTTTCGGACACGGATAGGACGGGCATTGTAGATGATGTCCCCAACAAAAAGGTCCTCAGTGGGGTCATGTCTCTTGAGGAAATCAACAATGTTCTCAACGTTGACAAAAACATCAGCATCACCTTTAAAAATAAATTTGACATTGTGGCAGAATTCAGCAGCCCAGCTCAGGAAGTGGATCTCCTTCAGGGTGAGGTTGAAGAAAGTGTCCATGAAGTCCCAGAGTAAAATATCCCGGTACGTCTGACTCTCCTGCTGCATCAGGGTCTCCCATGTTGCCAGCACTGTCCTATTCTTTGGTGTTCCCAGGAGGAACACTCGCTGTATCTGCTCCCCATTCACCAAACCCTCCCTGCCCCAAGTTTTCCGGACAATCTCACGCCTGTCAAAATCTTCAACTACTGATTTGATAGCAATGAGCAGAAAGGGACCTCCGGGTGTTTTCCGGCATTTCCTGGGCTGATTAATGAGGAGATTGAAGTTCCTGTTATCCTTGTTTAGGAGATAATGCTTGAAGTCAAAGACAGAATCAGTCAGCGGGGGTGGAGTTGTAGTTTGGACCCTGTTGTTGGCCACTTCTGTTTGTCTAATGATAGGGGTAACGTCAGGTCTAGGTACTGTTGCCTCTGCTGGCATCAGTCTTCGAGGTGCTCTAGGATCTGAGAATATTTTTGGTGCTACTGGAGGCTTCTTCTGTGTTGGCTCCTTGTTTCTTGCTGGGACTAGATGTTGTAGCTGGGAGTAGAGCACAGAGCAAAGCGCTACCAGCAGGAAGAGGGTACAGATCACATCCCCTTTGAGGCGAACTCTCATTGTCTCTGTGGTGTTCCTTGAACTGCTAAAAGCTGTGATTGACCTGCCTGGCACCAATGTCCATCTGTAAATAAACAGAGTGTGTCAGCAGTGAGGATTTGCCAGGTGTGAGGCATGCAGGAAAGACTAACTGAAAGATCATTTAAAAAAACAGCAGCAAAGTGCATTTTACTCAGACAAGCACTGAGACACCTTGAGGAACTCACCAAAAGGCACATGGGGTTGCAAACCTAACACTGATCCCAGCACTGTAGCTCTGTGACTTGGTTAGTTCAGTCATCACTCATCCTGAAAACCACTCTCTAAGCACAACCCAAAATCAGTCCTTCCTCCTGCCTCCCTTGCTGCTGAACACATTTTGCCATTTCATAGATTTCACTGCTTTGGGAAAAGCAAGGTGGAGAATGAACAATGCCATTCTTCCCTAAGTAATTGCTTTTTTTTTTTTTCCCCCTAGCTTGATGACTGTTTGCTTGCTGCTTTTACCCTTTTTGTCTCGAGACAGGGAGGCACAGAGCTGAGGGGCAGACTCTTCAGTGGCAGTTGTTGCTGCCCTTTCCCTGCATACAGAGTCAGCTCTTGTTAAACCAACTTTGATTTATATTCAAAGTGAATACGTTAGGCACACTCTTGAATGCACATGGGCCTTTTTCCTGCCAGTAATCTTTATAAAATATTAAACCATTATAAATTACTTCCATTAATAAGGTTAGAAGGGACCACTGGTGTTTTTTCTCTGTCAAATCACCCTAAGCAAGAGTTGGGGAAATAAATCCCAATATGAAGAAGCAAGACAGAGCCTGGTGGTAGGAACATTTTGCTCACATGTGATAGATGAAGCTGCATCTTGAAATACAAGATTATTTCTCACTTACGCTTTTCCTGGTGATCTGCTGTTTTATTCGATCAGTTCTTCAACTGCAAACAAAAAAAAAAATAATGAAAGAGTAGTACAAAGACAGCAAGCAGCATGTAATCATAGTTCAGGGAAACAGCTGGCCAGGTGTGTGCAGCTGCAACAAAGGCAGGTTCTGTCATCACCACCCTGTGTGCAGCCACGCTGCTCCCCAGAGCAGCCAACAGCTGAGCTGGACAGAGGGCACCTGGCAGTCGCTCCTGGAGAAGGTGGGTGACAATCCTAATCCCTACAGTCATTAAGAAGGAGTGTGTTTCTGGGAGTTTAGCTCCACCCAAAGCTTTTCCCAGAAGTGCACATAAGTATTTATACATCCTCTGATAATGCATTATGCTCCTATGTGATTTGTGGCTCTATCTCGCCTATACTGTACTAGTAGAAGTTGCCTGTGAAGGTGTTAGAATTGTGTGTCTGTCTTGAATTATCTGGCATTGTATCAAAAAGCTTGATTAAAAAAGGTGGAGAGACACCTTTGCAGGGTCATGTAGTGACAAGACAAGGGGGAAAGGGATTTAAACTGAGAGGGGGTAGGGTAGATGAGATACACAGAAGGAATTCTTTCCTGTGAGGGTGGTGAGGACCTGGCACAGGTTGCCTAGAGAAGCTGTGGATGCCCCGTCCCTGGAAGTGTTTGAGGGCAGGTTGGATGTTGCTTTGAGCAACCAGGTTTAGTGGAAGGTGTCCCTACTTATGACAGGGGCGTTGGAACGAGATGGTCTTTAAGGACCTTCCAACCCAAACTGTTCTGTGATTCTGTATTAAAAGTTGCCTGGCTGTACAGCAGTCTGCCTTTGTCTAAGGAACTCTCCTTACTAAGGACTGAAAAAGGTTGGAGGACCCAGTGCTTGTATCTTCCTGTGTAGTTTATTCCTGCAGTTAATGGTTATCAGCATTGTTAGGCTGTGAAGCACACTGATGGATGCTCAGCTTCAGTCCAACCCTGTGTCCACCTTACATCTCACTGGACAATGAAGTGCTTGGTAAGACTTTGGTAGTATCTGTTTTCAGCAAATCTTTTTTTACTGTCCCGGATTGTATCACCTGCTAATTGTTCATTCATCATCAGTTTTGTATTAGCCATAACATTATCTTTCCAAGCTCAAAATTAGCTTGACAAGTCTGTAATTAAAGTAATAAAATAGTGGCACCAGGGATATCTAGGCAATATTTCAAGACTTACGAGGAAGCAATATTATTACACAGGTTGATTTCTTGGCCAGCCCTTCTAAAATTCTTAGATGCTCATTACTCAGACCTCATAATTTTAATATTCTGCTTTTTCATTACTGGTTAACTCCATCTCCAAGTTACTGTTGAAATAGAGAGTATTTCATCATGATATGGTAATGCCTTTTTCCCAAGTGTAGCTCCAAAATGTTTACTGACCTCATCTGCTTTGTCTCTGTTATTTCTGAAACCTTTATTTTGGCAAACAGCATATCCAGGCCTTGGTGTAAGGCTCTTTGCATTCCTGGTGGATTTAAAATCACTTCCTTCTTGTCCCGATGACAATGGTTTTTTTCCTCAGGCCTTGTTTCTTGCCTTTTTCTGGCCTCTATTAGAGATCACTGGGGTGTTCTTCATTTGTTGATTCTTTTTACTGTACCTTTCACTCCTCTCTTAGCCTGGGCAGATGTTTTAACTGGCATAGCTTTGATACTAATAGCAGGATTGTAGAATTTTCTCAGATCTCCTGTAAATTGTTGTTAAAATATTTAGAATATTCAAGATCTGTTTTCTGTTTATGTTCTTTCTGCCACATGACTTGGCTCATAACTATTTTCAGCCTTATGAAACAGTCCCTCCTAATATGTATAGGACATTAGTTTGCATTTCATGTCTGTTGCATGCAAATTACCCTTGGCAAGTCCTGATTGCAGTGCTCTGCAGCAACCCGACATGTTTCAGTATTGTGCTAAATCTTCCTTTTTAAGGTGTGGTTCCCAGCAGGCTTTCTGTCATGTTGCCTTCAGTGATTTTCCAGAAGCTCCAGAAACACTAAAGGATGGTTCCATTACACCCAGGACTTCCCACTGAAAGAGTCTGTCCCTCTTCTGCCTGTCATGAGCACAAGTTCTTGCTGCCTACTATTGAGATACCTAAAATAGGGGCTTTGTCTCAAAAAGTTCAAAAGAACTAAAATCAAGGTGGTTTTTCTCCTTCTGTTGTGCTGGAATAAGCTTTATTGAGGTGCTGTGCAGCTTTGTGCTTGTGGTTTCTGAAGAGAGTAGGAATTGCACGTCCCCAGTGGGGTAGATCCTGATTGCACTGGGATGTTTGTGTCTCCACTGGAGCCCCTTGTGAAGTCCCATCTCCTTTTTCACAACAATAGCAAATTTCTTTTTTCTTTTCTATGCAAAAGTTTGATCTTATTTCAGCTGCCAGACTCCAGATGGTAATTAAGGAGCTGGATGAAAGTCCTGGCTCTTTCCTGTGTTTAATTTTATCGTCAAGGGTTTGGAATAAAACGCATGTGTCATGAAACTCGTAATTTCCATGGCTTACAGATTTATCCTTCCAGCATCTCAGAATCTGGCAATAAAGGCCCTTGGAAAAGCCAAGAAAAACCGTGAATTGTTACAAGCCTGGGCTGATAGCCCAGGTCTTCTTCTGTGTTTTCATTTATTGAAAGTAAAGGGTCTGAAATAGTGATTTCCATGCAGAAATAAAGCAGTTCAGTGCTGAATACAGACATCTCATTTTCAAAAAAAGTTGCCAGCCCTTGAAGTTATTCCTTCAACTAATTATATGGATTTTCCATTATTACACAGGTGTAAGCTCTATCCATGGATGTCAGTGTGGGAAAAGCTGTCCTTTTCTTGAATACAGAGGGACTGATGATTCTGGCAGACACTCTGGTATGTCCTGAAGCCAAAAAGATTATTCATCCATCTTGACACCAGGGGAAAAAAATTACAGGGCTATCAAAGTAAGCAGGAAATATTTTATGCCAAACAAAAGAGATGTGAGCACAGCACAGCAATTCTCAGCACAGCATATCCCTGAGTATCTGAGGCAGATGCACCTCTGCTTCATTGTGGGGAATCTCCATCCAACTTGTGAAATGGAGCTGGGCTTATAAACTGCTGCATCACTCGCTGCCTCAGGGAATGTGGGCTTAGCTGCCAGCACTGCCTCCTGTGTCCTCTGAGCTTGGAAAAACAGACAGTTGTCCCTCTTTGTGGCTGCCTGGGGATGGATGTGGAGTGGAATTGAGTCTGACTTGGGTGGGTCTGAGTGGGATGGTGCAGTTTGTGCCCCCAGGACAGCAGGGTCCTGGGGAAGGGTGGGGGTGTTGCATGCTGGGCTGTGAGCACCAGTGACATTAGAGGGCTGACAGGTCCCATGTCCATGAGGTGGCAAGACTGGGAGCCCATAAATAAGGAACGTGCTGTAAGAACCAAGTGGGTCACAGCCTGCATGGCCCAAGAGGCAACAAAAGGCTGGAAAGCTGCGAGTGGCCAGAGCTGGCATGGCAGCCTGATGACATTCCAGGCAGGGAATGTGACCTGCGCTGTTGCACACTTGGGCAAAAGGCCCAGTCCTCTGCCTGGTTATTTGAGAGGAGGATTCTGAAATATGGCCAAGAACAGCTGCAATACAAGCAGTTAAATGATGATTAAAAAAAAAATAAATTGCTAGTCCTTCTTTTCCAGCTGAATGATGTGAAGCCTTGAGCTCATCCTGGAAATCTCCTTCCCTTGCAGCAGTCATCACATCTCCATCACTTGGCACTTCAATTCAGGGCCAAGGTGGGAAAAAGTCTCTGGATTCTGTCCCTGAATTCAGTCAAGAAGCCTTGGTGATTCTGGCATGCTGCTTTGTGCCTTGAAGAGCACTTATTCAACCCAGCCTCAGGGAAAGCAGCTCCAATAGTGAGGTGAGCTCAAAATGTGGTACACCAAGCAAGGGGATATGAAATTGGTTCCACGCTCATCCCAGCCTGGCTCATGGGCACATCCGTCCCCACCAAGCGTGGCTGTGGAGCATCCCTGGATCAACTTGCTGCCCTGCTGCGTGTGAAGTGTTTCTGGCTCCCTCCTGACTGGTAGGTCTGGGTTGGGTGGAAGAGAGGCCTCGTGTGGCCATGCAATTTGTGGGGCTGTGGTTGCTGTTGGAGGTGTCTTATCTATTTCTCTGTAAAATGGGCTAAAGAAAGTGTGTGGGATCCAGCATCAATAGGTCTGAGATTTTTTTGTAATCATTGGGGAAGCTTATAAAATTCTGGGTGGTGGGGATGCTTTGAGGCAGTGCTTCAGGTTTGGGATATTTGTTTCAATTTCATGTTGGTTGAATGCATTTAATGAGAACGAAGCCATGTTGTAACACCCAGGGCTGGATACTGAGACCTGCCTGGGCTCTGGCCTGCAAGGGGAGAGGTCTGTGCATGTGTCCCTCTCCTGCCTCCTTTCCAGCAGTTTTTCCATCCCGATTCCTTCAGCAAGAGCAAAGAAAACTCCCAGGACCCTCCTCACCTTGTGCTGCTGTGCCTCTGCCTTGCGAGGAGTCCTGACAGTGTTCAAGAAACAATAATGACATATCCTATGCCCATCCTGCAGCTGGAGTTGTGTAAAATAGGTATGTTAGGTCCCTTTCGGAGTTAAAGGATTACAAAGTGACACTGAATGATTTGATCTTCACTAAAAGACATAGCAGGCTGAAATAGAGACGCTCTTTGACATGCTGGTTAGTGCAAAGCCCTAGAAAAATGAAGTAGCCAAAACAATTTTTGTGCTGCCTGACCAGAAAAAAGCTCATCTCATTCAGCTGCTTAGAAGTTCTGAAGTCTATAAAGAGAGATAAGGCTGTAGAATTTAATTAACTGGATGTCTTGAGAGCTGTCCCACGTGTTGGGGTCATGAACCAGAGCCAAATGAACACAGTGCAGAGGGGCAGAGGCTCAGTGGTCTGGTGGTGCTTCTCAGACACTGCTGACCAGTGCCACAGTCACAGCAGTGTGGCACCACTGCTGCTGGTACTTGCTGTTGCAGCACCTGGAGGCAAAAGCTCTGTTGGGTCAAACACTGAGGATGCAGGTAACAAAAATGCAGGCCCTGGTCCAAAGACAATTTCCAGCTTTCCTGTCAGAGGTGCTTTCCAGGCTTTTTTTTATTTTCAGGCCAGAGCAAACGAATGGATGAAATACATGCTGTTACAGGACAGGGAGCCTTATTTATCTGCTTGCCCCAGTCCTTAAATATGCAGTTTGTTCAGCTTCCCAGATGTCTGGTCCCATTTTATTGCAGTCTCTCCTGCTGGCATTCCCAGCCTTCCCTTCATGGTGCCAGTCACACGTTAGGTAACTGCTTGCATGAGGCTGCTGGAGTCACCTCCTTTTACTTCCCCCCCCAGCTTTTATGAAGTGTACAAACTGAAATGCAGAGGAACTGCACAGCTGCCATGCAAAGGCTGGAACTGGATGTTGAGATGTCTGTTTTCACATACAGGTGTCCCAGAAAGGAACTTGCACCATCCCCAGTGGGGAATCGTGTGGTACCGTGGCAGAAGGCAGTTGAGCATGGGAGCCCTGATGGCCCTGGGGAGACCTGGCTGCCTGCACGACTGTCCCCACAATGTCTGGGAAATGCTGACTGCCACCACTGCTCCTCCTGTCACCCTGCTGACCCGGCGTAAGTCATGGCGTATATCTGACGCAGTTTGGGGGCTTCAGCTCTGCTGTATTTAAGCAGTGCATGATGTTTTCCTGTCCCTTTTGGGGCAGGGTGTGCCATCGTGGCAGTGCCTGTGGGGGATTGCTGCTGCCCAGTAAACAAGGAACACTGCAGTTCCTCCTAAGCACAGCACCGTGTCTCTAATGAGAGTGCTCAGCTGCCTGCAAGATAGGAGAAGGTAACACACAGTGATCTTCTGCAGGCTTAGCAGCCTCGAGAGGTATTTCCCTAAGTTCAGATGCAGTCTTGCATGTTGGTAGTCTGATTTTCAGAATTACGGAGAGTTCAGCAGCAAAACTCAAAACTGAGTGCTTTGGGGAGACAGGCCTCTCCTGAGCAGCCAAGCACAGGGTGAGGAACCTGCCCTCTTTCTTCCAAACATTCATTTTTTTGGCCCCAGGAGGAGCATAGAGTCTTGCAAGCTTGTGAAAGGATAAGAAACAGTCCCACTGAAACAACCACCTTCCTTTCCCAGCCCTCCCCAGGCTGTAGTGCTTGCTGCCTCTTCAGCTCCCAGACCCTCTTCTGATATGATAAATAATTTGCCTGATGTGCCCCAAGCCCCAGCAATCACAGTGCATTAGTACAGATAGTTACACCCAGACACAAATGAGAGAGGGAGTATGTGCTGATGTGCCCCACTAATTTCAAGATGATACTCAAGGCATAACTTTATCAATAACTGTCCATTTCACAGGGACTGAATTATTTTATTTTGATTTTTGTGACCCTAAAGAGCTTGAAAATTCCTATGTTTTACTTAAAGCATACCATAGTGTGACACCGGAAAGATTAACGTCCTTTTACTGATGAGGAATGGCTTGTAAATGTAACGTGCCACCACTGGAACATGTTTGTGATTGAGAGGAAACCCTGTCTCAGAGCACTGGAGGCATTGTGTAAAGAAACCCCAAACTTCTGTAAAAACAACCTAAAAGTTCTTTGGGAAGTAAAGTGTAAAGCAGATGTATCAGGGCTGGAGGCTGCGCGTTCAGAGCCTGTAGCCGACCCTGCTGCGTGTTAACCATCACAGTTCAGGTTGCTGCACGTAACAGCATTGCAAGAGCAACAAGGCAAAAAAAATAAAAGGCTGGAGGCAAAGGGAAGCAGTAAGGGCAGTTTCCAGTTCACCCTGCTCGCTGCATAAATCTCCCCAACCCACCCTGATCAAACATACATAATAGATACTTACATCCCATTTGATAGCGCTGATCCTGTGTCCCCTCGGTAATGTCTCAGCAGTGGGCTGCCAAGTAGGCACATCTGGATATAGTTAGCGTTAGACATTCCACAGCCTTTCAGCGAAACCGAGGAAATCCTCGCCGAGCAAGGCTGCACTCGGTGTCCTGCGCTCTGGGCCGTTGTCATGCTGGCAGCCAGCAGAGCTCCCCATGCCCATCTGCCAGCAGGGCAGGGCTGTGTGTGCCAAGGGGGTCTGTGGCGAGGCACTGGGCCCCCTCCTTGCACACACTCGCTCACTGGAGTGAGTGGAAGGAGCAACGGCACCAAGGGAAGGAGTTGGGTCGACGTCCAAGAGCCTGACACGTGACTGGGGAGCGCAGATGGCTCCAGCACCGCAGGGCCCCAGCTCCGTCTGCACCCCATAGCACAGGGCGGGGCGGAGGTGTCGAGAGATCGAATGCAGAGCCAGCCTGGGGACTTCCATCAATTCTGCAAAAAGATGCCTTGCCCCCCCCCTTCCCCCCCCGTCAATTTTTTCAATAGGAAATGTACTGATTTTTATTACTTTCTTCTTCTTTTCATTCTACATTTTGGCTTTTTATATTTTTTAATCCCCTTGTGAGTATTTACCTTTGAAAAGAATCAAATTGAAAAATTGAGGTTGGGTTCAGCTCAGAAGTAAAATCCAGCTGGGGGTTGGTTTCTTGTTTTCCTAGTAGGGAAATGATGGGAGGAGGTGAGAGCTGAGCAGTACAAAGGCTGAAGACAGATTTGAGGGTCCCTCCCAAAACACTGAAAAAAAACCCCAAACACCATCTTTTTTCTTTTTCTTTTTTTTTTCTTCATTTAATTTGAAATCATTCGAAACAAAACATTTTTATTTGGAACCAAGTCTAATTTGCCATCACCACTGATCTGCCAGCTGAGTGCAGCCATAGCACTTCCAATCTCTGTGGCTGTTTCTTTGTCTCTGCACTATAAACAATGACCTTAATTCCTCTAACAGAGGCCAAGTGTCTGGAGAGCACCCAGACCACAGCCCCTTTAGAAAGCAAAGTTTTTTGTTTACAGTGAACTTATAAAGGCAGGTTTTAATTTACTCAGTTGTTTTCATGAACACCCGACTGATTTTTAAATATAATTTGGTCATGGAGGCAAAGAGCAGGTTAATGCCTGCCTTTGCTCAGAGGGACTGGCTGTGTAGGGAAGGGGACTGCTTCCCAATCCATCAGGGGCTCACAGCAGATATTTCCACCATGTTCCCCTACCTAGGTTTTGGGGCCTACCTCCCTCTTTGTTCCCATGGGGTGAGAGTGAAAACAGAGGTGTTCACTGATGTGCAGTGCCTTTATGGTTGCCATGGCTTGGAGAGTCATGCAAGGAGCTTGGGAGGTGGAGGAGTTTCTCCATGGGTGCTTCTACATGGTGGTTGTCTCACCTGTACCTTGTTCCCTGGGCACCAGTGCATGACTGGTTTATTCTTCACTCCCAGCAAAGGTGCCCTTGGTCTGTCCCGTGGTGTGTCAGTGTGTCTTAGAACACTGGGTCAGTGGTCTGGTTGACCCTCATCAGTAGGTTAGCCGTGTTGGTGTGTCCTTGCAGCTGCTGTAGGGCAGAGCCCTGCTCCCCCTCACTCTATTCCTGCAGGCATCAAGCCGTGCAGTTGGGAATATCTGCGGTGGATAAAGAAGGGCTGATCTTGTGATTTTCAAACAGTGTTTGAGAATTAAGCGATTCAGGGTGAAATACAGCTCTGCTCAAGTTCATGGCAAAAGGAATTTCCCTGGATTCAGCTGGCGGGTTAGCCAGTGGCTTCCTGTGCAAAGCTGCTGGAGATTTTATGTTCAAACTGCTTGGCTCCCCACCTACAGGGCAGGCAGCCTTGTGAGAAAGCTCAGTAATAGTGAGGCACTTGGGATTACAGCAATGGTGTGGCCTCGGAGAAGTCTCAGGTATCTTAACAGACTGAAAGGAAAACAGGGAGCTTTGCCAGGTGCCAGGCATGGGACAAACCTCCCCTTCTGGCCATGTTTGCTAAAATGGGCTCATCAAATCAGTAACTGGAAGCTGAACAAACATGGTGGCTTGGCTTGCTTTCAACTTGAAATTAGAGCCATCACCTTGCAGATGGGGCACCAGCCTTGGGATGTCAGTAGAACCATATGACTTCGGGCAGGACCCTACTGTGCATCCAGACAATTAATGAGAGCTGGTGATCACCAACGTGGCCAGAACTTCAGTGAATCCCATTCTTACTACTGCACTGTGTTTAATGAAAGTCTCTGAGGCATTTTTCATCAAAACTATGTATTTATTTATAAAAAAGAATAGTGAAAAAATATACCAGTGTTTGTTTTTTTCCTATGAAAGACAATTCTTTGGAGGTTAAATGTCCTAGGCCCAAGTATATGTGGCATTGCAGTCCATAGCTGTAGATGGCTGATCCAGATCTGATGCCAAATGTCATGGGAACTTGGAATTAGAAGGTTAGCAAGTGATTTTCTACTGACAACTAAGGGACTTCAACCACACATCTCCTACAGATTTCAGTTAGAGATGTATGGCCAGATCCTTTCAGTGACTTTAAAATTCAATCCAGAGAAGAAAAAATACATAATTTTTGACTGTAGGCCTTAAATTGTTTCACTGTTTGAGTCCATCTCCATATAAAAGACATGTGGCCAGACCTTGTCTTGTATCTCACCAATGTCATGCACACACTCCAATATATGGGTTAGAATCAAGAAACCCTCCTGACTCCCATTCTAGTAGCTCCTCAGTTAAGGGTGTACAATACCAGAGGTTCACGGCTACACCAGATTTTTCAGTTGAACTAAATAATCAGTTTAAGTGAATTTGAGGCTCCTCCTTGCTGTACATGCTCACTTTTGGTTTCAGAGTCTGTGGGCAGCTGCTGGGGTGTGAGTCGGAGGAGATTCATTTTGGAATAGCAGATGGGAGGTGACATTGTGACCCAGGCAGCAGGACAGCTTCTCAATGCCAAACCCGGTTTTGAAATGAATGGTGAAATAAGCAGATATTTTCCTTGAAGACAATTTTATATTAGGGTATACTGACAGGTTTACTTTTATCAGATGCCTCATGTCAGTATAACTGGTGAGCATTTTAGCTTTCAATCTCTTCTTTGTTATCATCTGTTTGAACACTGTAGCTCAGCTATGCCAAAACAAATCATTCAAATTCTCCTTTGGATGGATCTTTCATTCCTTCTGGCACACTGAAGGAAGCCTCCCCTCCTTCAAATCTGAAATACAGTTAAAACTACAAAAACAAATCTGCACCACAAAAAAGCCCTCTTAGATCCCTTCCTCCAAGCACGTTTTGGCCTGTTTTTTTGCTGTTTTATATTTTATCTATTTCAATTTTTATGTGCAACTGACTACCATCTTTATTTGCTTTTATTATGGTGTTTGATTCTGAAACACCACCACCCCTGAAAAATCACTTTTTTTTCCCCCCAGACCTCCCTCAGTATTATAGAGAAGACCTGTTATGGGATAAGGCCAAATTCTCCAGCAGCAGCACTGCCCATGGCTTATCTCCCACACTAGATATTAGCTAATGGGTATAAATAGTAGTAAGGGAGCCTTGTTTGCATGTCTGGCATCTGAGTAGGTGCAGTATGTGTGCAGCTAACTTTGTCCAAGCAGGAAAGCAGGAATGGTCTCCCCTTCCAACAGAGTGCTAGGCCTGGGTGGCAGCACCAGGGTATTTATTCCAGCCCTTGGTCTGACCCAGCACTGTGTGTCGGGTGTGTCAGTGAGTATCCCCAACATCTCGCTCTCTTCAGTTCCACTCACTGCATTGCTGCCCAAGGTAAGGACATGCCTCTAATTTCTTCAACAGATCTCTGTTAGGGATTTTTCCCTTGTGAGTGCTTCTTCCCTCCCTGTGTGATACAAGTTCCCTTGTCTTCACAGAATAATGTAAAACCACTGGAAAAGCTTCTGGCTAAACCAGAAGTAAACTCAGAGTCAAGCTCCAGCCAAATGCCAAATGAATGCAAATGGCATCGTGTGCTTAGTGATCCAATTGACCTATTTCATTCTAAGGCTTTGTGAAAATTGTTTCTTTCTATGTTTGTGCCTGGTAATACTAACAAAAGCTACTCTTTTAGCAGGAAGAAGTCCACTTAGGACCAGAACTGAGTTTTCATTGCACCTGATGATAATGACTGATCATGGAAAAGGAGGTAAGAAACAGCCACTGCTATGGTCCTAAACCATGCCATGTGCATAAGACAATTCCACCATGGAACATCAGTGGAAAACCCTTTTCCTTCAAGTCTCTGCAATGAAGGCACCTGTGAATGCTGTTAAAGATGATGATATTCCAGAAATGTTGCCAGGGGCACCGGCACTTAAAGGCGCTTTTGAGAGGGAATCTGTGAGTAAGAGGGAATACGCATGCCAGCTGCTGGCAGAGAAAGAAAATGCACAACACTTGCATTCAGAAAAAAACATTCATGCTTAGTCCTCTATAAAAGAGTAATAGCAGCAAAAAGGTTTTCTGGACTTGAAGTGGGTGCTGAATTAATAAAACTTTCTCATTTTGAGCATTAATGGCTACTACAAAAACTAGTAATTCTTATTGCTCAGTGGCTGCCTTCTAACTGTATCTGAAAGTTGTGTACATGAATAGCTAGTCTAAGAGCTTAGAAAAATTTATTACAAATAAGACAACAGGCTATGCATATGACCTTTTTTCCTTAAAAAAAACAATCTCTGCAAAATCAAGAGCAAACCCTCTTGCTGTTAAAGTAATTTTCCAGTTTGTGATTTTTAAAATTTTTTAAAATACCATTTTGGCAGGTGGGTTGCTGCCAGAGTTCCCCAGCTGGGATCTAGCAGGAAAGCTAAATGCTTTCAGGTATGGTTCCACAGCAGCCTAAATTAACTAAGATCAGCATCATTGTGCTGGTCCCAAAAGCAAAACTCTCACAGAGGTAATTGCTTCATTTTGGGAAGAGCACTGGTACTACTGGAAGGGAGAGAGCAGGATGTGGACCAGGAATGGAGGAGATGAGACTGCAATGGCACTGACAAAAGCCACAGACTTTGTAGAGCTGGCACCTGCATGAAGTCCTGTTTCCTTTAAAGCATCCACATCTCCAGTTAGCTGGTGTTCACAGCAGAAGCTGAGGGGCTGGTTCCAGCCCCAAGAGCTCAGATATGGGCCCAGATCCTGAGGAATTACAGCTTTCACTCCATGAAAGGATTAAAATGTGAGATGTGGTTTAAAAGGCCATCAGGGCCTGCCTGAAAGCTGGTCCACGACTGCCAGCAGCCTGATGTGCACACAGGCTTTATGTGTGCAGCCAGAGCCCCCTCTGCATCTGAAATCATTTCCACGGCCCACTGGCTATTCCCAGATTGAAAGGGCAAAAAGGGATAGAATTAATGAAAAGGATTAGTAAAAAGCTATCAGGAAAGCATTGGGAATATGTCAAAGGTAATCAAACTGCTGTTGTGCTTCCTGGGAACCATGTTGTGCTAGACACTTGTTGCTCTGTGCTTTGTTCTGGGCAAAGACTGCTCTGTTGCAGTCTGCATCAACCATACCAGGAGACATTCAGCTTCTCCCACTGGAACTGAAAGCAGGAGTCAGCCCTGGGGTTTGGGAGATTTGTCTCAATCCATTTTTACCCTAAAAATCAGTGCAGGTAAATCCAGGTACAGCAGCTGATGCTCAACTGTCACACAGTGACAACAGCACCAGGGAAAGGCTCTGTGCAGATCCTGTTGTCTGTGGGACAGGGCAGTGTGTCCTGTCCAGAGGTCTCAGAGTCCAGAGGACTCAGCAGGCCAAGGAGAAGTGAATGAAGGCACAAGCAGCCACCTGGTCAGGGCATTTGCTCAGCTCTGTGGGATCAGGATGGCACTTGATGCTGCAGTGCACCTTAGAGCAGCGGTTCCAGCCCATGCTCCACTGGTGACTTGCTGACTAGGAGAGTGTTTTCCTTCAGCACTGTGGTTTGCTTTTCATAGCTGTAGGCTCCCTCAGGCTGGCAGGCAAGAGCTAAACACGATGTAGTCAGTATATTACTACCCACCACAGAACAAAAAAGGTTGAAATAACTGAGTTTGAGTTTGTCCATATTGCTTGTTCAGTGCCTGAAATTTGTTCTACAGCAGCAATCTTGTGCCCTGTGGGAGATTATGGCTGTTGCAGCTAGAAAGGAAACCTTCAGGTGGTGAGAGGTGGGAAGGAGCTATAATAGAGCAGGGCAGGACAGATGTACTTGCCACAGGTATTCTTCAAACAAAGAAGGAAAATAATACAAAATTGACTTTTCCTTATTTCCCCCTCTGTCTTTACTTGATGACATGCCTGAGGGCATAAATGTCTTCAATATAAAAAAATATATTGTAGCTCTCCAGGTGATGGCCCTGAGAAACAGCCTGAGAAGCAGTGTCATTGTCTGTTTCCCACAGAAATCCTCTGATATGTCTTGCTTGCTTTTCTCCTCTCCCCCACTCTCCCCTGGGGCTCTCTGTCTGGCTACTTCCCTGTGACAGTCCTGAAGGAAGTCAGGATGAAAGCATCTCTCACCAGTTCACAGGAAGGTAGTGCTGAAATAAGGAACATAAGAGGTCCATGCTGGCTTCTGTGAGCACAGAACCTCGCCCCTGGACATTCCAACCTAGATGGAAACCTGTGGTGATTTTCAGGACTTCACATTCCCAGACACTGGCAGCAGTTTCATACAGTAGCTGAAGCAGGAAAGCCCTTAGCAATGACACTGGCCTTTGGGCTCTAGGAGCAGTCCTCATTGGAATGGAGGCCCAAGAGCTCCTCAGCCAAGCTGATGAGACCATTTTCTTCCAGGGCTGCGATGAGACGTGCTATTGTGGCCTTCTTGCCCTCTGACTGGATAAACCTGAGAAGCAACTGATAGGCTTGTTCATACAGTCCCTCTCGGTCATATTCGAGGGCCAGGTTATCGATGACAGGATCACGCAGGGCCCGGCAGCTCTTCTGCAAAGAGCGACCCACTTGCTTCCACTTCTTGGACACGAGCTTGGCAAATTTCTGGTGGTCATCTGGTGTGATTGTTCTGTTGTCTGAAAGGGACAGAGGGCAGGTAAAACACAGAGGTTTTGTGGCTGATGTGATGCAGCTTGGACCAGTCCAAAGTTTGGTCAATATTCTGTGGAGCACAGAATCTGTTCAGTGCCTGCAGCACGTTAAACTGTTGTGAAGCTGCTCTGCTTGTCCTCTGGTGTTTCAGCACCAGGGCAGCACTATGAGATTAGGGCAGATATGCAAGGGCAGTGACGCTAAAGGGACTGCCCCTCTGTGAGCAGTTACCCCACCACTGGAAAGAGACAACCAGCAGGAGTAAGCCCCACTGCTTGCTGTCTCCCTGCTTACTGCACATAAGCTGGATGTTGCTGTTCTCCACACAGTCTGCCAGCCCCCAGTGCTGGTTCCTTGGGTGGCAAACTGTAGCACGTGGTGACACAACTACCTGCTAACAGCCACGTGCCCTGGCACATCTAAGTTCCCTTGCTCACGCTGTTCCCTTATTGAAATCCTCCCACAACATCAGAGCATCTGGGCTTGCCCCTACCCTGTAAGTGTGGCAATGCCTTTTTTTTTTATTTTTTCTTCCCCAGGACTGTCCTGTGGTTTGCCAGAGCTCTTTTGTTTCTGATGGACATCCTCTTCATTTGTTTTAGCCTTTCAAAAGCAAATTGGTAAGGCTAAGTCCCGTTCCCTACCTAAACATCGTCCAAATACTGAAACCTAGACAGGAGCTCTCTCCTCGGCTGTTTAGCACTGGAGACTGTACACACCTTAAGCATGCTCAGAAATTATTCAGCTGATCTCAAGCTACTATTGCTATGTGAGACTGAAAGCTCTCTGCAGGGACAGACCCCAAAGGCAGCTGGTGCACTGCAGGGAGCCTGCACCAATCAGTTCTGTCTAAAAGGAGGGCTGAGGGTGTCCATAATAATCTCCACAGTCTGATCAGACCTACGTTATTAACTCACCTCAACCAGTGATGTGGAGGAAGAGAAAAATACTCTCTACTCTTCCTTTCAGTATCAATTTTAAAATGGGAGGAACCAGGAAGGGACACAAACTCTGAAGCATCTGGTTCTGTGCCATCCAAGAAAAGGAAACAGGTTGAGGCCTGATCAGTAGCACTATGGCAGTATTTTAGGACTATTGTAATTTCTTCCTTATGGGATGCTGGGAAATCCTTGATTTATCTGAGGTAGACCCCCAATATGTAGTCCTGTTAATCCTCCCTCTTGGGCCGTGAGGCAAGGAAGACCAAGGGTTCTCTTGGTTAGTTCTTACTACTCACCAAACTGCTGTCCCTGAAAGATGAAGCTGGCTGGTGGGGGAAGGGAGCTGCCTTGAGAAGGATAAGGAAGAGATAGGGACTTCAGAGGTGCACAGTCTTTTACAGCCACATTATTGTTGATGCCCTGGTGAACAGTCAGGCTCTTGAGGCATTCCTCCAGCTCTGTGATTTCCTCATCCCGCAGGCGGTCAGGCTGGAATGCAAACACCATCAGTGACTCCTGCCAGGGTCACCTTCTTGCAAAGCTCTGGATGCTTAGCAGGAAGGTGCAGCTTAAGACGATGGTGTCAAGAGAGGAGCAATGACAGCTATAGCATGAGCAGTAAACCAGCTAAATGAGATGGTCTAATGGAGCTGTAAATGTGTGAATTTGAATCTGTAATGTGATATGAAATAGGCAGTTTCCCCCTTTTGGGTTTCTCCCATACAGTGCTCACAAGCTGCACAAAACTGCTACTAGCCCATGTTTATTTTCAGCAGCCCCTCTGCAAGAATTAGGGTGCACTATAGGTAGCAAGCTTTCTCCAAACTCCATATGAGGGTAAGACCCACAGAACAGGGTGACCTGATCCAATGGCTCATGGCCACCAAAGCAGGCAACTCCTGTTACCACCTTCTCTCTCTCTCTCGCGCTCTCTCGCTCTCGCTCTCTCGCGCTCTCTCTCTCTTTCTCTCTCTCTCTCCCTTTCTCCCTCTCTCCCTCAGCTTTGTTGTTCCTGGGTCCTTGCCAAGCCAGTTTTTCACACTAACCAAGAGAAAACCAGTCTGACCTCCAAAAAGCAGGTAATGGGAAAAGGAGTAAATAAGGCAAATCACATGGGAAGAGTCAAACTGGCGAGTACTCTGACTCAGTCAGAGTTAAACACTAGTTTATCTCATGTACAGCAGGTACCCAGCACTACCTTCAACCGCTGATGGCTTGATGGCTGTGCCCTGGTGTTGTCTTTCTGACTGCGGCCCTGTTAGGTGGGGTCAAATGGAGACACTTTTGGGGAACTGAGAATTCTTTTGTCCAGTCAGCTAGTTCAGCAGAGGAAGGGAGCAGCAAGCCAAAGCTGACAGGGTGTGGGATAACACATGTTGTTTGGTCCAAGGTTGAAAGGTTTGCATCTCATTCTCTGGACTTGCAGAAAAGCAGCCTGGCAAGACGTGCTCTTGTGCCTAATCTTCCTGAGTACATGGTGACTGAGAATTTCTCAGGACCTTCTAGAGGAACCAGAGCTATAGTTCCAGACAGAGAAAAAGAGGAGAGGAGGAAGGGGGTGAGTTTAATCATGTCAAGTGCCTTGGTTTTGTGGTGAGATGACAAGATCTCACTGTTCTTGCAAGCTGAATTAGAGTGCCAATGTCAAAGTGTGCCACACTGAGAGACTTTGCCTTCAGAAGGGCAGCCCACTCCTGCTGGCAGCAGATGCTGTATGTCCCCACTCTGTCACAAGCTGTTGGTGTAACGTGCAGTGTTTGCACTCACACACACTTCTAGGTGCAGTTGCTGTTGCTACTCTGGGAGCAGGTGGTGTGAGGCAGGGGAGGAAGGTGCGGGGCAGTGGTGATTCCACACAGGACTGCTGCCCTCTCTGCCTGCCTCACAGCTGTATCAAGGCACACTTGTGCTCTCAGCTGCACTGTCTAGAATTCCTCATCTTAGTGGGGATAACAGCCACACTAATTGTTATAGACAGAAGCCACAGTGATTTAGTAGGATCTCTGTAGGCTGTTTTAGGTAACACTTTTGCCCTTCTGGAAGAGCTAACAGCTCTTTTCTGGGGAAGGGCAGAGCTGTTTCTCCACATTACAGTTGAGTGCTGCAGCAAGAAGTTTGTCAATTCAACATGCTGCATCAGAATGATATTTGCACCCACCTTCCCAAGCCCTGTGCCACCACTCCTTGTTGCTTCCTGGCCTCCCCCTCCTCTCATTTACCTTTTCTCTGGAGATGCACTCCAGGCAATGATCCTCATCCTTCAGCATGTTGTCAAGGTGCTCACTGCCAGCCTTCAGCTCCATTTCAAGAGGCACCGTGGTCATGGCCAAAGAGAGCTGGAGGTGATTCTGGAGGGACCTCTGGAGCGCTCCTTCCCGGTAACTCTGCAGGAAGCGGCGGCAGTTCTCCAGCTTGCAGAACTTGAGCTGCACAATCAGGTGTGGGTGGCTGCAGTGCACTTTGAGCATGTCCACACCATTCATGCTGCCGGTGGAGTCTGGCAGGGAGGAGTGAGCATTGTAATTCACCGTGGATGACCAGAACTGTCTTTTTATCTCTTCCTTCAAGCTTTTTTTTTTTTTGTGAGTGCTTATTAAACAAAAGCTGCTGTAACAGGGTAGGAGGGCTGCGGATGAAAAGCTGCACAGACACGGACACCTTTATGAATAGTGTACAAGACAGCTGTAAAGCTACCTCAAAAGACAGGACTTTGCATGCATTTCTTCATGAAACCTCAGCTTCAGATTTTATGTCCTTTTCAGGTCTGAACAAGCATGGTAGGATTTCAGTTTTGTGGTCTTTCCTTTTAATGTGTCAGCAGATTTGCATTCCAGTGCCACAAAGCAGGCATAAATCAAGCCTAACTGGACTGTGCTATGCTTCCTGCTGTTTGCCATCTTTGGATCGAGGTGCAAGACAAGTAGGCCTGTGGTGGATAAAGTAGCTGACTTGACTAGACTCACGGTTGCCAGAAGAAATTATATAATAGTTACAAAAGCCCAATTAAGCAATATAGGCTCAGCTGTGTGACAGGTAAAGAACATCATGAGAGTCATTCTAGGTAAGTATGATAAACTCTTCAAATTAGTATTATCCTGCCGTGGTACAAGGGTGGATAGAGAAACACAGTTTTATAGCCACTTGGATCTCAAGACCTTTTTTTAGGTAAATAGGGTTACATACACTTGAAGCTCATGTAAATATGCCTGCTTATATCAAAAAATAATTTATATTGGCTATCACTTAAAAATCAGCTTCTCAAAGCAGAGATCATGTTTCTGTGGTGATATAAAGGACAGAAATTAAACCTTCATTCATTGCAATTGCAATCTTTTCCCCCCTCTTACCTAAATGGATTTGAGCAAAGATTTATAAAGTAGGATAATTCACAGGACAGTTCAAGTTGAAAGGAAGCCCAGTCAGTGTCTAGCCCAACCTCCCATGCAAAGCAGGGTCAGCTCTGAGGTCAGAAGAAGTTGCTCAGGGCTTTATCCAGTTCTTTTTTGAAAGCCCTCAAGGATGGAGAATACACAGTCAGTCTGGGTAACTGCCTGACTGTCTTCATGGGGAAGGCATGTCCTTCTGTGTGGTGTCTCACTCTCATTTCAGTGTGTGCCTGTTGCCTTTCATTCCCCATGCACTACTATGAAGAGCATGGCTCCATCTCCCCCACCCCACAGGTATCAGCAGGCTATTTGGTAGGTCCCCTGAAGCCTTCTCTTCCCCAGGCTGAACAGGTCCAACTCCCACAGCCTCTCCTCACAGAACAAGTGCTCCAGCCCTACCATCTTGGTGAACCTCTGCTGAACTTGCTCCACTTTGTTGTCTTTCCTAAACAGAATGAGGAAGAGCTTTCCCTACCTGTGAGTGAGATTAAAGAAAGGCATTGTGTGAAGAGACAAGGAAGCACACCAAGATATGAGAGAGGACGGATACCTGCTAATGCCAGCTTCAGTGCCCTGAACACACTGGGCTTCTTCTGGGAGCTTTCATAGAGAGATGGCAGCATGATGGTCTTGCACGTCGACTGGAGGAAGAGATAGGCGCTGCCGATCCAAGGAGTGGAGCTGCCTGCCATCCTCAGCACCCTACAAAATCACACAGGCAAGTTGAGAGACCATGGGGAAAATGGCCTGATGCCAGGGTAGTGTTTACAGCAAACACTAAACACAAGCATGATAGAATTATGGGGATTTACCCTTATTTCTTAGAGGACTGTTGATGTTGTTAAAGCAAGTGTAACCTTTGAGGAGTTAATTGTTACTCTGTAAAGCACAGCACAGTGAGACATAGTTTCCAAAACCGGCAGCTCACAAAGCTCTGCTTTCATTTTCCACTGGAGTCCATTCATTTTTACAGTCCAAACATACTACGAAGCAAATTCAGTCCTCCTGCCTCTGACTGACCAGCCAAGCTGACAAAGCCTGAAGGTGAATAGCTGAGGTGCTCCAGGAGTCCTGGTTCTGGCACTTCACCATGGACTGAATCCCTTTTACAGGTAGAGATCCCTGTCCCCTGGTTGTCTTCAGTAAAGGGTATGTTACAGAGCCCGCAGCTCTTCTAGCAGGACACTCTACGTAGACAGGACATGGGCTGATGATTTTAAACTAAATGATGGTAGATGTAGACTAGATATAAGGAAGACTTTTATTTCAGTGAGGGTGGTGAAACACTGGCAAAGGTTGCACAGAGGGGCAGTGGATGCCCCACCCCTGAAAACATTCAAGGTCAGGTTGGACGGGGCTCTGAGCAAACTGGTCTAGTTGAAGATGTCCCTGCCCGCCCCACAGCTAGGTTGGGCCTGTCCCTTCCAGCCCAAACCATTCCGTGATTCTGTGACTCAGGGCTACTCCTCTGCTTTGCCTGTGCCCTTTGCCGTCCTGCCCTGCGCTGTTATCCCAGCAGGGATATCTCCAGCCCAGTGAGCGCTGTCCCCTCCCAGTCCCCCCTCGCACCCTTGTGGGGTGCTTTAAGAAAACAGCCCCGGGCAGCAAGTCACGCTTGCCCTCATCGCCGTTTTCCTTTTCCGACTTCTGGCAGGCGCCGCTGCTCCATTCCCGTGACGGCCCCGCTGGGAGGGGGCTGTCCCTGCGGGAAAACCGCTGGAGCAGCGGCCAGCCGCGGTGCCCCCGGGCTGTGCCCACAGATGTGCTCCCCAGCCGTGTCCCGGGCCCTGTCCCCCTGCCATGGCCCCCCGGGCTCTGCCCCCTGCCCTGTGTCCCCCCTGCCCTGTGTCCCCCTGCCCTGTCCCCCCGCCCAGCACCGGGCGGACACCGCGGGGCCCGGAGCGCGGTCCCTCCGCCCGGCCCGGCCCGGCCCCGCTCCCAGGCCCGTTCCCCGCCGCAGCCCCGGCCCGGCCGGCTTTACCTCCTCCACCTCTTCCACCTCCTCTTCCTCCACCTCCTCCTCCACCTCTTCCTCCTCCTCCTCCCTCTCCTCTCCTCTCCTCCGCCCGGCCCCAGCCCCGGCACTTCCGCCGCTCCCCGTGCCGGGCCGGGCCGGGCCCGCGGGCGGCTCCGCTCGGCCCCGCCGTGCTGCGGGCGGGGCAGGGGCTGGGGAAGCTGCCCCAGGGCCAGCGGCATCGCGCTGTCCTTCAGCCCCGTGTCTGTCTGCACAGAGCCAGGTGCCGGCCCCGACCCCTCAGGGTCTGCCCGCTGGCTCCGTCGGCCGCCCGGCCTCGGTCGCCCGGGCATCGTGTGGGTGAGGATGTGACACGAGCCAGAAATACTCTGTTCGGTGGCCGCAGAGCTGCCCGCCGGCCGGACCGCGTGTTTGTCCCTGCACCATTAGGGATGGAGGCAAGTGGGGTGCTGGAAGCGCCTGCTGTGCCGGGCCCCGGCTGGCAGCGCTCAGCTTTCCCCCCACCGTGCTGCTGCTGACAGCTCCCACAGGTGGAGGGAATAAACAGCTTTTCTCGAGGCCAGGAGAGGTTCAGTGCTAAGCCAAGCAAGATTTGGGTCTCCATCGCTCCTGCCCAGGCTGCATCTGCCGTGTGTAGCTGTCCCGTGAGCAGAGGGGTGACAGCAGCTCCCTTGTCTGTCCCCAGCTGACAAGAAGCTGGTGTGGGCTGGGGACCAGGTTTTGTGCCAACATGCAAGCTGTCACTCTGGCTTGGCAGTGATTTGTGCAAACTCTCTGGGCAACTGAAGTTCAAACAAAAAGCAGAAAGCATTATAAAAGATTAAAAATGCCTATGCATTTGATACTATTTTACAACAACAGTATTTTAACAATATAAACTTATTTGCCAAAGGAAAAACATGATTGAAATAGACCTGTGGAGGGGTTAATCTAGACTGGCTCTCCTGGGTGCTCTGGTTACAGGGTCAGAACAGCACCCTAGGACCCCTTAGTGGTGCCAGTGCTTCTGGAAGCCAGGCATGTACATTTAAGGGCTGGTGGGTTTAAATGATCCCAGACATCTCAACCTTCCCCTACAAAACCCAAGCCTGAAGCAGTGCTGGCTCCCAGTCAGGTGGGAACCACAGGATGAGTTGCTGTGAGGAGCATTACCCACTCATGTCCTGTATACATTTTCTCCTTGAGGCTAATGTGTTTGCTGTACATTGTGAGACCTGAGTTTCTCCTCTGCTAACCCTTGTTGAGTGTGTCCTTTCAGGGAGCATCCTGTGGGGCAAAATCATGAGTACTTGGAGGTTTATCCTGTTTTTTCCCACTTGGGAAGTAACACTGGCCCAAGCCTGGTGTCCTCCCTGGGATTCACTCTGAAGTGGGGCCCAGGCCAGCCCGCCAAGCTCACAGAACATGAACTCTGCTTCTGGATGACACAAACCCTCAGCTACTTTAACACTATTAACTTTGCCTTTCTGCCTTACGTCCTGTGCTCAGGCCATACTCCAGCTTTTCTAAGCAATCACCACAGCTAAAAACAGACTCTCACTGTCTAAGAGATTCAGGGTCCTTCTTAATGGCTCAAAAGAACTTTAAAGAAATCATAAAATGAAAGTAGCTGAACACGAGATCTAGTGTAAGGCCTTTGTCTAGTTTGGCTTTTTGGCAGATGTGTATTAGAGCCAATATTAAAAGCAGCTAAAAGTAGAAAAGCAGAGTCCCAGCTGTCAAGGTGATTGTCAGAGAAAATGCTGAGTTCCCAGGAAGGAAGCAGGACGGTGTCACTTTGCTCAAGCCCAGCTGGGTGGGAAGGGGCTGATACGATGGCAGATAAGATAGTATAGCTGCTCTGCTGCTCACACTCAAAATAACGAGTCACGCTTCAAAGCAACATATTCTAGAAAAAATATGCAGTTGTGTTCCCCTTTGTGTTATGTTTTTGCATCACTGCTCCATACTTGCTTCGTGGTTTTCAACTCTTGCCCTGCTTTCAGGATATCTGGATGCACCGGCTTTCATTTAAATGAGACCTGTGATGCCTAGATAGTGCTGTGGCTTTAGAACCTGGGACTTCCAAAGCAAGAGGTCATGCCATGAAATTCAGAGAGATATTATGAGACTTGGCCCATGCTCTAGTGCTGGCCTAGAAAGGGGAATGTTTGCTTTTTTAAAATCCCTTGCTTGCAGAGGGAGGGCTGAAAAAAGTATGTCATGGTGGTGGTTTTGTTTGTGCAGAAATCTAGAAGATGGATACAACACATTCTGGAAGAAAATTCATAAAAAAGTCTGATCCTCTGAACCTCAGCCTTCTTTCCAGGTGCTTATTCTTCTGCATTATAGTTCACAAAAAAGGTTGATCAAAACGTGCTTTTCCCCTTTTATGTCAGACATGTATAGATGCAGTTTCTGCAAACTGGAGTCACAGCCATAAAATGTTTTTTTTTCCAAACTGTAGATCTCATCACAGGCAAGGACTACTGTCACTAAGCTGCTGATTTCTACTCTAGGCCTTGTGTTGCACTATCAGTAAAAAATGGATATGTGGTGCTGTTTTCTGTTCAGAGCTTCTGCTTGCAAAGAGGTTTTTTCCCCCACAGTTTGAGAAATCTGTCTCAGCTTTTTGAATACCAGTGCAGCAGTACTAGAAAATTCCCTTGCATTTTTATTACTCAGAGTAGCAAAACCTCACTGTAGGAAAAAAGGCCTTTTTCCCCCCAAAACTTTGATCTGATATCTTGAACTCTTGAAAAGTATCACTCAGCTTCTTAGGATTGATCAAAAAAAAAACTGTGTAAAGCAACTGGCCAGTAATTTTTTCTCATTTTTATGTTCAAATTCAAAATTTGGTAAAATTTCAAGTTTGTTTTTCTTTTTTACCTCCTCTGTAGTCCAGTTATCCTAATGTGTGTCTGTGTCTTGTTGTTGTTGTTTTGGTTTTCCCTACAGGGATTCTTGAGAATTAATTGCAGTTTTGGAAGTTTCTCCCATGCTTAAACCTGACTGAATCAGCAAAGTGTCTGCTTCAGTTCAAAAACTGTGGAGCTACATCGCAGAAGAAATCCTTGTCCAAATATCTTCCTCTTGGAGATAGATACACAGTCTCCCAGCTGTGCAGACAATGGGCTGCAGCTGTTTTTTCCAGCTCTGTTTGGCACTTCACCGAGATCAGGTAAGAGAAATGGGTTTCTGTGGCTGAGAATCTTTGCAGGAAAAAACAGATCATTGTTTTCAGTGCATATCAAACATTTACACCACGGTACTCTGACATTATTGTCATTGTGACTTTTAAGTGTGATGATGTTATCTTGCATGACAAGCACCTGCTTATATAATAGAGAAAATTGTGTTGTATGCTGAGTTTTCTCAGTCACTGATGATGATTTGGGCTTTAGGGGAAATATTTCATTCTTAGATACATTGTTCTAAGTTGTCCTTTGAAAATGATAAAAGAAAAGTTACTGAATTGTTACCCTTATTGTGACATTTGTTTATCTAATGGGTGTTTCTGGTGACTGATTCTTCTCACCTCCTGACTCCTTTAGTGTTTGGCCTTAAGGGACTCTGCAGGCCTCGGGTGAGAAGAACTCTGTTTCATACTTTAGCAAGAATGCCAAGCTTAGCCTTTGCAAGTTTTTGCTAAGGACCTCAGGAAAATTTAATTTTGATTTTACATTTTGTTATGTTATTTGAAGAGCAGTTTCTGAGTTGAAATGATCCTGGCATTAAGCTACACTGCGAAGCATGTATTTAGAGCTACCTAAAGCATTAGTGTTAATAATAAAAGCATATTAGATTCTATATGTAGCTGTTTTTAGCACCCTCCCTTCTCACCCAAAAGACAAATAATTTCTGTTGACAAGTAGTATAGGATCTGTAGCCAAAGCAGCTTATAGTTTTGACAGCCCTAAGGCTTGACCAGCCCTTGTTCATCCATGCCAGCCAAAGTTCAGGACAAGAAAATTCCAAAATAACAATTCAAAGGCCTTCACAAACCTGGCATTGCTGAACCTGAGCATCCCACCGACTCTGGGCAGGTGGGTTCCCTCCGGTGACTTGCTCCCCTCCCAGCATAAGGTGCACAGCACGTGTTCCCTTTGCATGACGCTGCGTATTTATTCACAGCTCTGCGAGATTGGCTGCAGTGCATTTTCATTCTGTGTATTGTTCTCTGGGCTGGTGATGCCATCGCATTGTGCTGAGTTTTTAAGAGTGCGAGCAGCCCTGCTGATGTGACTCCCTGGACGCCTACTTTCCACTGGCCTGGGATAAAATTGGGTGGTTCATTCTCTGTGGGACACAGGCGTGTGCAGGGAGGCAGGCACGCCGACAGCAATGGGGTTAGTGTAGCTGGGACACTGAAAAACTATGCAGGATTCACCCAGCTCTCTGGTGATGGATGGATACTCCAGCAATGTCCCAGCCTTCCTAACAAAACTCTGGACGTTGGTGGAAGATCCTGAAACAAACCATCTCATCTGCTGGAGTTCTGTAAGTACAGTGAATATCAGATGTCTCTAATGCCTGCAGCACCACGGAAAATCCAGGTGCGAGGCCCAAGCAATGCCTGGCACAGCAGCTGCCCTTTGCTGCAAAGGTGCTGCCCAGCTCACTGGGAGAGTGCAAGGACTAGGAGCTCATTATGGGCCCTTTTGGATATATTTGCTATTATTTACCTGCAATATTGTGACTTTCCTGTTTTAAAGGGACAACTGGTTTGTGGGTGTTTTGATAACAATAATTACACATTTCACTTGAAACATCTTAAAGGGTGTCTAATATTCTAATTCTAAAAATTCCAGGCTCTTTGAGAGAGAAGTTTTTCACCTTGTTTGAATCTGCAGCTTCCTAAAATTTTCTAGAGAAGGTGCAAAGACCTTAAAAATGCTGTTTGTGTTGTTTCACATGTGTTTCCTAGCAGCCTTTCACAAGTATCTTGGGAGAAGTCAGAAGATAAGTAGCATTCAGATCTCAGACTCAAACCTAGGGCTTAAACAGATCTCAGACTGACACCATAAATAACTCATTTTGGAAGAGCTTTACTTGATTTTTTCAATGAGTCTGTGTGATGATCATGGTGATGTATGTATATATTATCTGGACAACTTCAAAGAGATAGATTGCTTTGCTTTGGCTTCTTATTTGTCACTGAGACATTAATATACCAAGTGCAATCACATAATTAAAATGATTTATTTGTCCCCTTCATACAGCACTTTGATACCATGTTGTGCTTTTGACCTGGCTGAGACTTGCTGCAAAGAACTTGATTTGTTTTAAGAATGGAATTATCAGATAAGCTGTGTGCATACACTTGTTCTCCAAGGATCTACAACAAAAGCAGATTTAAAGGGGAGGGGTAAAAAAAAAAGTCTAAAGCAGCCTTTCTGTCATATGTTTGTGTCCAGAGTTTTCATTCAAAACTTGAGATAGGATTTGAGCTGCATTGTTATCTATAGCCATGGTTGCTTTGAAGCTGGTATTACATGGCCATACCTTTGAGAACCAGCAAGTTTTAGTATCGTGTTTCAAATAAGGATTTTCAAACTAGGAATTATTTTCTAACCTGTTTAAATACCACTCTCTCTGTTACACTTAGAACATTGTTATTTTTGACTGACTACCACCATGCTCTTCTTGCCTGCTATCTAACATAGGCTACAACTACATTCTTGGAGGTTTTGGTAAGGCTTTTAGATGTTTAAATTTCCCATTGTTGCAGGTTCCCGTGTTTCCCAAATTTTTCATCTTCTATATGTCAGTGATGCTGTAGCTGAGAGATTGTGTGCATGCCTAAGATTTCCGGATGTAATCAGAACTTTTAGAAAATGGGACCTATAAAGAACTATGAACTGTTTCTAGCATGAAGAAGAGATGGAGAGGAAATATAGCAATGGTTTATGTATATACTAAAGGCTGTTAAAAGGTGGAGAGGAAATGTCTGCTGTCTGTGTTTGTGATAGGTTGGACAAGAAGTAATTCAATTAATTTTTTAAAATGGAAGATGCAGTTAGGAAGAATTCCTGGCAAATTCCTAGAGTAGCACTTGTCTGGTCAGAGCATAGGATGTCTGTCATGGTGGTCTGTCAAAAGCAGTTAAGATAAGCATCTGCCTTGATTGTCATGCTGCAGCGTCAGTTTTGCTTTGGGCAGAGAAGACTTTCAAAGTGTGTCCCAGCTTGTACTCGTGTAGTATAAGACAGGCAAGGCACAGCTGCTGTGTGGAAACAAGCTGGTACATGCTCAGTTCACTGGTGAGCACACAGTAACTCCAAAGTCTCTTGTGTCTATAGGAGCCTTTCTGGGTGTGCCAGTTCCTGAGAATGCTGCAGCTCTGAATTCACAGAAATGACCTCCTAACATAGGTCATAATGAGATGTAGAGGTACACAAAACCCACATGCTTCTCATTTTTCATCAGTGGGTCCAGCCAGGGACACACAGCTGTATCCCAGAGTAAGGAGGCAGAAGCACAGGGGAAGCAAAATAAACCAGCCCTGTCACCACTGCAGCCTTTGCAGTGCTGGGAAACCCTGGTTCCCGCTGTCACGTCTGCAAGCTCTGTCTGTGAGGGTTAATCCAGCGTGTGGGCTATCAGTGGATCTCTTAAGTGTTTCATCAGCCTTTGGTCCTGCTGCATGGGGTAAGGAATGGTAGGAAAGACACTAAATACGGTCAAAATGGCACTGTTGGGGCACACACAGTCATGTTCAGTGTTTGCAGCAGTGAATAAGGTGTAAGAAGTGCAGCTGACCCAGAGTCTCATGTTTGTGCATGTTAAATGTTAAAGTTGCCAAAAGAGCCTGAGCACAGAGGGAATTGGCATCACTTGGTGATGGAAATGTAGCAGTAACCAGTAGGGCAGCAGGGTTTGCCAGCTGGCTTTTTCCTGGTGGCCATGTGCAGGCTGCAGGCACTCACCAGCCCCTCTTTAGTCACTTTCTCATGGCCCTAGTTGCACTCCCTGTTTAGAAATTTCCAGACTGCCCTGAGTGCACCCATGCAGCTACAGACCCAGTGATGGGCGTGTGGTGGGACCCACACACCACTTGTATGGTCTTACTGCACACAGAGCCTGGGGACTTTTATGCAACACTGTCCTCCTCTGTCACAAATGAACCCGCTGTGAAATAGCCCCCTGAGCTGACACACTCCCTTCCAACATCGTGCAAACCCTGGTGCCTTTAGCTAGCTGTCCCTTGAAACTCGGCTGAGCAGTTGGTCCGTAATATCTGCTGATGTCTTTGCACTGACAGAGCTGTCAGCAGGTAGAAGGCCAGGAAGGGAAAGCACATGGCCTGCAGTGCATCCTTCTGACAGCAATCCCAGGCGGTTTGCCTTGTTTTGCAGTCATGGATCTTTGCAATGCAACCCCTGAAACGGATACTTTATCTGATTAATATGCATGTTGCTAGTTTGGACAGCAAAGCATGACTGTCAATATTTTGCAGGTTGCCCTTATGGCTGTGTACTTTTACAAATAATCAAGAAAAGATGCATGTTGCTTCTGGATTAGTGTGGTGTCTCCAGAGATGACCTGCTTCTTGCCTTGCTGTGTTTCTTGTGCCAGGTCTCCAGGCAGTTCTCCCCCTGGAACTGCTGTGCTCTGGAGCAGATGTGTTGGAGTAAGACCTGAACAAGTAGATTGAGGAGTTATAATGGCAATTCCCACTTTCCAGGGTCTTCTTAAGACTCCAGAGTCTGTGGGGTCCGTGCAAGGGGATGCCATCACAGACTACCGGTTATTTGGACACAAGTCAGTGGTTTCTTTCTCACATCCACATCTCACAACTAAGCAGTGGCAAAGCTTAGTAGAAAAAGATCAAACCTGCAGCTGTAGAGGACTGCCCGTACCAGAACTGAAAGGAGCACTTCCATCATTGGGGGCTTTTGTCACTCTTTTTAACTTCAATGTGACAATTCAGAGACCATGGCTTCCCCTGCTGTAGGACTCCTCCTAGGCCCCTCTCGTGGTCAGGAATGCTCCTCTGACTTCAACTTTGTCCTTATCTCCTTTGCAGAATGGCACCAGCTTCCATGTGTTCGACCAAGGACGCTTTGCCAAAGAGGTGCTGCCCAAGTATTTCAAGCACAACAACATGGCCAGCTTTGTCCGGCAGCTGAACATGTGTAAGTGCCACGTGGGCCCTGCAGACATGTGGCAGTGACAGGAGGTGTGGATGGGACAGGAGACACAGGAGAGAATGGCAGATAGAAAAGTTGGGGTCTCATGTATGTGACCTTTTGTGGCATTATTGACTAAAGTGGATCTGCCTCTCAGTTCCCAGGGAACTGAATTCCTTGCACTTACCTTAAATTTCAGCATGAAATTTCTGTTAGACATTTTAAGATGTGAGCAAAGAACTTTCATCTATCAGGTGCTCTGCTTCTCTTGCATCAATTTGATGGCCTATTAATATTTATTTTTCATTTTATTCCATATGGAGCTTTTTCAGCATCCTGATACTGTGACACCTCCCCTAGAAACTGCTGCTTTTGCGGGTTGTGTACCCAGAGCTTTTCCATTTCACCAGCCCTATCCCTGAAATAATAACGGACAGTACTTCTCCCTGCAAGTTTTGCCCTGCTGATCAGACATTTTAACCCCTTAAGAGAGATTTAGGTGTAGTTTTCAGCCACTTCTACACCATGACAGTGTTATCTATACCTCTTTTCTGATAGTTCTTAGAATTTTTTCAATGAGTAATTTGCAAAGTTCCTCAGACAAGTTTTAACTTTGCTATTTCACTGTACAGTAGCATTATTGTAAATTTTAGGCCGGTCTTAGTTTAAAAACCTTTCTAGGACTTAAGAGAAATACTCAAACCAGATTTCCAATTGTGCATGTGACCCTTTTTACTGAAAGTCGCACCTGATGATGGTTTGTGCCTTTGAAAAACCTTCCCCTGAATCCCTTTGGCTTGCAAATATAACCTGAAATTCCCTAGGAGCTAGAATTTCAGCTCCTGGCAGCCCATGGTGGCAAGGCTTTCATGGCATGGGCTGTCAGCAGGGGTGGCCAGTGGGATGCACAGGGCTCTCGCTCATATTGGGGTTCTTGTGGATGTAGCCCAAAAACATGCTGAGCTATGGTGAGGGGGCATGACTGTGCCCTGAGCACTGGCAGCTCAAAAAGTGTGGAGGGTGAACAGAAATGCCCTCAGAAGCGATGGGTGTGGGAAGCGAAGAGTGCCAGGGTCTGGTGGCGCTTCACCCCTGTCCTCTCCATGCAGATGGCTTCAGGAAGGTGGTGAACATCGAGCAGGGGGGTCTTGTCAAGCCCGAGCGGGACGACACTGAATTCCAGCACCTCTGCTTCCTGCAGGGCCATGAGCACCTCCTGGAGCACATCAAGAGGAAGGTGAGGGGTGCTGGGTGGGCAGGGGGAACACACACCTGCCAGACCCTGCTCAGTGTAACTCAACATCACCCTGTGGTCTCCTTCTTGCCCTCTCCATGTACATGTGCAGCTGGGGCAAGGGTTCTTGGTATGCAGGGCTTGGCTTTCATCAGAGTTTTGTCTATGTTTTTTTGCTCTGTTGCTTAGTATCACAAGACCTTTACATAGTGCTGCAGGGCCAGGCTTGCTTACCACGCCTTTGCCTTTGAATTGTTACGCACTTTCCTAGAGAAATGCAGAATAACTCCTGCAGGGTCCCCAACAGCCATCTCCTGTTCTTAGGGAAGAAAGAATCTACTCCTGCCTGCTGTTTTCTCACTTTTAACCTGTTATAAATGGCCCAAAAGGGCTGTTCTCTTACTTAATTAGCATAGGAACTTCAGAAAAGGGACTTCAGCAAAAGCCTTTTGAAAATCTAAGTGTAATATGTGAGTTTGAAGCATTACCTCAGACTCATCCCTGTAAAACATGAGGCAAGATTGAGTATCTGTAGAGTAGAAAGATTAAATCAAACAATCTAGTTCTATTCATCCCTGGTCCTCAAAATACTTTTGTTTTCTCCCCAGGTTGATTTGGAATAGGTCCCCACTCTCTTCCAGCAGATCCTCTGTATGAATAGATTTGTACTGCACTTTGCTCTGTTTTATCTCTTTGGCCCTTGCAGTAGAACCCTAGGGATAGTTCAGACTCTTGGGCACATTGCCTGTCCTCATGTTCCAGCCCACTGGAGCCCAGTTGGTGACAGTCCTGCACCTGAGCCCTCACAATGACTCTCTCTGTCCATGGCCCTTCTTGCATTAGTAAAATCCAGCTTTAATTTTTTACTCCTCAGGTGTCAGTAGTGAAAAGTGAGGAGACCAAGATGCGCCAGGAGGACCTCAGCAGGTTGCTATACGAGGTACAGATACTGAGAAGTCAGCAGGAGAACATGGAGTGTCAAGTGCAGGACATGAAGCAGTGAGTTGAATCCTACTCAGGCTGCTTCTTATGGGCATTTGCTTCTCTGGAGTTGTGGATTGTGGGGAAGGGTTGAAAGGAGGAGCCTTACACACTTCTCTCCCAGGGATCACGTGGTGAGGCAGAGACTGATCATTTGCTTTACTGACCTAAAAAATATAGTATGTTATAATATATAACACAGGAACTGCTGTAGTGTGTAGTCCATGGACTCATCTCTGAAGACTGTGTCTTCTGATATGGCCAGAATTGTTGCATAAGAGCAAACCAAGCAGATGCAATGCTTCCTGCATGTGGCTGCCAGACCTCCTCCTGTCTGAGACTGGGATTTTCTGAGTCAGACATTAGTAAATGGATAAGGTTTCATAAGTCATGTACTTTGAGGGGTTTTTATTTGCCTCCAGAATTTTAATCTTTACAGAGATCTTTGTTTAAAAAGCACTTGAATAATAAAAAAGACCCCAAACCTTTCCTTTATAGTGAGAGCTGATATTCATACTTCACCAGATGACACTGGTATCCTGGGCCTTGAGAGAACACTGCATACTGGGAAACTTCATGCTAGCCCAGCACCTTATGTGCAGTGGATAAATATTTTTATCTTACATCATTTTTTAGTGACTCCCACCCTTATCACATTCATGAGATGGCACTGTGAAATCCAGGTACAGTGGCAGTGAGTTCCTAGGCTTGAATTTGATTTAATTTTTAAAGAATTCCAGTATCAATTATTTGGCCTTGATTTTAATTTATTTTCTCTTTTGGTTTGCTTGCTCCCTCCCTCCCTCTGGGAAAAGGCAAAATTGCATTCAACTGATGAAAAGAATGCAATTTTTATAAACTATGACAGGGGAGAAATCCCAGGCTGAAACCATGTTAAGAAATTTACACTGGTGAAGAACCATCAGGACATAACTCCAGTATGAGCTGTCAGACAGGATGCTGCTTTGCTGAAAATCCTGTCAGTACCAGTACAGAAAGTTCACTGTGGAGATTCGTGCTGTACAAGCTGCTCTACTGTGCTCTTTCTAGCCCTGGACCTTATCTTCCCAGTTGTAGCACACTAGAAAGACTAAAAACCAAAAGGATTTATCAGTTTCACCTGTAAGATAGGTTTTGCTGGCTTGACAGTTTTGGTGCATACATATACTCTGGAGGTAAATTGGCTGGCAAAACCTTTTGCAGCATGGACTTTGGCTGGCATCCAGATTTGGAGGCACCACAGTAAATAAATTCTGCATCTCCTCATCCCACTTGCTGGGGCTGCCTGTTAAAGGAAGCCTGTAAGCTCTCCTCTGTGCTGCTTCATTTGCAGATGAAAAATAAATTTTCTCTCTGCAATCTGAACACAGGTCTGTGCTGGGTTAAATCAGTCGCTCCCACTAATAAGATCATCACAGTTCTCCTAGTTCAAGGCTCTGAGGTGCAGAGGCATCTCTTTAGCTGCTGCTCCATTCACTCCCAAACATGCCTTTGTACCACCACATGTATGAGGTTTCAGCAGGTAGAATACACAGGGTCTCTCTCTATCCATAAGATTTCATTGTCTTTGGGAGACTTTCTTGGCTCTTGTGAAAGGATAGTCTTGGTGATCCAGATCATTCACAGTCCCAAATCAGGCCTTGCTGAAATTCTGAGTTTGGCCCGTGTTCCACAAAAACTAAACACGTGTTCTTTTATTACCTTCCCCTCTAAATGTTGGTGTTTCTTTATTTGTTTTTCCTCCATGCTTTGGTCTATAGTTCTTTTGAGGTCAAAGAAGAAAAAGGAAGGCAACTGTGTGACACTGGGACACCTGTAAAGAGCCAAGCACAACAAGAGCCCCAAAGTGAGACAGTGCGTCATGCATCATGCACAGTGCATCATGGCAGCACCATGGGCTGTTGGGACATTTCTGTGCTTACAGAAAATTTCTGTTTTCCTTTCAGGCAAAATGAAGTTCTTTGGCGGGAGGTTGTTTCTCTCCGGCAGAACCACTCACAGCAACAGAAAGTGATCAACAAGGTAGTGGTCATATAAACTCCAAACTCGCTTGTTCTGCCCGGTCTGTGTGCTCTTCTGATTTTTTTTTTCTTGTCCCATAATCTCTGCACCCTGATATTGCAGATATTTATTTTCCTTTTCTTTCAATTTATGCTATGTTTTTATGTGTCCTGTGGAAAGTGGTCATTAACAAAGCATAGACTATGCCCTTGAGCAGAAGATTCTAATTTCCCTGTCAGTCCTTGCTGTAATGTTAGAAACCCCTTTTTTGTTGAAGTCCTGAGCAAGAGAGCACAGCTCTCACTAATTCCCCTGTATTAGCTGTGTTCTGGTTGTACCATGCCTTTGGACTTCCCAAATCTTTCTTCTTTCCTTTGTACAAGAGAGAATCCCCCCTCCTGCCAGCACTGAAGCTGCAGGCAGTAGATTGGCCAGCTGTTCCCCCACTGGAGTAATGTAACAGGACTATTATATTTTCTGGTGTTATTGGTATAGTCAAGGAATTACTGTATAACCTTTTAGACTGTGGAGCCATCTCCCTTAAAATCTAGCTTGACCAGTATAGAAAAGGCCTCTCCAGTGATTCCCAGATGATGCTGACATGACTGAGCACGTCACATTTCCCAGTGCCTGAGAGCCATGTTCTGACCCTCACATGGCATCACTGAGTCATAGGACTGGATAGAAATGCACGAGGCAATCACAGCCTTCCTCCAGCTCTGAGGCTGGACCAGCCACACAGCTCATTGTAGAGGCTTTTATGCAACTCTATTTTGTTATATTGAGCAGTGAGTAAGAACCAACTGTGATGTACAATAATAATGCTCTCTTTGTTTGGAGGTCAAAGCAGAGCATTAAGTTCAAGCCGACCTGGGAATATGTTGCTAAGTGATTCCTCTACAAAGCCATTCTGCGTCCTATTTAGTGTTCTGTTATATCAACACTGAATTTCACAGGACTGAAAAACTCAACTGATGAAGTTGAGGCCTCCATCCAGGGTCAACTCCTAGTGAGTTGCCTCTTTGTCAGACTTTACGGTCCCTCTTATGAATATCTCTGAAGACTTTAATGGAGTCCAAGTCTAACTCCAGGCCTGGGAATGTTTATATGTGCACTCCACAGGCATATTCCCAGGTCTGGTAAGACCATCTGGAGTTCTGCATGCACAGAAGTGGTGAGAGAAAGCCCTGAGCACATGAATCCAGCAGCCTTTGAACAAAGCAGGCAGCTGGCTGTGTCCCTTGAAAGCCAGGCAGGCTGACTGAGTTCTTGGACAGGGTATTTCTGTTTCAGGCTCCAATGTCTCATGCAATTTGGCTTCTGTATTTCATGGCTGCTCCCAGCTTTGGGGTGCTGTTGGGAGCGAGGAATGTGTGAGACAAGAATGGCTGCGAGAGCAGGGAGTGCTGAATCACTCTGCTGATTAACACCGGATTTTGATCTCTCCTGACAGCTGATTCAGTTTCTGTTTGGCCAGCTCCAATCCAGCCCTAGCAGCACTGGGATAAAGAGGAAGCTGTAAGTACCCTTGTGTGGTGCGCACACGCTCACGGGTGCATAATGCTGCCCCCTCACTAAAAGCACAAGCTCAGCTTGCCCAGGCAGGCAGTCACCGGACCAGGGCTCCATGGTGATGGGAAATGAATGGGCTGAACTGCCGAGTCAGACCTGCTGACATGCCCCATTCACTGGTCTTTAGAGAAGCACCGTGTCAGCTCATGACCTTTATTTGGGGAACACAGAGCGCAGTGCAAGATGGGAATGCTAACTAGTGGGGGACTAAAGGGCAGGACCCCACTGAGGGTCCTAAAGGTTCCAGTTTTGCCACTTGAGGTAGGGCTGGAGCAGGGATGGACCCAGCTAGGCCACAGACACCTTTTGTTTGACCCACAGTCACTGAATGTGGTGTGTATCCAACACAGGTTTGGTGACATGTAACCTGCAGGTCTTACAGAGAGGAAAGTGGGGAAAAGTTTTAGCCAAGGTGTGTCTTTAGCTAAGCTCTTCAAGGCAATTGAATAGAAGAGCTTGAATCGGGAGCTTAGTGCCTTCAGGCTGGGGGCAGGACCTGCTTCCAGTTCCTACCTTTATTACCTTGTGGCCTTTCACAACTCAGAAACTTCTCCATGCTGCAGAGAAAGGAGCCAGACTTCTCATGAGTAGCTGCTCAAGGGAATCAGTTTTCTTTAAGTCAGTGTCCTTGTTCTTGACTGATTCCTCTTGAGAGGATTGTAAAGGCAACACAGGATTGAATGAAGGAGCCCATAATCTGTACAAGCAAGCTGGGTATGGTTATCAAATATTCTTCTTTATTCTGTGTCTTTAGCTAATGTCATATAATAGAAAAAGGTTATTAAATGAGCTTAGTCAACACTGAGGTCTCAAGCACTGCAGTTGCTCTGTCCTGCTTTGTAATGTCCTTCATTGTGGGATCTAATTGGAATCTGAGCAAACCCATAATTTCTCCCAGTATACCCAGCTCCAGTGTCTATAGGATGAAGGGTTCTAGGAATTATCTTCTGTTAAGCCTGTTAGACATTACTGTGGAAAAAACTGTTATCTTTCCCTCATATCCAAATCCCTGTTTTCTCAATGCACACTGAAGATGCTTGTCCTGGCTGTGGGACACTAAGTGGAGAAGAGGAATTTCCTAGTCTATTTTATAGGATCATCTCAGCAGTAGCAATAGTGGGTGTGAACCAAATATCCCAGTTCCCAGCTTCTCTGGGATTGTATCACAAAACCAAGGTCTGCCACCCAGGAAGTTTCATGATGGAAAAGCAATGCTGTTTGAGGCTCCTCCTTATTTTCTCTTGACTTCAATCATTTGCTGGACACAGACACTCCCACTACAGGAACAGCCCACAGATCTGCTGCTACTTGTTAATGACCATCTGTAAAGGCCTAGTCAGTCATTTTTTAAAAGACCATATGCAATGAGTTCAGGCTGTGCTCTGCTTTGTGTCTCCCTCTGTTTTATTACTTACCTAGTGGGTGGCACAGGCTCCTTTATGGAGTGCTGTGTATGGAAATGTAATTTTGCCAGAGAGACTCTGAGTGTGAGGGAGTTGGTAAGAAGACCAGATTCCCAGTATTGCACTAATCATATCAGCAGAGCTACCTCCAGGAAAATAAGCTGAGGATCCAGCCTAGAGCTTGAAGCCACTACCAATTAGAAATATGAATTGACTTTATTTTACTGGCATCTTCCAAATAAGATCTAGAAAATCTGGACCATCCCTTCTCTGTATGGTTAATGCTCTTTTTTAATGGTGACCTCTCCCAAAATGATTGTTTCCCTTCCTTGTCCATAACACTGGACAAGAAAGACCCTTACACCTGAGAAAAAACAGAGTACCCAGGGGAAAAGAGCCCTTGGCTGAGAGACATTTCTTGTGTGAGCAACCAGGAGCCAGTCAGTTTGTGCTGGAAAACAAACCTGTTTCTCTTCATAGACCTCTGATGCTTGACAATGGGATCTCAACTCCACCAATGTCCAAGTTCAGCCGGCACTTGTCTGCAGACCCCCTCCATGACCCCTATTTCATACAGTCGGTAGGTTTACACTGGCCTCTGAGCTTTGTGGGATTGCTTTGGCCAGGGTGGAAAAAGGTTTGAAGCAGTAGTAGAGATTACAGAGTAAGTAATTTGGCAAGAGTTTGGTAGTGAAGAAGAGCTTTGCAAAGCTGAGTGACATTTATAATTTCTTCAGCTCCCCAGCTTCAGGGGTGCCTGTGTGTTCTTGTGGTGCTGTGTTCATGTGGGAGGCCATGGGCTGAGGGTGGAGGGAAGATGGACCCCACACACCAAACTCTCCATGGTGTTACCCCAGCCTGGTTCACCTCAAGGGAAAAGAGGAAGAAGTGTGTTCTGGAAGTGGGTACTATGATCTTTCAGACCAGAGCTGGATTTTTGTAGTTGCTGAGGGATCCCGACCATCCACACACCACAGCAGACCCCAGACACTTCAGTCATGCAGCTAAAATATGTGGGCTGGCATGAGAGACCCCTACTGCCCTGTTGGGCTGTGCTGCATCTTTCCCTCAAGAGGAAACTGAGCAGTCTAGGCAAAATGTCAGTCATGGTAAAATCCTTTGGTAGCTGACACTTCAGTCACAGTGCTTATTTCACACCTGTACTGCTGTGTGGTTTGAGAAAAAGTGAGAGGAAATTATAATGCACAGTAGGTAAAACCTTTGTTGGTTTCCATACAGAATGGACTCAAGGTCCCAATGAGTAAGCCCTAACTATCTCAAAGAGGGCCTTGGACTTGTTCTGGGGCTCAGAAGGATAAATCTATATGATTTTTGCTTTTCTTTTAGCCATCGACAGAACCTGCCTCTTGCTTAAACAGCCCTGGAATTGCTGGAGGACCCATCATATCTGATGTTACTGAAGCATCACCATCCAACATAATTAATATGCAGTCCCCTCCTGAAAATGACAGGTAAACACGTTTGTGATTAAAAATAGAGTCAGGTATGGATATGCTTATGCAACTCTTCACAAAAGTTTTTAATCGCTGTAATTCTACCAAAGTTTCTGTCGAATTCTGGTGGGATGGAATACTTTTTCCAGTTTGCAAAGTGGGTCAGATTTTCAGAATTAGAGAGGGGTAATAACAGCATAACTTTCAAAACAAAGTCCCAAGTTTCATACTGAGAACTTCCACTCACCTCTCTCAGAAATACTCCATGTTTCTTTATTTTGTCCTCAAGACAGGAACTATCTCAGACTTAATCAAATAATTAGATACCAGCACTTGTTGGGTTTGTTGAGAGAGAGAAAGGAGGTTTCCTTTTGGCTTTGGCAAAGAGGAAACAATCAAATTGTACATCTTTCTGCTAATGAGAACAGAAAGGTTGCATCACAACAACTTCCGATGTTTGACAGCTTTTCTGTGAAAAGGCCCCAGTAAGTTAAGAACTGAATGCACAAGGTATTTTAATGCTTATCTCTTCCTGCCACAGACATGCAGTGTATTTAGGGCTAGTAGCAGAATAGCTACAGCTATGTCAGTGGAAAGTAAGTAGACAGATGAATCATGGAAACAGTTTCTCAGGCGTAGAGGCAAGGCAGTTATGCTCTAGAAATTGCCTGTAAATCTGCCACATAATTAAAACCGTAGCCATAAAATTAGCTAGAACCATGTAAAGAGCCTCAGATTAAAAAAAAAACCAAAATAAAACAAATAAACAAACAAAACCCCCTAACCCTGGAAGCCATTTCTAAAGCAGAAAAACTTTAATATAACCTTCAAGTTAAGTTGCTTATTTCTATTAATTAGTGAGTGCCATCTGGTGGCTTCTTATCTGTGCTGTGTTTGCACGACTTGAGAATCTGAGCCAGCCATGGCCCTAATCAGGTGTCATATTTCCTAAATCAACATGAGCTTCTGGTGGGAGCTGAGGATCCACGAGATGAGCAGATGATCAGAAGGGAATGTTGAGGAAGGCTCTGCAGTGTCACATACCATCCTGTGTGTGTGACATGCTTATGTGTTGTCTTGCAGCAAAGCAAGTCTGTGAGTGTTGTATGACAATATTTTGTCAGAATGGCTTTCCATGCCCTGTGCCTGTTGATCTGTGTGCTTTTGTCATTTTGGCTTCTGCTCTTCAGGTTCACAAGGAGCTGTACAATCTCCAACAAGTAATATATAGTAGATTTCTTCATACAAAATGCTACTAATCAAAGCTTCATTGTCATGTGTCCGTTTGGGAATAACAGGGAGTGCCTCTGCCACTGGAAAAAGGCCTCCAAACAAGTGAAATGTCTGACTGGGACTGTCAGATCTTGACAGCTTCTGTTCCAAGTCTTGGAGGGCCACAAGATCCTGACCTGTGTCACTGGGATCTCTAGAGGGCTTGCTGGTCCAAACCTAACTCCTGCATGGGAAGTTCTTACTGATCTTGTTCCTATCTCTAGGGTGGAGACTTTTCTTTTTCAGAGGACCCTCTCTAGCCTAGTGACCCTTTAACTCATCTGAGGAATGATAAACCCATGGAAGTGTATTTTCCATATTTTCAAAACAATTGAATGGGGCAATTTCATTATAACTGTGACCGATGAAGTGACTGAAGATATTTCAGCTGAGCATGTTTCAGAACAGCTTTCTGAAAAGAAAACAAGGCTGCTGGTTTCTTTTGCTCATAGTGAGGAATGGAAAGACCTTCAGAGGAAGTTTGATGGGAAGTGGAAGCAAGCCCTTGTGCTGCTGCCCTTCCCAGTAGCAGAAGCCTTTGCACAGCAGATGTGTATGTGTGGTGCTAAGTCTTGTCTCTGGTACAGAGAGAAGTGCCTGATGCTGATCAAGGAAGAGCCAGTCAGCCCTGGAGTGAAACCCACTGCTGAGCCTGATGTGCCCCTGCCCGGCTGCCGGGCTTGCTCCGAGCCCCCAGTGCTCCCAGTTGCCATGGTTCAATCTGTTCTGGAAGGCAAAGGGAGCTGTGGGGCAGCCCCACCAGGGGCCTCTCAACCACCGGAGAGAAGAGGCAGAAGGGCATTGCTGGACAGGTGAGGCGAGCGAGGGAGTGCTGTGGCCCTGCCTGTTTCATGGCTGTTTCTTCCCATTCACAGGGTGAGGAGGGAGGGAGGGTGACTCTGAGTCGTCAAGTGCAGCCTGGTACCTGTGGCACCTGCGAGAGAACCCTTGAAGCCCAGGGGATAGCTCACAGAGATAGGAGATCTGTGGGTGACTTGCTTGAAGGACCCAGCAGAGCTGTCAGAGGATGTGCATCAGAGCTGGGGGAGCAGGAAGAGGCTTTCTTGCAGTAAGAGGGATTTGCCCAAAGCCCAAGTGAAAGCTGGAGCCCAGACCAGCACCCATGTCTGCAGGCTAGCGGGCCACTGGACTGTGTTACACATCAGCAAGGGGTATTAGCACAGTGTCATTAGGCTCAGCCACAAGGCAGTCTGGGTGAGTCACTTCTGCAGCTGTGGTCTGGTCCTGAAATCCCAACAGCACTGAAGTCATGGGTGAGTGTTCAGGAGACCTCACTGGCAGAAGGAAAGCATGGTGCAGCTTGTGGATGATGTGGAACTTAACTGCAGTTCATTCTTGATGGCAACTGCAGCATTGTGAGGAGGACTGGGGAGGAATGATGGGGAACCCAAAACACTCATTAGGATTATCAGGAAAGCTTCCATTTTCCTTTAGGTCCTTACAAAGAATCAAATTCCGCCTTGTGAACCCACTGGATACTTCAAAGCATTTTATTAGAAGAAAAATAATCCTTTTTTAAAGACCTGATTTTAAGAGAAATTTTTTATAGCTTTTAGGGAGGATTAAACACAGCAGGGCCTCACTGTTGCTCCTTTAGCTGAATGTTTCAAGTAAATACAGCCAGCAGGCTGAATGCTTGCAGCTAAAAGTCACTCCTTTAAAAAGCATTGGTTAACAGTAATCCTTGGACCAAGAAGGTTGGCAATGCAGCCTGTTCTGGTTCCAAGTGCCTCTAAAAGGATTTGTTCTAAGAAAAGCTTTTATTTTCCCAGTCATGAGATGTTCACAGACTATCCATCCTCAAACCACGTGTGTCACCCAGAAGAGGGGTAGTCTCACTTGTTTTACCTTCAGCCCAGTCCTGTGTGCAGGACTGTGTTGTACTTCTGGGATTAAACCAAAATGGCATAAACTCAGACTGACAGTGAGCTCTTAGTTTTCAAAATGAGATTTAAGCATAAACATCCTGTTGGAAGGCTGCTTGGTTCTGCTTCCTATATTGTATCTATGCAAATTTCCTTTGTGGCAATACTTCCCCTTGTGTTTTTTCAGAACAGATATTTCAGACCCATTGGAGAGCACTGACTGGAGCCTGGAGGGGCTGCAGCTGCTGCTGAGGAGCCAGCAGTATGGCCTGGAGCCTGCCAGCCTCTTGGATGTGAGTGTTGCCAGGGGGCTGTGTCAGACAGTCAGGAAGTTCACAGTTGATTCCATTGGGCTGTAAATCAGACCATGCTGCTTGTTCTTGTGTGGCATTTTCGCTGCCACATGCTGCCCGTAGAGTTACAGCCCTGTTCTGACCTGCTCGTAAGAGCTAAATTTAAATGAGGTTTTTCTTTATACTTCTGAAAATACACATATTTGAACTTCTGGGAGCACAAAACACAGTGCATTTGGTGAAGAAATCAACATGAGCCTTGGCAGATTTATGTAAAACAGGTTTAATGTGACTCTCTAGCTAGTTTCGTAATTTCTTTGTGTGGGTTAGTTTATTTTCTGCCTCTTAAATACTCCTAGATAGTGTTTAGCTTTTACTATCTTCCTCTTTTCCTCACAATCTGGGAAGTGTAGCTGATTTCGAATTCTCTCTCCGATGAGGTATTAATCTGTCTCAGTTCTCCGCTCATCTTTCTTTAGAAATGGATGGTGGCTTTTTCCTTTGGTATACATGCAGAAACAGGACGGTTTGTTTAATTCTCTGTCATTGTACATATAGTTAGTATATGAAAGGTTTTTGCCAATAATCAAATAACTCTACATAAGAAGAGAATCTATATGTCAAAAATACGCTCCCTTGTGAGGAGGTGCTTCAGATACAGGCATTGTTGTAAGCTTGCATGGATAAACAGGAATGAAAAATCATTAAAAAAAATCAATCTTATTCTCTTCAAGTCTGTTGCCCCATGTCTGTGATTGATTTTGACTTTACAGAGAGCATTTCTAATGGCCTGCTCTGTCACTGGCTCTGTTGGTTCCTGTTTTTTGTTTCTCACTAGGAAGCGTTTTCCTGTTACCAACACACATCTCTGTCTGTGCAACTAACGTCACAAGAGTGAGAATGAATCATAAAACTGTCCCCCAGATCAACAGCTCCTTTTCTCAGACTGCTCAGGCTTCTCAAGAAATTGCCATCAAAGCACTGATGCAGCAGTAATCTGCCCTCTGCCACCGAGTTTTGGAATGCTTTTAAAACCCACATGAATCTCGAATTGTCCTAGAACCCAAGAGCAGCAGAAAAGGGCTTTGACTTGCATGTGCAGTGACACGAAGAGCTGCCCTGTCTTATGACTTGCTTGTAGCACTGGGTGTACATACTGTCCCTCCCCTGGCAGCAGCAGGACCTGAGGATCAGCACAGATGCCCATGGCTTAGCCCACGCTGTTCTAGGCTGTGCTGCAGCTCAGCTCACAGGAGCCTTTGCCTGTAGCTTCGGTTAGTGCAGGGCTATAACCTCCAGCAGACAATAGAGGACGTGACTATCTCAAACCATTACACCTTTCAGAGCCCTAACTCTTATTTTTCTCCCAACAGGTCTTTAATCCCAATTTATCTTTGAGTGAGTGGACTATGACTGAAATGGAAGCTAGTCTGTCCCCGGTAAGAGATGAGTATTTCTGAGATGGTATAGTAATCACAGAACCACAGAATGGCCTGGGTTAGAAGGCCATTAATGTTCACCTCGTTCTAATTCCCTGCCATGGGCAGGGACACCTCCCACTGGACCAGGCTCCCTAGATAATAATGTAACTACAAAGCAGAGCTTGCGCATAACTGAAAAAGTTATTTTATAGCCAGAGGGGAGAGTGGGGCAAAGCACAGCACGTAGACATCTCCTGAGGGCAGGCTGAGAGTGCTGTATTATGCTCTTGACCTGTTTTTCCCACTCATCCAGACCTTGTTTAGAGACAAACTGTGAGTGTTGGTGTCCCAGAGTCTTTAATTGCAACTGGCTGCTCTAAGCTTTTTCTTAGTGTGACTGTCACATCCTTCTAATACCATGCATTCTTAAAGTGTCTTTGTGCCAAAGCTCTTTATAAAATATCCCTTTGTAAAGCGCAGCCATTCTTGCGCATTTCAGGATCAGTAAAAACCACATGCAATTAAAATAGAGGTTCATGCATTCCTGTACGTAATGAAACAAGGAGAAATTGTTTGGCAACATTTGTTCGGAATCAACATTGACACAGACATTTCTGAAGCGCCTATGGTAATTTAACAGTGAAGGAAACCATAGACTCATAGAAGTGTTTAGATTGGAAGTGTATTTCATGGCTAGGTTCTTTTTCCTGCATGATAGAGGGTGAATTTTCAGAGCCCTTGCTGACAGCCAAGTTGGATGAAGAGCTGGATGGTTCTGCCATCTCTACAGATGCACAAGCCAAGCGTAATCTACTCCAATGAAGTGTGAAAGGTCTCTAAGCCTTCTTCATGGTATCAACATCCTTTTTAGGTTTTGATTTAGCTGTTTTGAATTTACTAGGTAATTCCACTTCCTGAGTGTTAGGAAGGAGAGTGTCTGAAGAGAGAGTTAATAATGCAGCATTATAAGGAGGACTGGGGAGGAATGGTGAGGAACCCAAAACACTCATTAGGATTATCAGAAAAGCTTCCATTTTCTTTTAGGTCCTTACAGAGAATCAAATTTCTCCTTCTGAACCCACTGGATACTTCAAAACATTTTATTAAAATGTCTTGGAAGCAAGGGCTCTTCCTCTTTAAAAAGGATTGCATAAGAGAAAGGGCCAGCAAAGGAGGCTGCAGTGTTCAGTCCTCAAGCCACTGAACTTCCCAGCAGTTGGTGCAGCCTTCCCTTAGATTTGCTTGTCCTACAGAAAGTCATGAGCACAGAGAAGCCTGGAAGAAATACCTGCAGCATCTCCATGCCTAGAGCACTGTGCAAGCAAAATCTAGTTTTACTTTAAGGACAGTCATAGACAAATGGAAAGAAAATCCCTTTCATATTTGTTGCTGGCTGCAGAGGACTGTGGGTTTGCTTTGTATGGCTGCAGGGCAGGGACAGCCACAGTGTCACCAGCCTGGTCACCTCAGGTGCTGAATAGGGGATTGCACCTCCCTTAACCCTCTCCTTCAGGCAGATCTGCCCCTGAGCCCATGGTTTTACCTGTTTCAGTGAAGTGCAGGTGAGGCAGGGCAGGGAGGATGGCTGGCGTTACTGGTGGGTGTTGTGCAGGGTGATGAAGCATCGATGTTCAGAAGTGGCCTAGTTCTAACAAGCTCCCCTGTCTTTGTATAATTGTACATTGTAGTTTGTATTTTTGCATCAAGATGCAGCGACTCACAGTGGATCTGGAGAAGAATGCAACTGAGCTGCCCCCAAAAGTGTTCAACCCACCGTTTAACAACACCTGCCCAGGTAGGAGCACCAAGCGGCTCTCTGGACTTGGGAAGGGGGATGTCATTAAGGTGTTAAAAATGACAGCAGCTGGATATGATGTCCAGCACTGATTGTGTGCCATCTGAGGGAACAGACCATGTTTGTTACTTTACATTCATGTTTGTCAGTCAGCTATGTTGCCACACCAGCTACTAAGCTCGATACTGAGCAGAGGGAAAAGTGTGGGGGATAAACTGAGGTGTAAATGGAATTGAACTACCTCTGTTTCTGCAATGGGTCCGCATCATGCCTGTCAAGCGTCTTCACTGTTTTCTCTGCCTGTTCATTGCCATCTAAGAGCAATGTGGTGATCTCAGGGGGTAGGGTTGGTAAGAGCTGTACAGATCCTGAGTTTCCTCTAGCTCCTGCTGCAGAGGAGGTGTCCCAGTAGCTGCTGGCAGCCAGGGGCAGAATTTATGTCTCAGTTTCTCCAGACCTTTGAGCAGACTTCAAGGGAACTGATCTCCCACTCACTGACTCTGATTAAGTGTGTCATTGACCTTAGATATGAACGTAGAAATGTTTTCCTGGTCATGGAATAGTGATATTTTATTATTTTCATGTGTATTCAGCTGGGATAGACTTGAAGGAGAAGCTAGTTTGGTGCTGTAGCCACCTGAGCATACAGTTTTGATTTATTGCGTGTCATTCAAGGACTTTCAACCTCAGCATCTTGTATGAGCATCTCAAAGGTATTAGAGAAAAAAACCTCAGCTGCACTGGAGAGAGTCCTTGAGCATCCCCTGTTTGCAAAGCCTTTCTGGTCCATGCAGTGGTGTGATGCTGCAATAATGGGGCAATTGACAGATGTCTCCTACAAAGAGGAAGAAAACCAGACAGCTCTTGAGTGAAGGAGGAGAAAAGCTGCTCTGATCCATTTCTCAGTGTCTCCAACCATTTGGTCGTCTCTCTCACTTCTTGCCAGGCATCTCAGTGTTCAGGCAGAACCCACCTGGTGACCTGCAGAGATTCCCATTGATTTTAATGGGGTTTTGAGCAAGTCCGAGTTTCACTCAAGTGTTTCCAAGTAACTTTTGCCTGGAGTGAGGCTCCTCACTGCTGTTGCAGTGGCAATTTGTCACTTTTCAGTCCTGCATACATGAAGTTGGGTAACTGGTCCTCCAGAAGCTGAGTTTTCTCCTTTCTGTTTGCATTCCTAGGGAAAGATGTTATTCTTGAAAGTGCCCAGCAGTTCCTCATGGATCGTCAGTCCATCTTTGGAAACGACCTCATCAGCTTGCCTGAAAATTCATCACTTTATGTTCCATCTGAAAATATGGCTTCCTACATGTCCTCTGTGGGTGTCCAAGGGGACATCCCTTTAAACCTGAGCTCTTCAACGGACAACAGCTAGTGATTTTGCTTCCAAGAAACATCATCTCCCTCCCACCCATCCAAGCATCCACAGGTTTGAATGTAAAGAAACAAAAGTGACTCAGAAACCCATAAGAGAGTTTCTTTTTGTGCCCTTTTATTGGAATAGATGGAAATGGTCAGTAGCTGTTGCATTACCCTCCCTGCACCTGGATTTCAGTGTTTTTAAAACAAAATACTGTTTCTGGTGCTTGCTCCTAGGGGGAGTGAGAAATTGGCAGGACTCTTTTTCTTGAAAAGACTTTTAGAAATTTCAAATCTTGATCTAAATGATAAAATTTAGATGAGAAGTAGCTCTTGAAAGTCCATGTGGGTGTTCATAAAATAATGACCCTGACTAGTGTCTGCAACAGCAAACTGTTGGATTTTATAGGGGCAGCACAGATTAGCTAAGATGCCTGAGCCTTCTTGATGCTGTTCTTTAAATAGGAAAATAGTTCTACATGCGAGCCCAATGCTCTAAGAATAATTTTTATCCATTTTCTGGGTTTGATAGGATACATCTCTGCCTCTCCCTTATCCTCCTAGGGCGAGTAGGAAACAGAAGATCTCTCAGGGTGTACAGCAGATCATTTTCTGAGTGACCCCCCACCCCCAAGACTGTGTTTCTGGCTCTCAGGGGAGCTACAGACCATCACAGGCCACAAAACATCCCATGCTGATTTGAAAGTGTTTGTTGTTTGGAATTTGTTTTGCTCCAAATTTCTTTTCTCTTAGATAGAGGCAGGGCACTTCATACTTAAATTGTAAAAAAGGGATAGACTCTTCTGTAAATGGAATTTTTCATGTGCAGAGAGGACTGAGGGAGCACACTCTGGATTTTGGTGCTGGCTAAGTATTCCATGTCCAGTCCAATGGTTTTCTTTCCTTGGCTTTGACCTGTTCTATTTCCTCTGAAGATGTGCCTGTTGGTTTAGTGATGTATAAAATCTGCTTAGACAGTTTAATTGATCGGATTCCCTTTTTAGAAGGACTCTCAGCTGCTCAGTGTAGGAGAGAGGCAGAAGGGTTAGTCCACCATGTCCCACAAACTTTTCTTCTGTCCTTTGTGCATCTGAGACCAGCCTCAAAGGTTGAACTAATCTTCCCCTTTCATGTGGTTTCTGAAAACTGAGTTTCTCAACAAAGCAGAGCTTTGTTTTTTATGCTGTAGTTCTAATGAGAACGTATTATTTATCTCAATATCCTCTACCTGAGTTGCTTTTCCTTAGGAAAGCTACTCAAATGCAGTAGAACAGACCCAGGAAATTTAATTAACTCAGGCCTCCTAAGGGCTTAGACAGGGAGGTGTAAGCTGTGCCAGTATCATTTGAAGAAATGCTCTGCTGGCTTTCATTGCCGTGACAATTCCCAGTTATAAACCATATTTCTGAGCATCTTGGTCAAGCAGCATCCACACCAAAGTGCAGCCAATCAATCAGATGAGTGCAGGCTCAAAATCAGCTCGATAAGATGAGCATGTTTTAAATGGACCTTCCTGTCACAGCCCTTTCCTCCATCCATTTATCACTATGTGAACAGATGTGTTAGTTCAGAAACATTCACTTTTGAGCACATTTTCCTCCAGCTGATTCCTGTGTGCTGGGAGCTCTGTCACTGCCTTGGTGGTGCAGTCTATGCACAGCAGGGTTGTGAGAGCTTCTGAATTAAACCCAGCCACTGTTTTTGTGTTCAGGATAAGGGAAAATTCTGGCAGCCCCCATTGGCCTTGTATTTAGATGATGTGCTTGAGTGTATCCTGGACAAGGTTTTCCTTTTTGACAGATTTGTGGTCAGAAAGTTTACCTATATCAGCCCATTTGCCACTCTATTTTGCCATTTCCAGCAATGGAAAGTAATTGAGTTGCACTCTGTTTAATTCTTTTCATTGGTAATTGAAAACTATCTGGTGTCTCCTGACACTCGACAGCAGATGTTCAAGATTTACATCCTCCTCTGAACTTCCACACTCTAGGCTGCTCAAACGTTAACACTGAATGTATTGATCCAACAAGGTATTTAAGCACATGCTTAACTTCAAGCTCCTGAGTAGTTTTCCCATATTTTTATGAAGCCTGTTGCGTGCTTGAGGTTGGGCATACGCTTCAGTGTCTTACTGGATTGTCTGGTTGGGGCTGAGAAATGAACCACCTTCAAGAGCTGCCTGTGGGCAGACCCAGGTGCAGCTCGGCCAAGGGTCCGACACATCTCGGGCTGCAGCATTTTACAGTGCAAGCATAGCCTGAGCTCACAGTGAGCAGCCTCTCAGGAGTGTTCTTGGGGTTTTCTTTAGGCTTTTTGCTGTACTATAAACATGAGATTGGAGCTTGATGGTGAGAGAGGAACCTCCAGGAAGAGAATTTGGGAGCCACTCCTGTGAAAAACCAAGCTCATGTTCCTCGGCTTTTTACATTGTTAATTTTACTTGAAGGTGATGTGCTGAGACTGCGTTTTTGCACTATGCTGTACATTTGTAAAGTTTTACAGAAAACACTAATTAAACATGTTTCCTTTTTCTCATTTAGTCCTGCTTTGGCACTTCTCTCACTTCTTTCGCCTACCCCTTGCTCCTTTTCTCCTTCACAAGTCCTCACCGACAAGTGAAAATCTCTTTTAAGCATCCAGGAGATTCACCTGTGAGCTCATGTAGGGCCTGTGGTGGGTTGTGGTCACTGTGTGAACACACAGGAGCTGGAGAGACCTCACATGTAAAATGTGGCAAAGTAAACACAGCTCAGAAAGCTGCTGAATTCTTCAAACTCGTCAGGTTGGGTATATCTGGTAAAATCAGGATCAGAGTAAAGGAATCTACAGTTCTTGAAACTACTTGATTTTTTTTCTCCCCATTTATCCTGTTTTTCTTGCTTTCAGTGATATTAGAGCTCAGACTTCACTCTTGGAATTACTTTTTTATGTTTACAAATATAATATGGTCCTTCCTTGTTTCTAGTATAGTAGGAGGGTATTAGGATAGGCAGTAAAACACAGCACAGAAAATGCACAACCCAAAGCCCTCCAAGCAGTCCTTATCCAGCTTTCTGCCAGAAAAGGAAGCGGGTACTTTTTAGAATGGAGCTCACACAGGTTGCTGGCAGCATTTGCAGCTTTCTGAAGCACCCTGTGCTGGTGCTTTCAGACAAGCCTGTTCTCCACAGGCCTTTGGCTCACCTTCCTGCCCTGTCCTGGAGGCCAAGGATTTTACCAGTGCATTTTTAATTCACGGAAAATGGCTGAAATTTAAAGGAATTGGGTTGTCTTCCCTGAGGGCTTTTGCAATTATTTTGTTATGGTGAGGTCCGATTCTCTTGCCACCAGATGGCACCTAAGCCCAGCTAATTGGAAATACATCTTTTCAGCAAGCCCTTAATAGTATTTTATTTTTTTAAATGTGCACATCTACAAGACCTGTTCAATTCTATTTATTACGAATTATTAAGGATTTATAGAAACATGAAAAAAGACATTCACCTAAATTTGGGTGTGGCTCAATGAAGTGAGGTCTCTTAGGGCTTAAGGTGTTCCTGATGTTGTGGTTGTATCACAAAAACATTGCCAGCCCTTGATGATGAGGCCAACTCTCTTAAGCTGTGCTTGAACAGCATGCACTTATTTTACCTGACCAGCAGAGCCACTCCTGTGTTAAGAGGATGAGGGGTGTTGCTGCCCCGGCAGAATTAGCCAAGAGTTGTCTGTTTCCCTCAACTCTCTGTCTGCAGTCTTGCAGAGGAAGCACTGCTCTCAAGCCACTTCCACTCTCTTGAGTTTTATCATCTAGCTAAGAAGGGGGAGAAGGAAAAAAAAGGGGAGGGAAGAAGAGAGAACCTGGCAGAAGCTTTGCTGCTGTTGTTTTCCATTTCCCTTTGGTACCAGACTATCTACCACTGTGATGTAAGAGAGAAGCTAGTGAAAAAAGAATCCCATTAATTGGCTATTTACACCAAAGCTGTGTTTCTGCCACTACTGACTGTGATTATTTTTCAGTTATATTGAAAATCCAGATCATGAGGCACATCTCACAATGAAAAACAATCAAAGTGGCAGGTATAAGTGTATCCTTCATCACAGACTGCCCTAAAAGGTAAAACCAGATTTTCCATGCATAGATGCTATTTCTGCATCTATTTCTGCTATTTCTGCTTTGGCATAAACAATCATGATGTCAATGCATATTAGACCTGTAAAATATCCTAACAAGAAACAATCTGATTTGCCTTTGGAGTTCATCTGGCATGAAATACACTGGTGTGGAGTTAAAATAAAAAATACCAATTTAAAATATAAGGGGTTACAAGTAGAATCTTTATTTAGTTCAAATGACAGATACACGTTACATTATGCATTGAAACTACATCTGCCCCTGAGATATAAACATTTAACTAGTAATTTCTAGAAGGATGCAAAGGCACAAATAACACAAGGAATTTAACCTCAAAACAGTAGTTTGCAAAGTAGTGAACAGCCAGCTGCCCTGAGGAGCTTGGAGCTGAGGGCACTGGGGTTTTGTATCACAGGTCAGTTTTAACTAATGGTCCCACTGCTGGGCTCCATATTTTGGAAAAGATCCCATGCAGTCATCCAGGTGCTGTGCTCCAGATTTGGGCTGGTTTTTTCAAAGTGATTAATCCAGCCCACTCTCACTGTCATTGTCACCTTGTGCTTTGTGAGAACATCCTTCACCCTCAGCCAGCCCCTGTGCTTCTCCATCACTGCCATTCCCTGTTAAATGCACAAAGGTAAAAGACAAAACTCACTGCTGGTCTTTAATACTGAAAAAAGAGATGTAGAGCCCAGTCCATAAAAACCATTTAAATGAAACTCAGCAAGAAACCCCTTGTAGAAAAAGAGAAAATAACATTTTAATTCCTAATTTATTAGGATTCCCACATAAAAAAAAGGAAGAGGCAATTGTAACTAACAATTTTCAACAAGAGCTGAATAGATCCTTATTTTTAGTGTGTATGTGCCACCCACCTGTTTCTCTGTGATTAATAATGTCACTGTAATCTTACCATCCTCTTCCCATGGGTTTGGGTTATCCGATCGATGGCAGACTGGTGACAACAGCAGATGATCTGTGGGCTCAGTGATCACCTCTTGTATCAGGGGTTTCAAGGGGGCTGCTTCTTTATCTTTGATCTCCAGGTATCTTTCTGAATTAGCAGGCTCTGTAAAGCAGCTTTCAAGAAGGGGTCTTAAGTGCTTCTTTTCATGCTCTTTGTGGCTCTTACACAGGTTTGAAAAAATTGCTGTTGGAACTTCTTCTGCTGAATTCTCAAATGTGCTTTTATTGTTTTCCTCTAATGCAGAATCGCTGTCATTTGTCACTTCAGAAATTATTTCAATCTTTGGGTGATAGTCCGGCTGTAAAGGTAGAAAATGTAATTGAAAATATATTATTCTTAGATATAAAAGCTAAAGGATGGGTAAATATCACTTGTATCCATGTAAGTTGTCAGCTTTGATGTGTTGTTCTCCTAAAATGTATGGAAGATATGCTTCACCCATAGCCCTGCTGCTTTATGGATAACTCTTAGGTTAACTATTTCTCAGGCATCAGTGATGAACTGACCATAAACTGTCCATAAGAAGACCTATTTCGGCAATTCAGCAATGTATGGGCTGCATTCTATTACTTTACTCCAAACCTGACTAACATCTTCATCTGTCTTCAGCTGAGAACTGAGCACCCTTTGGAGCATGAGAGCTGCCAACACACACTCTTTCACTAATCCTTGGTCTCCTTCCCTTGCCTTCTTTTGACTGGAGGCTTTGTTGGCCAAGACATTTTGCAATGCTGTTATAAGTCTGTGACTGAAGGAGAAAATAAATTCCATGCCTTATGCTGACTGCAGGAAAAGTTGGCATTATCTTGGAGAGACTTGTAAGAACATGTACTGCACCAGCCCCTGTCTCCAGCAAGGTTAGTATGATTCTATGATCAACATGAGAATCAAAACTATGCTTTTAATCTTTGTTGTTTTCTTTTTTCCTCTTCTGTTTCTGTTTATAGGCTTTTGCCTAAAAGATTAATTTGAGCAAAGCAAAATGGTAAGGTAGACAAGGACTGGCCTGCAGGGGAACAGAGGAGTTTCAATCTCTCTGTGTTTTCAGTTGAAATGCCAGATTTTATTCAGCAGCAGGCAATTTGTTCTATCTATTCAGTCCTTTGCAGCATATTAGTACTGATAAACTATATTTTAAGAATAATCTTCATTATAATGCTATATACTGCTAGGAAATGAAACTTATGTAACTGCTGCATTACTTGATCTTAGGTTTTCATTCTCCTATTTTTGCTATACAATAATATAAAAAAAAAAAAAGAGATTTACAAGTGGATATGATATGCTGCCACCATTCATTTTAGTTTATAAATGCATAGCTGATTGCACCTCCCAAAGCAGCATTTCACAACTTAGATTATCCTCACTTTGCAAAACATTTGTAAGTGTGTTTAGGGAAGCTTCACTACTGGAATTTATAAAAATGTTACCTTTTGAGTGAAGATTTCCTCTTCTGGGGGAAATTCACTTACATCTACATCTTCTAAATCAGGCAGTTCCTGAAAACAATCACAGATCATTAACCAGTGGGAAAAGCTTCTGTGACCCATGAAATATGACATCTCTGGCTCACTGGGAATCTTCTCCAAAGCAATGCTTGTCAGGGAACGAGGCCACAGCCAGCAGTACCACACTGTCATCCTCTCACAGGTGACAGTTTTCTGTGAAGCACATGTGGGAAAAGGAAAATTCACCTGTCTCCAGGAATAGCAAAGGGGAAGGAAACAGTCTTAACACCAGATTGAATGCTGTTTGCTACTATGCTGTGTGATTATGAAGGAAAAAAAGGATAAAGAGCAAGGCAGTAACAGGATTTTAAGAGTAAACACTGTTTATATCTATTAGCTGTTTCTTATCTATTCAATAGATTTAATCCCAGTTGCAACTCATTTTATGGGTAAGAGCCAAATCCAGACTTGCAGTCTACCTGAAACTGTTTATCAGTAAACTCTGTTAACTAAATACACCTAATAAAACATTTTACTGTGAATACCTGTAAAAAAACAGCTTAGTAAAAGTTATCCTGGTTTAGGTACATGGAATATGGTTCAACCACTGCCAAAGCATGTGCAGCAACAAGAGCTTGTTTCTGCTTGACAAAGGGATGTCATAACCACCGTATTACAAATCTCCTCCACTCTCCTCCCTTATGTTACTCCTGAGACCATTTACAGAGTAAGGCTACAAATAAAGACAAGGGTGCTGCTCCAGAGCTCCTCACCATCGGCATCTTCACAGCCATTCCCTGCTATGTCAGCACTAAAACTCCTTGGAATATCTGCAATAACGTAAGTACTGGAGATTGTTTGTTGGGAGAAGCTCTTTCTATTACTAAACATCTGAAATGTGCATTAGTGTGTGATCTGGGTTTGGTTTTTCTTCTGTAGAAGTACAATAGCCACACTTTTGACAAGTGCCAGGATGTTACAAGAATAACTTTGGAGAAGACAATATCCACATGTACACTTCTCAAAATCTGAATCCAATACATACATCAAGATAAAGTTTCTCTAGTGTCTCCAGTTTGAACTGTTCAATTTCAGCATATTCATCCCTTTCAGGAAGTATGATCCCATCAGTGGCTGCCTTCTGTCTTGGTAGATCTAAAGAACAAACAACAGTCAGTTGCAGAGAACTGAATAAAACTATTTCTATATTGCAAGAGCAAGCACTGCAAAACCAAATTGCTGTGGACCTGACTACGATCACAGAGTTCACAGCTCAATCCAGCACTTTTGTCTTTCCATCATATTCTTGTTCTCTCTTGTATCTTATAGTGTATAAATTAATAATTGTGTTTGGCAATAATGTATTCCACAACCTACAAAAGCATTCTTCCATGTGTGAAGGCACAAAACCACCTCTGGAGGGATTCTGTTGGCAGACAGACTGCACAGTTTATGTGGGACCAAGGGAAGCCTCTGAGCTATCCTGTCCTGTCACTAAACCTGGTGTGTTGGAGAAGTGCAGAATGTTTTTATTTGTTGTATTAAAAGAATATTTTATCAAGTATTGCTTAATTTCCCCCTAGCTGCTGTGGAAATCTAATGGAATGTTCTTATCTACAAATCAGTTGGTTTGAGCCATGGCAGAGGTGGTGCTACACTAAGAGTTTGGCTCATCATTTCTGCATCCTCAGTTTGGTTTGGTTGTTCGCTGTACGTTACCATCTGTCTCCTTGTTGAAATTCATGCATTTGTAAGAGTCTGGTTCCTGCACATCCTCTTGAACTCCAGCAGGAATATTTCCAGATGTGAAATCTCTGTTATCTTCCCTACTTGGTAGAAGTGTTGTCACTTCATCGCTAACATCAGAAGCTTCATTTTTAAATTTCTCAGTCTTCTCTTGAGCTTCTTCTTCTTCTGATATATTTGAAGTCTCTAATGTATTAGAATTTCCATCACCATCTTTTGAATTTGCAGGTGCTCCTACAGAAGAAACAAGTTCGCTAAAATTGTTGAGTTAATCTACCATTGCTCATTCTAAATATCCAAGCATTGCTACACTGGCCTAAAACATGCAGCAAAAGCTCCTACTTTGTTTGAGCAGCTATTTGTGGATGAGTAGTCTACCCAAGACTGCAGCAATGTTGTGGGTTTTCCCACAACTTTGTTTTCCCCGGCAAATAAAGTTACCCAGCTGAAAAACCTCACCTAGAGAAATAATTAGTAAATAATTGTCTGGTACTTATAGCTAACCTTGAAAAGGCTCAAAAGTGACTACATATTGAAATACATGCTTGAGGACTTTAATGGATCAGCAACAAGTGCTCGCTATCCTCTCCTTTGTGCAATTCACCTGCTTGCATAAAAAGTTTTACTTGTTAGTCAACTCAAAGGTATATCAGATAAAGACTCTTCTGCACATTCAAATTGAAGTGTCACAGACATCTTCCAAAATTTTAAGCACAAACCTTCTAGCATATCAGTTGTATCTCCAATTCCACATTCTGCACTTGTATCTCTTTCTTCCATGCACTTTTGGTTTTTATCTTCCTCTGCTCTTTGTCTGATTGCTGCTAATGCATCAATGCTATCTTGGATTTTTTTTCTCTCTCTGGTTTCCCATTTTTCCCTTTCTGCTTTCTCAGCTTCAAGCCCTCCAACAGCCCAGGCTTCTGCACAGGCTCTAATGAAAATACAAAAGCTCACTGTAATACAGCTATAAGAGCCCATCTTTGCAATGAGACAGAAATTTAAAACAGCTTGCAACAGCATAAAATAGCTGCAAGAAAAAAAAAAGCATTTAGCAGTGACAATCCCTTATGCAACAGGGATGAATGCATATCTCATCTTGTACATGGAACTGAAACAAAACAAATAAAGATATCCAAATGCTGATGAATACACCACAAGAGATGGGTCTGATTTGGGCTTGGCTTTTCCAGACACCCATTCAGTTTCTGTTGAAATCAGGATTTGTCTCTGGTCTCCAGACTTGGCATAAGACAATTCTGTTCAAGAATTATTTTGTGAAAAATACATTGCTTTTTTCTAGGTATGTTAGATGTAGAACTCTGTAGTATAATGCGCTTGTCCTCTAAGTCACCCACTTTCAATAAATTATATGGGTCAGTCTTCCTTTCCTTCCGTGACAATTTTGACAAAAAATGGATGAGTGATCATTAGCATTTGATCTTTTTTGCTGTGTAAGGAAGAAGGCTGTGTTTCTTACCTATCCTTTGGGAAAACTGGTCTGTCATCCAGATATGTTAGTTGTTTTAGTCGAACAGTAAGTGTTTTTCTATAATTAGCAATTTTCTTTATCACCTCGTTTCCCATTAAATTCAGCACATGCTAGAGAAACAAGGGGAACAATTTTTAAAGTTGAGTAGCAAAAGTCCCCAATCTGGATATGCACTTTCCCTGTCATTTCAAAACCAAGAGCTGAATAAAGCATCATTGGTGCTACAGGTAATCAACAAGAAATAACAAAATAAAATAATTGACGCTGATACCTGTGCACTGAACTACCCAACAAAACCACTTCATGGGGTTCACCCATACACATGACACTGTGTTTGGCTTACCAAATTAGGCATGGTCTCCAGAATAGTTACAATACTTGGATCACTTAGACTGTTGTGGGAAAGATCAAGAACACAAATACTTGGGCATTCTTGCAAGTGCTGGATGTCTTCTACTGTTCGTAACTTATTGTGAGCAATCTGCAGAGTCTGCAGGACTTTCAGACAAGCTGTCAGAGAAGCACAGTACAAGGGAAAGGTAAGAGTTGTTGCTTCACAGAGGGTGTCCTGGAGCAAGTAAAAAAATGCATTGTCAAACATTTTTTATATTGAATTTGGAGCTTTTTTCTAAATTTACTTTTCTGCTATATGCATTTTTTGGCTAGGCCTCCAAAGTTGCTTTCTTCACCCTGGGAAAAACAGCTATTTGGTTTTTGGGATGGTGGTTATCTTCTATTCACATTTCAAACTAATTAGTTACACAAAAGCAAGAGATTGTGTTTCAAAATTTTCCAATGTATGTAAGTGGTAATGTAGAGGAATTGCTTTTCATATTCTGCTGAAGACAGAATAAATCTTTCAGCAGGCATAAAAGATTCAATAATTGTGTCTGCAACTGCCAAAGCAGATCTTAACTGTAAAGTAAATGGTAAAAACTGTATTGTCAGCCCGTCTGCAACATAGATAAGTACTGAGATGGTATTAAGAAGTGAGGAAAAACTACCTAATTATCCTAGATATCCATGTGAAAGTAGCTCCTATGTATTTTCTGTTTTCTCTTCTATTTCATTTGCAAAATACATAGGTTTGACTCCTCAACAGAAGCCCTGTGGATTTGGTATGGGATATTGTGCAAAATTCTAACATGAATAAAAGATCCCTTTAAACTAGTGCCACTAATAATAGCTTAGTCAGAGCTGTGGAATATGGGCTTGCTCGAGGTTAAAACATGTTGCACCAAGAGTTCTTACACAGATTCTCAATGGTCTTAATGTAGTTGTTACTGATATTGAGGGAATCCAACTTTTGTAAGGGTTCAAGGTTTTCAATTTTCTCAATTAAATTGAGTTGCAAGTAGAGGCAACGCAACTCTGTCTGAGCCTCCAAATTCTCAATTTTTCTTAAGCCATTGCATTGCAGCCACAAACACTTCAATCCAGTATATTCTTCGAGATTCTCCAGGCGGTCAAATCCTGCAGAAAAAAGATGTTTTAAAATGAAATTGCATTGGCTGAAAATGGGTCTTTGGAAGACTAAATTTTGAGCATACTGGTACTGAAGTTACTGCCAGTATTTCCACAGAATTAATGGTACCATTCCTGGCTCATAAAGGGCAAAAACAGGTTGGTACCTGTTCTGGTCTGTATCTCATGCAGCTCTTTAGATGCTAAGTAATACATAGCAAAACCAAGGCCAAATGTAGAAGGTAGCATGTCCCATTCATTTGAAAGAATTCTTAGGCTAACTTGGACCAGCTAACTGCATTATGGAAAAACCTGCTTAAAGATCACAAGAGGAGAATTTGTGTTCATTCCAACACTTTTTTTTCTTTCAGTAGTGTTTGCAAACATGCAGCAAGTCTTTACTGTTCATTTCCTTGTTGACCATTTCTATTTGGCAATAAAAAAAATTCTAAAAGCTGGAAAAAGGTCCTTATACAAACACATTTAAGGAAAAATACATATATTTTCCTCTGAACGCAACCCAGACTGGTATTTTAAGGCATTTCTCAGAGGCTACTGTTTTAGGAAAAAAACCCAAAAACGTGTCCCTTGATTCCCATCGATCCTTGGATTACTCCACAAAGTGAATTAGATGTATAATCAGTTTATTTTTGTGCCTTCATATTGAGTAATTTTTGTTTTCCAATTCCAGTATTATATAAAATTATCTTATGCTTCTAATTTAAAAGAATTATGAGATACCTTACTTCAATGAGCCAGGAAATAGACTCTCTGCTAAAATGCTACTTGGAATGATAAATCTAAACAGCCATGTCCACATCTTACCTTTATAATGCAAGTAAAGCGTATCATTTAAGTATGGGGTCCAGTATAATTTCTGCTGTTTACAGATGTCCAGCAGAATCTTTTTTGTCATTCTAAAGTAGTAACAGGAAGCAGAAGCAAAACAAAAATGTATTTCAGTGCACATTTTGAAATCTTTGCTTTCCTTATAGATTCCAATGCAACACAATTAATAGTTCTTTCACACAAGAGAAATAACTACAGCTTTCAAAACTGTATTCCAAATTAAAAAAGCAGTAGTTTTTTTAGAGTAGCTTTTCATTTCATTTCTACCTGTTTAAAGTGAGTTATCAGCCCCTTCTGCTAAAGAACAGAGTATGTAGGAAAATGGGTAGGGAAGTAGAAAGTTCATCTTCTTGAAGAAGAGCAGTGTGATTCTGTGTTAGCTTCTGGTTCCTTCCTCTCCAATTCTTTCCTCTGTTCTTTGTTGCTTTCGTACAGGACCTTTGGTGGTATAGCCAATATGCAACATTTTTTTCAGACTAGAAAAATCAATGTATCAACCCAACATTTTAATGAAATGCTGACTCTGAAACAGCACCCAATAAAAGTTTTAATATGCAGCTGTGGCTGGCTGGGAATGCCTCTAGGAATTAACAGAATGCCTTGTCCGAACTGATGCTGAGAAATGGTCAAACCTACTGGCAAACGAATCGCACAAGAATTTGCACAATTTTCTGCGGATCCACTAGATAAACTACATCATGATGTAGTTTGCTACTGTGGCCATAAAAAACCCAAACATCTGTACAGATGCTGGAAATACGACTAATTCCTGATTTATTATTTTCAAGTTCATCTTCAAAATTCTTCTCCAGTATTAAGATCAATGTGCAGAATAGCAGACTTCAGTGATGCCAAGGTATAAATACAAGACAGCCACAAACAATGTATTACCTTACAGAGCCCTTCTTGTTTGCTGTCCTTTGACTGGATGACCTGGTTACAGACTTGTCATCAACATCTGATTTTTGTTCATTCTGCTGATCTGCTCTGGACATACAGTTGACAGCTTTCTCTTGAGTTGTAACATCTTTGCAAGTAAGAAAATGAGTTGCAATTTAACAGCAAGGGTGGGGAAAATGTGTTGTTGCCCATTACTTTAGAAAAATACAGAAGAGCACTTGAACATGAATTTCAAGAGGATAAGGGTTTTAACTAAGATTTTTGCTGATAGTTTTAATGAAACTTAATGTTTTTAGAAGGCAAAGTAGTAAAACAAGTAGTAGCAAATTTAACTGTTGAAAGCTGCATTTTTTTTTTGTTTTAGAACTGGAGGTCAGGTAATGCGTCTTAGTTATAATGTACAGTGACAGTAATGTGCTGGCACCAATGTTCTTAGACATCTACTATGTATTACATTTAATTAACACTAATTTCAGTTTAACAAGACTCTTAACTTCACATGTAAAGATACTACAGTAACGGTGTATCTGAGTCATCCCAGGCACTGTCTGTTAGTTTAGCTCTTCTACAAATTTACCCTTTTGCACTCCTTGGGAGGTGTCTGCAGATCTATAGTCTTTACACTGCCTTTGATCAATTGTAATTTCAATATTCTTCTCTTCAGATTCTTGCTCTGGACCTTCTAGTTGCACTTGTAGTCCGTACACTTAAAAAGAGACAGTACAAACAAGATGATTGTACCCAGCTCATTTAAATATGATTGCAATTGAAACATCATAGGACATATTTAATAGGACATATTTAATAGGACATATTTAGTAGGACATGTTTAGTAGGACATGTTTAGTAGGACATGTTTAGTAGGACATGTTTAGTAGGACAAGAGGCAATGGTGGTCTGTGATTCAGAGGTCAGGCCAACTACACAGGAAAAAGTAGGTCTCCAGCAAGCGGAAAGTAAACAGAGGGAATAGTAAAGAAGGCACAGGAAGGCTGAGACGCCTCAGTCACGGCAGGCTGTGCAGTGGCTCTGCCGGGAGACAGCAGAGACTCGCCCTGCACCCAGGGTCTCCGCACACGGAGCGGGCGCTGCGGGCCCAGCGCGGCCCTCACCTCTGGGGGCGGCCCGGCCGGCGGGCTCGGCCCGCACCGCGCCCTGCCCGGCGCTGTCCCGGCCCACAGCGGCCGCGTCCATCCCCGCATCCCGCGGGGCAGCACCGCGCCGCGGGCTGGCTGCTCCACGCACACTGCCCACGGGGCGAGGCGGCGGCGGGCGGGGCACGAAGGGGAGCCCGCGGAGCCGCCTCAGCCGCGGCCGGCCCTGCCCGTGTCCCTGCCCGTGTCCCTGCCCGTGTCCCTGCCCGTGTCCCTGCCCGTCTCCATGGCGACGGCGCGCGCCGCCCCACAAGGCACCGCGGCCGCTCCCGGCGGCCCCGAGCGGGGCTGGAGCGGGACGGGGAGGCGGCGGCGTGTGAGGGGGCCGCGGGGAGCGGCCCGGCCCCGCCGCTGAGGAGCCCGAGCGGGAGCGGGAGCGGGAGGAGGCGGTGTGTGAAGGAGCGCAAGGACTGGCCCGGCGCCGGGGGTGAGGAGCAGGAGCAGCAGGAGGCGGCGGTGTGTGAGGGAGCCGCAGGGCCGGGCGGGTCACGGCCACGGCCACGGGTGGGTCCTCTCCGCTCCAGCCCGGGCCGCGGGTGTTCCAGGGCCGGGCCCGGCGCCCGGAGCTCACCGCTCCCTCCCGCGCCCTGCGGAGCGGGGCCTGCCCGCGGAGAGGCGGCTGGGCTTTGTGCTGGGTTCACAAATGTATCGGCTAGTAAAAGCTGCCCAGGCGGTGTGGCGGGGCCCTGCCCCGTGCCCTGGGGCGAGGGCAGGGGTAGGGCGGTGCTTTGCGGTACCGCTGGGCGCTGGAGTTGCGTCTCTGAGCTGGCTTTGTCTCTCACGGAGCTTTCTGTCCTTGAAAGAGCTCGTTGTTTCCTTGTGTCTCAGCTCGCTCCTGGTGGTTAACCTTGCCTCTCTTGTAGGTAGTTCTTCATCTCCCAAGATTCGTTTTTACACATTGAGCTTCTCCTGCTTGAATTGTGCTTACAGTGTTGTTGATCAGTGTCATTGCAGTATAACTGATGAGTAGCTAAACCCTAGAACAGGAGCAAATCAGTACCTAAACCTGTGAGGAAGATCATAAGTGATACCCAGATTTTATCAGGCTGGCTTGTGGCTTCTCTGTATGGACACAATGCTCAGACTGTAACGTGCTGAACCTCAAAGGATATTTGTTCAGTCTGAAAAGTTTACATGGCCCAAGAGCCGATTGTCATTGCCTGTGTCGCTCTATTTTTCAGGCTTGTGATCACCATGGCAGCAGTGGACCGTTTCTCCCTCTTGTACCGAGAAATCAGTCGTTCCTGCAATTTCTACATGGAAGCCCTGGCTATTGTTGGAGCTTGGTACACAGTCAGAAAGTGTGTGTCTCTGGCGTTTGACACTTACAGCATGCTTAGGTTGCATGTTATTCCCAAGCTGGGCGGTGAGGTTGATCTCGTCAAGAAGTACGGAAAATGGGCCGTGGTCACTGGTAAGAGATGATGTGTCAATTTGCCTATGTTTCTGTAACATACTGTGCCAGTACTGAGAAACTTGGTAGCCTGTGCTGCTGGGTGAGGTTTATGACACTACCTGAGGCCTGTATTGCCTCTGCTTGCAGGTTAATCTGCTTGAGTGGCCCTTGTTTATTGCCTTACTAAATTCAGTTCCTCAGGATATGGGCAAGCTGAGTTGACTGACTGCTGAGAAGGAATCACAGCAATTTTCCCCAGAATTTGCAAGGTACACTTTGAACACCTGGAAGTTTAGACAGAGATGCAGACAAGATTCTTTTTTTGCAATAATGTTTTCTTATGTGCTCTAGTTCTTCAACAAAGTTTGAGTCCTGTACCTCTGACATCACTGCCTTTCATTAAGGTTCTGCTTTGAGCTGTCCTTGTCATAGAAAATATAAAACTTGTATGAGGGGGATTGCAGAAGGTGGCTGCTGACAACCTTGTCTTTAATGTTGTGGCTTTGAAATCAACGTATTCCATGCCACATGATCTCAGAAAAGAGAATAAAGCTATAATTGAAAGAACTGTCAAACTAGAAAGCTGGGGTTGCTCTATTTTTCACTGTGTTTATTCTGTTGTTATTTTCTTTTACAGGGAGCACAGATGGTATCGGGAAGGCGTTCTCTGAAGAGCTGGCAAAACGTGGAGTCAACATCATCTTAATCAGCCGAAACAAAGAGAAGCTGGAGGCTGTATCGAGAAGCATATCTGAAACATACAAAGTGGAAACAGATTTCATAGTGGCTGATTTCAGCAAGGGGCGTGAGCCTTACCCAGCCATTAAGGAGGCTCTGAAAGACAGAGATATTGGGATTTTGGTGAATAATGTAGGAATCTTTAATGGCCATCTGGACTATTTTACTGATCTGTCTGAGGATATCCTGTGGGACATGATCCATGTAAATGTTGCTTCTGCTAACATGATGACACATATTGTGCTGCAAGGCATGGTAAAGAAGAAGAGAGGGGCCATAGTGAACATTTCTTCTATACTCTGTTGTCAGCCAACACCACTGGTAACAATCTATGGAGCCTCTAAAGTAAGTTGGTGTGTAATTAATGGTATGCACTGGAAAGTACATTTTAGGTTGGTTGTTTTATGGGTTTTTTAAAAACACAGTAAGGATATCAAAATACTTGAAGGTTTTCTAGGGATTTGTTTAAATACCGGAGGTGAATGATACATGTATTATGGAGTAAACTCTTCATCCTTACCAGAGCTGGGCTTTGAACCAAAGTCAGTGCTCTTTGATATTGTGTGAACTGTGGCATAACAGTAGTTCTAGGAGAAATGTTTACTTTCTCAGATGCACAAAGCAGAGTGGCAGAATTTAATCTCTCTCTTACTTAGCTGAACTGTGCAGGCATACCTCAAGCCTCTTGCACACCAGTATTTGGTAGCAAGGGGGGCTATACTCATGCTCAAGCCACCATTGTGACAAGGGCTTGGCCGCATCAGGCCACTGCTTCACCTAACACCAAGGGGTAGAAAGCTTCTTACACCATTGTAAGGAGAAGTGAATAGAACTTTCTCCCCAGTAATTATCCATCCTGAGAAGATCCAGTCAGGATGGGGCAGTTGGGTGATGCTGGAAGTATGAATGCTCGTGGGGACGTGGATTTACACTGGATGACATGCTGCTGAATCCAGAAAAGCAACTGAGATCTTGCCTAGATCTGGTGTCTAAACAGAATTGGTTATTGCTCCGAGCTGTATGTGGTTGCCATCTGCTGTGGCCTAGCTTTTGTGAGTATTTTCTTTTGCCTGGAGCAAAACCAGCTCTTACTGTTACGACCCAGTGTCCCTATACCTTCCCCGTGGGGCCTGTGTGTGTCTACAACTGAGCCAGTTGCGTAAGGGAGAGCATTGGCATGGTAAAAAACATAATCCCACCTCACAGGATCTGCTTCTTATTGGCCTTTTCCTTTTCTGGCTCAAAAACCACCTTGTTGCTAACAAAGGTTGGTTTGTAGTGCTCACACCCTTTGCACCTGGGTTGTTACCATGCTCATGGTCAGCAAAGCACCCTCTGCTTTTGCAAATTGTTTGAGTCATTAACCATTACCATTTCAGTTTCTCACACTCCCACAAGGTGTCAAATTCCTTACGTAAGATTTTCTTCAGTGTGGAAAATGGTTTAGGATTCCTGTTTCTGTACCGAGTATCTGACCCCTTGATTATGCTAAGTGTGTGTAGAACTGCACTCTGAACTAAAACAATTAAAAGGCTTGAATGAAAAAGGAAGGAACAACCCCAGATATACCAAAGTTTCTTCATTTAGCTGGTATCATTAATTCAATTCCTAGATCAGCCAATCCAGTTTTAAACCTGGCCTCAGAACATAGAAGTAAGAACAAGCTGCTTTAGTTTCCTAAGGCTCTTTGTGCGTTAATGATGCATGGTGTTTGAAGTGATTGCTTTAGTTTGTTGAGAGCATTTGTATAAGATGCTTTCCCAACAGAGTATTGGAAGAGCCTTTTTTGAGGCCATTTGGGAGCAGAAACACGTTTGTTGACAAGCTGCTCTGTAAAACGCTCTTTCTCAGAGATAACTGGCCGTGTGGCAGGGCAGTAGCAGCAGCATGGCATCAATGTTGCTGCCCTGGTAAGACTGAGCCAGGCTCATTTTTCTGTCTGATCCCAGCAGCCCCAGTTATCAGTCTTGTGCTTTTTTTTTGTTATTCTGTAAAAGTAAAATGAGCTAAAGGAGGTAACACAGATACACATAAACAAGTGAATAATTTTGCGTAAGGGCATCCCAGGAAGTAACTAACCTGGCTTCTGGGGAAGACAGTTGAATGCAAAATTCACCTGTAAATGTATTAAAGAATGGGACTTTATTTTGGCCTTCTGACCAGGTATAATTTGCTTTAGAATGTCCTTGCAATGCCCCCAAACTAAAGAAGGTGTTTGTTTTAGATGAAGTAAATGTTTCTGTGTTGTTTTTAAGTAGAAATCGTCAGATTTTGTTAAGCAGTCACTTTGTCCTGCAAGTTACTATACTGTGGCAGGTTTATAGCAAACAAATAACACATAGAAATATGTGTTGGTAATACTTATAAATGCATATTTTTATACTGTTTATTCAAGTTTTTATTTATTGAGCCAGTATATAAAATATATTACAGCTTTTCTGCAATTTTAATAAGACTCTGCCTTGAGATTTCACTGTTTGAAAAAAAAAAGAAAAAACTCGAATAAAAAGATGTCTCTTTTTGCTTTTGTCTTTCTAGAGCTATGTGGACTATTTCAGTAGAGCACTACATTATGAGTATGCCTCAAAAGGAATTTTTGTTCAGAGTCTAACCCCAAGCACAATTGCTACAAAAATGGTAGCATTCAACAGCTCTATATCAAAGAGATCTTTCTTTATTCCTACTGCTGAAGAATATGCAAGTCATGCTGTTTCTACTCTCGGGTTATCCAAAAGGACCACTGGTTATTGGAAGCATGCAATAATGGTAATGGAATTCATTCAGCTATTTTATGTTTGTCATGTAGATCAACTGTTTACTTTTTCAGGAGTCTGAATGAAAACTCTGCTCATATTCTGAAAAGTGCAACTTTTTTTCTTAATATATTGTGTGTATTTCTATGTTGGGGAAGAGTGGGTATGCAGGGTGGAATAATAGCAGGGAAAACCCCATACTTTTGTTCTAATCTGCCTGGAAGCAGGCTCTCCGTTTATTAGGGTTTTCATTTTTGGGGGGCAGATTGTTTTATGCACATTGACCACATCTCATGTATCCTGCCTACTGGGTTCCTGTAGCATTAGGTTTATTAGAAGGAAATGAAAAAGTGGAGTTTAATCCAAAAGGAATAAAAGAGATGGGAAGGATTCTGGCAAGACTCGGCAATTAAAGGAACTGGACAGTATTGCTGCTGGCAACTTGCTGAAGCTGCTTTGGGATTTATTTGCAGAACTGTTCAGCTGTGGGTGCTGCTTCCAAAACAGATTTACTTCCTCTGGGTTGAATTTAAAGCTTAGTTGCTGATGTTCAAGCAGGTTTTGCCTTGCTTTGGTAGTGATTTGAGGAACTGTTTTAATGGAATATATTGTAATCTGTCCCTTCTCTTCATTTTATTCTGTGCTTCTGTCTCCCTGTGCCTCTCCACAGTTCAAGCTGGCTGAGCACCTGCCTGAATGGATCTGGGCATGGACTGCCCTGTACATCAGCAGAATTGTACGCAAGCAAGCTTTGACATCCAAAGTGAAATAGGAGAATCCAGGTGTCCTGTGGGACAAGTAGTGTACTCTGCTCAGTGCTGCAGAAATGCTTCATGAACCTTGGAGGACTCATTTTAACTTATCCATACCTTGTTAAACAAGCTGTGTAATCTAGACAGCAGAGATCTGGATCTTGTCTGTATCCTTGTATTAAACAGCTCTTCTGCTGCTTTCCTCTGTGACAAACTGCTCATGTTCTTGGTGTTAATCTCTATTCACTTTCTCATCGAGGTAATTCGGCAGGAGCAGGTGCAGTTTTGACAGTAAGTGACTGTCTCTCACATGGTGCTACTTGATGTCCACTTGTAGAGGTGACAGAATGTGAGAATTCTCCAAATCCCCCGAAAATCACGCTGTTCAAAAAGACGGTCCCAGTCAACCGGACGAAGCTGTGGGGAGGACGGGGGGTGTCGGGGGCAGGGAACTGAAGGCCGCGCGTTCCGCCGCGCCCTGTAGAACTACGGGCTGTGCCTGCAGCCATGAGGCGGGATTTAAACAAACACATTGAAGCAGCCGGACCGAAGCGGCCCTCGGTGCGCGGGCAGCGCTCCCCTCGCGCCGGGCTGCTCGAGGGGCTCTGCGCGTGCGCGGGCGGCTCTCGCGAGAGCCCTGTGGTAAACAGCGCACAAGATGGCGGCGGGCCGGGCGGCGGCGGCGGCGCGGGGTGCAGGGCGGGGCCGGGCCGGGCTGGGATGGGATGGGCTGGGCTGGGCTGGGATGGGATGGG